>CM073771.1:84120591-84720591 GCA_037158775.1 Hetaerina titia | reverse complement strand
CACCTGATGGTAAAATTTTCAGAAACGTTACGGGGTAATCCACTCATTTTTACACTTGCTCCGGGCAAAGCAGACGAAATTCAGTCGCACTATCATCCTTTTGGTTATGCAACATACCAAACAGATTTATAGTAAAACATTTTGCTAGGAGATATTTCTGTTTATGCATTGGTGGCAATATCTGTGATCTGTTTCTTAGCAATTACCCAAGTGGAAAAGTACAAATCAATCATAAAAATACAATACGCTATATTATGAGGTTCGTTCAATAAATGGTGACCATAAATGTTATGCTCACATAGTTTATATCGCAAAAACTAACTTTTATGCTATACTGTTAGCACACTATGTGATGTAAATAAGGTACAGGTTTCATTGGTACAACTCCGGTGTTTTGTCTGCGGCAGTCGTAATTTTAAATAAAATCTGTTCGGCTACGGCAAAGATTAAGGTAAAACGCAACGGCAATTCCCCCAACGGGTTCTACTGCCCAGATCATTTATTTTATTTATCACTATGGACAATTATACCATGCCGAGATGTTTCTGATATGTTTCGCTACACCATCCACTGAGAAGCACGTAAAATTATTTGACCCATGACGCCTGTTGTTTTAAGAACATGTTGATGCCAAAATAAGAGAAGGGGTATTACTGCGAATAAAGCACCGAGCTACTAGCCGGAGGTATGGTTCCGAGTGGGCACCCTCAATTTCATCAAAACTGTGTGATTTTTCATTTTTTTCGGGAAAAGAATCTTCCTCGGAAATCGCAGGCTGAAAAGGGAAATGAAATTGGCCCACTATCTAGAATATGTAAATTTTACATACTGTAAAGAGGTGTGTAGTGAGCTCTACCTTCACCTATCAAACCAATCTTGGGGTTGACTACTGTGAATATCGAAACTAAGCTCTTGTCTCACTCTATTAATGCATACTCTTTCTCTTAATACGAACCTGGTATACATCATTTATTCCTACTCATTATCATAGTCGAATATTGGCCATACATAGAACTAATTAAAACACTTCCATAATTTCTAATAGTATTAACATAAAAATCATACGCGGCTTACATAGCGGAGTCCATGAATAGTTATTTAACAACTCCCACGCCTTCTGCCATTTAGACACTCTTTCTAAAGAAAAGAGGAATACTAATAAAACTTTTAAACGTACTTTAATATACATTCATCCATCAAAGACGCCAAGGTATTATAATTTATAAGTGTATTGCAAAAAGCATCAAATTGCAAGACTGAAACGTGGGCCGAGTGGTTCATTTTCTTCCAATCCCTAAGGCATCGTGAATCGTGACTACGAATCGCAACAGATTATTCTGGGGTGTACCAATACTTCAATGAATTACAAGCATCGCACATAATAAACATATCCTTAGGTTTTTACGAATCGGTTCCGTTTCACCAAACCCAAATGAAAAGAGCAATCAAAGGCAGAGGAATGCGGGCGGAGAGGCAAACTCTACGAATACTCTATAGCCACTGCCGAAAACACAATGGGAAGTTTATCCAGGGGAAGACCAAAAAAAGGTCAACTCTAAATCGCACACCAGAGAAGGTTGGTATGGTGGGCAGGTAGATACTAAACAATGCTTATGGGATCACAGTGGTTTCCAAGAATTATCAAAAAACAGATACAGTGTAAGAGAAATATAGCGAACAAATATTTATTCACATGGAAATAGATATAAGGAAAAGGGATAGGAACACACTCGTATATATACGAGATATTAATGTTATCAGTCCGATGTAAAGGCCAAAAATTGTTGTTTTTGGATAAATACTGAACAAAAATAACTATCCAATTTATCATTATTTTATTAATTAGTAGTCTACCGCAAGGTAGGTTTTGAATGGAAACAAACTTAATATTCCTACATCTACAGGGTGAGTCAGCATAGCCTCCCTAGTTTTAAAAAATCTCTGAAGAGCGCGCAGGTAAATTAACGAAGTGAGAGTAGTTCGTTAGCAGGAAAACAACGCCATTTTTAGAAATTACAATCCAGTAGTCTCGCAACCATTGAGGCTTGGTCGTAGAAAAGTTTATTCTGGCCCACCCTGGTCACTCTTGGTCTACTAATAACCTGTAACTACATTAAAATAAGCCCTACTTCAATTCCGCACACATATTACCTTCCGTCATTCCTTCCAACATGCGTATTCTTTTCCTTCCTTTAACTCGCTTGTCTAATGATCACCATTCTATTATTCTCCAAAATTCCATCGTCAATCAAAATGCACTGAATGTATCTTTCCTGAATCTGGACCTCTTCCAACAATTCCCTATCTTCTCCCGTCATGCCTAGGACTTCTTTATTTGTTTTTCTTTCCGTCCATTTTACCTGATCCATTCTTCTTCACACCAACATATCAAAAGCATCCCATCTTTGTATATTATCCTGCTTCCAATATTTAGTTTCCGCGCCGTACTCAGACGTGATACATGGCTAAGAATGACAGTGATTATAAAATATATGACTATGAATAAAGAAAAAATTCTCTCTAAATCTTATAGCATACAATTAAGGCCGAAAAAATATTGAATCCAAATCTTTCATAATTTATGGAAATCATTATTTTATTTGGCTTTATCTCATCGGAAAGTTTACCTAAAGACAAGAACAGTTTCTTTTTCGATGGATAAATAAAGAACCCCGAAGCGGACGACGGCGGTGCCTATTGAACGGGTTATTTCCGACAGAATCGCAATCCAGGTTTGACCCCCTACGCAAGAAACTATTTATACGAATGATGGCACGAACTCCATTATGCATTTGCCGAAATGGGAACCCCTCCCACCTGGGAGCTCAGGGTCAAATTCCGACTCGGGAGCACGCGAGCTATGGACACAGAACACAACTTTCCGAAATGTGGTGCGGGAACGGAGTTGGGTTTTACGATTAATGGAGGAATCAATGCATCGAGGCACTCTGCTCCCCTAAGACGGATGTTTGCCCCAAAAATATTCCCCCGAGAGGGTGAGTTAGAATACCATCTTTCCAAAGCGACGTTCCCCTTGACCGCCCCCCAAGAGAAACCAAATTCATCATGGACTCCCTCATGGGTTGTGTTAGTAACATGTAATCACAACACAACATCCCAGTGCATATGATGAGAAAATTGTGACATTTAGACACCAAAAATGCACACCAGGCTTCCAACTTCGCCCTGCAGACTTGGATAGTACATATAAGAATCTTATTTTTTCTTTAATTAATTCTTAATTTTCTTTTATTTGGAAATTCATATGTTCTGTTGTTTTCTACCGTTGTGAAATAATATAATTTCAAATTTAAACACTATTAGCCAATATTTTGGCCTAAATCTTAAAATGAAAATTTTATACAAAACTATCAAATATACACAACGGCCTCGTTACAAATATATGTATATATATAATATTATATATATATATATAGATGATTTCTTCGAAGTAACACGGAAGTGTTGAATAAAAAACTTAGACAGTAGCACACAGCACAAGAACACATAAAAAGAACACTCACAATAATATCTTGATAATTTCGACGGACTCGAGCTCCGTCTTCTTCGGAAGATAAGATATGACTCATATATATATATATATATATATATATATATATATATATATATATATATATGGCCATTTTGAAGGCTTCCCTAAAAAACTGTGAATTACATGCAATAAGAAAATTATTCCCTTGGATAAGTAACCACCCATTGATTGAGTACAGATCGTTCAAAAATAGCAGCGTTAAGTTTTACTATTCTTTGAGTCAAAAACAGTAGCAAATTTAGAAAATGTTTTACACAAATTTACTCGTTGACCGAAATATACTGAGTATACCATACATGGATTATAATGCATTCAGCGGCTCTTTCGTGGTAACTAAGATTTAATCTGAGTGCCAATCCCCGTAAATGGGTTCTTACAAGGCATCAGTGCACAGGAATGACATCAGAATCTGAGTAAATCGCGGAGAACGCCAGACACCAAGAAGATCAAGCGAGTAACAGAGATTGCGTGCTTCTTTTTTGACCTAATAATATTTCCCTACTTTTCAATCTAGATGATGAGGGTTACGGTCCGATGAATTCAACATGCGAGGGCAAAATATCATTAATACTTTTACGTCGAGTAACAGTTATTGGCAGGCAAAATTCATAAATTGCATTAATAACGAGGCACCGAAATGAATTTTACTGGAAAACATACAATTATGCCTCAATTCACTCTGTTTACAATAATTAGAACTCAGAATGTAATAAAACACTACTCAGCCGAGAAGTGAATTGTAACTATTAGCCCTGGGCAAAAAATCATTATTGAAGTTTTTATTTTCAATTCATTTTAAATAACGTTCTTTCATGAGTCTTTTATCTTCATTTTACTCTTCTGCAAAAAATTTTTTCCCCATGAGTAGTTGCTAAAATTTGTTTGTATTTGCAAAATATTTTCATCCACCATAAATTTTTTAGTTTTAGAGAAAGAGAAATATCTAGTTAAAACGATCACGTTTAGTGATGTAACTAGATATTTTTTCAACATAATGAATTTAGCTTCCAATCACTTGTATTTTTGGGTTCAGTATTCATTATTTCTTCCTGCTCAAAATATATCATTTTCGTCAGCTGATGGAATTTTACGACAAATGGTCTTGCAGTAAGATTAAATTCAAAATATAGAAGTACTCCTGAGGTCAAAAGATAGGGAAATATTTAAAAAGTTAAGTCACTTTGAGCATCTATTTGACGTATATTAAACGAGTAATCTATTATGCTCAAATCAATCAGATAGGGTTTTTAACTTTTCTCTGAAACCAACGCTGATTATCCCTCAAATTATTCATGTTATACCGATCTTTTAGTCTCCTTAGTAATTAACCTCTTAGATCCTCTAGGCATTAAATTTTTTATTGTAAAAATATGAAACAAACATAGCGGATTTTTTATGTATGCAATTCTTTAATGAATTAGTTCTTCGACCTACTCAAGTACCTGCGGTATACTTCAAATGTGGTCGTATCAATCAATCTATGATAGCAGTGCTTCTTGTAAAACAGACAGTTTTATTACAAAGGAAAATGGAATGAATAAATTTTAGAGTTCCCTAGAAAAGTAAATGTTAACGACAGAAGTTTCGACAATTTACATTCTCAATGTCCAAAATATGGTTATACTCCTTTACTCTGTCATCAAACATAAATGCAATCTGTTTAAAATATGATAGTCACCGTAGATCCTGCTGGTCTTTCATTTTTTCTTCTGATCTCGTGAATAGTTGGAATAACTCCCAAGAAGAACAATTAAGTGGACTCGTATAAGTATTTAACGGCCTCATAGTCGCCTACGTCGAATCCATCCAATTCCCATGTGGTCCAAATATTTTACTGCCTTTGTTTCTCTGGGAGATGGGTTCAGTTAAAATAAAATTTGAAATCATATATATTAGATCGAACTAGAAAATGCTTCCCCGCCATTCCCTTAAAAAGGTTGTTGCTTCTGCAACACCTTATAAGGAAGTGTCCTCTCGAAAGAGTAGCATCTATTCTCAGCCCAGACGCGATCGATAGTCACCTAGAAAAGCGTAACCAAGATTCAATGCCTTCTCCTCTTCCTCTCTAACCTTCCTCTTTACACATACCCAAACCCCTACGTCTACGTCCATCGCCTCAATCTCCGCCTATAGTGCCCCCCCTCCCCACATTTCGGCTGAACAACCCCAGCCAGCGATAGGGCGCGCCGAGGGGATAACATTAGACACTTCAACCCTCCCTCCTCCCCTCTCCACCGAAGATGGATCGCCCCCGATATAATAATAGGGTGTGCGCGCACTGTGTGTGAGCCGAAGGGATGAATCGTGTGCGCATGTGATTTTGGCCGCACCTCACCCAGGCGCCAATTTCAACGCCGCCCATTCGTCAAGGGAGCGAGGCAATTACTGGTCGGAAGAGGAGGTCGTAAGGGCCCTCGCGAAGGAACAAGGGCCCCATCCATCGTTGCTTCATCCGCATGGGGCGTGGGAGGACACCATTTCGATAGGCCGTGAGATGAGGGCGTGGAGAAGGGTGTTTGGAGCCATAGGGCGTGGGCGGTTGATCTAAGCCCGATGAACCGGGTGAGGTTCGACACGAGACGCAAAATAGAATGGCACACATTTTATTGGTTCGGAATTTTTCATTTCACCAGAAGAAAAACTGTAACCATAAGGAGAGCGCACGTGGAATTAACAAAATTACTGCAATAGGAATTAATACGTAAACTTTTTGAAATGGCCAAAGATTTGCTCATTATCAAGAACCCTTACAAAATGTGAGAGTAACAAAATGGATTCAATGCGGATAAATGATATAATGCGCAAATAGTTTATTATGATCTTTTAGACACATCAAAATATTATTCCTGAATTTATGAAAAGTAATATGTATGAGAAACTTAAGATTTCATAGTGAATTAATAATAGCACAAAAGCATGAAATGTTGCATATGCATTATCAATAAGCATTTCAAAATGATAAATTAGGGAGAACAGCTTCTTTATATCATACCAAGAAATATAACTCAAAAATAATCAGTTATTTAATTGCTGAAGTAATGAAAATAAGATGAAATCGTAAATTAGGATTTGATGGAACTTTCTTCTCCACACCGATTGATATGGTATCTCCATGAAATTCGTTAATGAAGTGGCGATTTGAAATATTTAAGCAATTAATTCCGTAATTTACAAGAAAATATTTTGGACGATGTATGTGTGTGTGTGTCGACGGACCATATGTGGAGGTCCAGCAATGATTAAAGAGGTGGGAAGGTGACTGTAGTGGGGAATGCCAAGAGGAACGGAAAAAAGCTCGATTCGCCCTGAAAAATTCGTGGAACGTTTGCGCCAAATACTCATTCAGTTTACGCACGAATCTGTAAATTTCCTCACGTGATATTTTCATTTTTCCACTATCACATATAACTATGTCCTATTAAAATCCAATAATCGCAAATAACTTTAAAGAAATCATTGCTGGAATAATGGCGTCAGTTATATATTTGTTCCCTCACCAAGCAATTCGAAGGCCTCAGCACACTCACATTCCACCATAAATTTTGACGCCAGAGATCTAAGCCACTACTCGTAATACCTATAGGTCGTGACTTTGAGATAAAGAAAGGTACAACATAATTACGTTCGGTTAGCAACCAAGGAGTTCATCTCCTCTCTCCAGTGAAGTGTTCATTTAATATTTCCCATCTCGTACACGAGGCCACCTAACGTAAGAACAAATGAATGCGGCGAACTGTGAAATAACCGCCAAAGTCAAATAGGAATTAGGATTCCCGGGAGTTAATTCCGAATTAACTGAAGCTTAATCGAACGCCACATTACTTGTGTCTGAAACCTACTCTGGGCTCTGCGTTAATTAAACCATGATTCATTGGCTTTAAGACACCTAAAGTACTACGTTAATTTCAAATTAAATAGCTAATTTTATCCTCGTTTTAAATTACCACCACCTCAACACAAAGGAGAAAACTTTAGGAGGCAGAGGTGGAGATGCACTCATGAAAAGTAAGAGAGGGAGAGATATAGTACTAAAATGGACACGAAGAATGTTAGCGATAGTGTGTGTGTGTGCGCGCATGAAGAGAAGTTAGAGGGTGGGAGAGGGAGCGAACGATGATCGGTCCCGCTTTTCTCCTCTAGCACCCCACATAAATATTCGCTCCTCGGACGGCCACCGCAAAACGAATATCCTCCCTTTCAGGATGCACAGCCGCGTGCATTCTGTGGGAAATTGGAACGGTTCTCTCTCGGAATAGCGTCCCTCTTGACGAATCCCCAATTCAATCAAGAAGAATTTCAATTCCGAGTTTAAGGAGCGAACGATCCCAAAATGAATTAATCAAGGACCGTTAAATAGGTTATGCCACGTGGGTGATGAAGTCAAAGGGAAATCCAATCCCGAATCAACATCAATGGCAGGGAAAAAAAAGCATCACCTCCACTCATGAAATTAATAACCGCGAGTGAAACAGAATGAAAGGATAACATTAGTTCAGGTGGTGAAATTGAAGAAATAATAAAAACATAAAGATTTAGTCATCAGCATTACAATCACAACTTATTTTTATTCTTCATCATTCTATCCTATATGGATTTTTTTATCCTTTGAACTACTTTTCTTCCTCTTTTCACCCTTCGACACCCAACACTTCCGTAATAAGACTCCTGAAGTGGCTCGCAGCGTGATATGTACATGCAAAACATTTATAACATCTAATTTTCATATCATACTGGATATATTGGATAATAATACCAAATATATAACAGATTGAAAGGGGAACTTATTGACATGGCAGAAGAATAGTAGAAGAGTGACGGCTGCTGGAAAACATTGGAAGGTGGCAGGACAAGTGAATCAGGAGATACTGAGAGGCAATGGGATGCTGAAACCGATGATAGAGAGGAGAGCAGTGGGAAATCAATGTTTCATAATGGAGATTATAGGCATTTCCAAAGGAATCAATAAAAAAAGAAAGTATGCAAGGCTAAAGAATGAGTTATTGCAATAAGTGCACATGGCATAAGCTTTAAGTATTTTTATGTCACGTTAGTTAGGATTAAGGTAGTACAGTAGTGTGTAGTGCTACAGTCCATCAAAAAACTACCTCAAGCCAGTAGACTACTGCTAAACAAAAATAAACTATACAGAGGATTACACGCTAAAGTATGCCACGCGGAAAAACTATCATGTAAGCGTACATGGAAATCGCATATGTAAGTTTCAAGCAATCAAGAATGAATGGATTTTTGTATGAACGATTTTGAAATGCACAATTTCATGTATCTGTTAATACTAATTTTGAAATCAGTGAATAACCAAGGATAATTGTTTTAAATAACCTTGCCAATTATAAGTATATCTAATTTAATTTATTCAATTTCATTCTATAGAACGCCTAAGGATAGATTCGGAAATGAGAAAGTGAGCAATATACACTTTCCTCTCTGAATATAACATTACTTCCCATGCAAAAATCAGAGCTAAAAGGATACGTACGATTGTATGTCTCAAATACTGAAATAAATATCACATATTAATTAAACTATTCAATTAATTTCAAGAGCATCAACTCATGAATTAACAGCGCATTTCTTTCCTCGTCCAACCATCGGGCAGCGTTAATGATGCGTCCAACTGTGACCATCAAACCCAGGAGATCCAATAAATCATCAGAGAGAAGTCGTACTATGAAAATGTAAAACCCAAAATGGATTAGCGGAATATCAAACGCATCTCTGCTAATACGCAAATTAGTTGAAGTAATTAAAGTGAAAAATACTGAGCATTCTATCTGATTCACGTTGATGATGGCTCCTTCCAAAAAACGATTTAGCTTATTTTCTGATTTTACCTTCAAGCAAACTCATTCTCCTTTAATTAGTAATAATAACAAACAAATCCACATCATTATAAAATACGAGGAGAGACAGCGATGATATTCCTTAAACTAAATATTAATTGTGTCGCTCATCATTCCAATAATATACCATCTATTTATTTATTTTGGAGGGATTTTGCTTTAGAATTATGCTCATTTCTGTAATCATTTCCCTTCATTCATCTTTCAGTTAGCTTTAATGTCTCATAATACGATTAGTTATGCTTATGTAGATTCCTTTTCTTTTATCTTATTGGGAATAACCTCCATCTAATCTCATTACCAACTTAAAGACTTCTTCATCAAGTCAATCTGCATATCCAACATTCTCAAAAACATTGAGTTTTTCCTTCAACAAAGTTGAACACAACCCATGAATTTTTTTCGCGAGAAGAATCAAAACATTTGCCCTCAGAATCTTCTGGTAACATATCTACGGTGTAGCATCTACCTGCGTCAAAAGAGCTCGAAATAGAAAATAGAGAACTCCCCCTAAGTGTTTCTTGAACCCTACTAAAAATCCCAAATAAAGATGAGGTCAACTTTAACTTCCCACCAATAATGCCAATAATTCAAAAAATGTCTTTCCTCTAACTCATTTAAATTTTCATAAATTATTTCTAAAACTATGAATAGTAATATTTATCAAACAAACCTCACGAGGGATTCCCGTAAGAAATTTCTTGAATTTGACTTTTAAAAAATTAGTAATTCCTCCAGTCGTTCACACATGAGAAACTATTTCCTCCCATGTCGAGTGTTGTACGAGGAGAAAATCTTCAAAAAATTGGACAAAGTGACATTTTATATACGGCTGTTCTTGAAATACTAAAATCTAAAAATAATTCCACACAACAGGAAAAAAATTGCAAATATTTCCGTTGATCAAAGCTTTTTTCTTACATTTTCATTTTTTCTCATTTTTTTCACTATATTTTGCCGTGTAAGCTAAGCTTTATAAACTCTGTTTGTAAGTGTAACGGTGATCAGCTGCACTCAAGTGTGAGTATAGAAGGGACGTGAAATGTGAAACTCAAAAGATCGGAAACCAGAAACTTTCCGCTGTTTTAAAATGTGCCGTGACCTTACACCAGGCCTTTCCTCCGATGCCCCACAACTTTCCCACGAACCGCCTTTTTATGGAAAGGACCTTTTTTGTTACTGTGAACTTTATCTGACCGAAGTTTCTTTTCCGTCGACGGCGAAGTTCTGCGACGTTCACCACCCGCACTCTCGCGTCCGGCCAAAAGAGGACACCGATGTCGGGATTGGGCCAGCAATTGAGGGTGAGGCCATGGGAGAGAGAGACTTTCCCGGGGGCTTCTGCATCTCGCCGCCTCTTTCCTCTAGTCCTGCCTCCCCCCTCCCAAACCTCCCTCTGTGTGAGATAGAGCGGGAGGGGGGAGGTATTTATCGTCCCAGAGGCCGGAAAGTTCCCCGTTCCCGATGCGATCGCGGGGAATCGGCAGCGACGATGGTGGTAGTGTTGGGGCGCGCGCTCTCATTCGAGGGGTGGCGTCGATCGTGACCAGATTTACCAAAACACAACCTCTCTCGCTCCAAACTCTCCATTGCCATCGACAAGTGAAGGAATACAAAGCACGAATACATTTATTGTTGCCCTCGAACGAAGATTCGACACACCAAACTTGTGTTTTCCTAGACCTTTATTTGTTGCATAAAGGCGTGAGAGAATTGGGATTGGCTGGAAAAGAATAGAAAACTGCAGCCCACCAATATTCCGATTGTAGACTAAGCGATGAGACAGCGTTTTGTGGAGTTGGGAAAATGTGCAAATATGACAAAGTTTCATGCAAACAATTTTTTCAACTAATATATATATATAGTTCTGCTTAATGTAGGTCATCGTTAGCATCAACCGGAGGTAAGGGCATGGGGCTTAGCTTAAGAGATAAAATGAACACGCCATGTCCAGGTAAAATGAGTTATAAAGACCATTTTTTTAAGTTACGATTAACAATAATTCACCTAATTTTATCGCTTTCAGGATAATACCATCAAACCACATTATAGTACGTATACCCTATTGCTTGTGGTATTTATAGTGTACTATATATTAATTTTCTTCCGATAATTAATATCATAGTCTCAGGATTGAAAGGTAAAACGGGAATATTTTTCAAACCACGCGACATTTTTCTTCCTTATTAATGTCACAGCATTCGCTTAATCTGAGTAAAAATTTAAAATGACTTCGATTATTAATCGATTATTTGTGTATTACAAAATTTTTTAAACTTTAAATGCAGTATTTCACAATCAGCTGTTTATTTCAACATTTTTGCTATCGGGTTTTATGTGATGCACTGCGATGGTTGAAAGTCTTCATATCCGCATAGAGATAGAAGTAAAATTAACAGTAGTTACGTCAACTTCTGAGGTTCTCTACGCGTCAGATTTTATAAAGATTTTATCCCGGAACAAAAACTAAGATTCTTCCTGAACTAGCAGAGCGACAGTAAATGTCTTTGAGGCGAACTTCCTCTATCAATATCGCTGTTTATCCTGGACGTAGAGGATTCTCGTAGTTCCACCAGTTTCCAAACTGTATGTATTTCACAGAATTTAATGTTTTCTCCTCAAAAAACGGCTGGTTACATAATGCACGCATAGCGGGTGACTCCGTTAAAGTTACTGTTACAGTTTCTTGAAATTTGGCTGGTTACATCTTTATTGCTGAGAACTAAAATCGTTCCTAAGACCTACGTTCCCAAATCGGGGGATATTTTCAACCATCTCAACAGGAAAGGTGCTTGAGACATATCGAAGTACTTTCCAGTGGGAAAGAATCCGGGTATGAAGGGGTTGAGTTGAGAGCGAGGGAAAAAACGGACCACGCCGACACACCTCTAGATATCTGAAGCTGACTCTTTGATTCCACACTCTCGTCGTCCAATCTCCCTCCGCCGAGGCCCATCCCGTCCAAATCACCGTGGACAAACTCTTCTCTGGCGTCGATTGGGATTAGTCGGTGGAGGATGTAGGGAACTGCAATTTGCCTTGAATGGGGAACAGCGCGAACCGTGTAGATCCAGTCATTTCCCATGCCTTCATACCCTCAAGATGTAATGCAAGATTGAGAGCGTCTTATCAGTTGGCTAAACCCTACTCCGCTAGCAAACCCAGGGCCACCGTCAAATCCTTCCCAGTATTAACCAGAATAACAAGGCTAGGAATATTCTCCTTTGAACCATGCTGGCGTCTCGCACGATATATTTTCTCATTCCATATAATCCCCTTCTCTTTTACACGTTTAAAAGATTTTTGACCGGAGTCGTGCAGGTAACTTTTGCCATTTCCTGAGGATGCTCTCTGAGATATCCAAACACTCAGTAGTGTTCAGTCTCTGAATCCTTCAAACCTCTATCATGCTCGCTAGACTATATTAAGATAGAAATGCAAAAATTATTTGGAACAATTCACCAAGGAGCACTTTTGGAATCTAGAGGTATTTTACCTCTAATAGAAGTGGAACACTCTCTTGTATGCCTGATGAATAAATTCGTTTTTCAATGAACTGTTAGACGGTAAAATCATCAAAAGTACGGACTACGAAATTCGAAGTACAGTTATTTGGAAGAAGGGTCATAAAAACTATTGTCTGACCACATACCGAGAATAGAACAATAATGCAAAAATAAATGCAATTCCCGCAATACAGCATTCATACTCTCATACTACGATGGTATAATTCATTTACGGTATTCGGTCGCCATATCTCTATTTTACGAGAATACACATAATTGACTATTACGACTCAATGGATTGCATTTATCATCAAAACATTGACTGGGGTCACTATTTCAACTTATTTTATGGAAACAGTTTCATTCAGAGTTAGGATCAGCTCGAGAGTTGGGCTCTGTGTTGTACGTTTCCTCTTTTTGATTAGAATTGCTTACACTATATCTGATAAGGGAGCTGGCACCGAAATGCGCAATAACTGTCTCACACCCTGAACGACGTGTTTCTGACTATACCAAATTTTCATTAGAGGTACTTTTTTAAAAGACTTTGAAAGCCTCTTCTGGTATTATTGCTACAAGTGATCGAGAACATGAGTTCATTTCATACCACTGGGTGCAGTTTTGACCTGGTGGGAAAACAGCCGCACATAATGCTCTCCGCTGTTTCAAACGGCTCGTTTTTTAAGTGACTCAGATTGATTAGAAGGTTATTTACTGCCACTGAAATCGAGATTAGTCAATATCTCCAGTAAATATCTTTATATCAAATATTTATTTGCAGTTTTCTCGATTAAGTTGTACTAGAACAAAAATTAACACGAGCATCAAGTGTCTTTTCACTTATATTTTTATCGGAAGGACTTCATTTTTAAATCAAATTGCATCCTACGATTACATGTACATGTATGTTCAGCCTGCAAAGTTTTTTTTCCTCCTAACGCATAATTAATCCGGTTGATCTCCTTTAAAGTGTATTTCATTCCCTAATTAAATGCTCCAAGGGGTTAAATCATATAGCCATTTATAAATGTGGTTCAACTCCAGCGAAATAAACTGGCTATTTCCTTTTTAATCGCATTGCCGGGCTATCCGCTAAACGAATCTAAGTGTCTCAGGGTGCCTAGCCCGTTAAATTTGGCCACACATGTGTCCACCACATTGGCGAAAAACAATAATGCGGAAAGAGGGCGATTTCGAGGACGCGCAATAATTGTAGAGAAGGAAGGTGAGAGGAGGGAGGGCGGAGCAGGAAGAGAGGATGCGACGAATCGAGATGGACAGCGAGGGTCACAGTGCCAAGAACACTAAGCGGAAAGACAAAAATCTCTCTCGCATCAAGCCACTACTCGCACCGTGGGCACGCACCCCCAACCGTCCTCGGTCTCCTCTTCTCCCTCTTTGCAGTAAGTTCTCACAAGACGTCACCCGCCCCCTATCCCATCCCCTCGTCTCCCACGCAACCCCTGTATGGTAGGAGGTCAAAGCAAAGGCTCTCCCGACGACGATACCCCCCGCTTTAAAGATGGTCGTTTCCTTTGATGACAGTTTACCTATTCATGAGAGGCCCCACTTAAAGAGATCCAAATTTTATGTTTGTCTCCGCATTTCCGCCACGCCGGGGATAATCACCCCTTTAACTCCCGCATTCCTCTGGCCCCCACCACCTCAGGCCTCACCCCACAGTTTTCCCCATCCTACGAATTACACTCACTAATCCTAAAAGCCCGTCCCTTCTCCAAGTTTCCTTTTCAATCCTCTGAGTTAGGCTCTGAAGTAATATCACCAGTCAGCTGCAACAAATTCCGGCAAGATCGAAATTAAAGCAATAAAAATTTTCAGATGAGGCTTCTCTGCTCATCTTGCCTAATTTCACTCTCGAGCTTGTGGTATTAATTTTCCACGTACGACGTTACTTAAGTCGGGTTCGAATTTGACTTTGCGTCATGACGTTTTTGGGTTATAGCAGCAAATTTCAGGGCATCGCTTGAATATCACCTTAGTTGTGCCGCGAAGCAGCTTTTCAATGTAGTGTCGAGAAGGTCGTAGGCTTAGCTTTCGTGACATTACATTACAAAAAAAAGTCAACTTTCTGACAGAAATCAAACCGAGCGGAGTACCCCTGCTGACGTGCCCGCCATGATTCGTGAATTGTAAGTTAGCACGGTTGTTAACTGCGTAGTCACAGCACCCTGAGAGGAATATGTAGTATATATTAATAAGATGTGAAGCTGCGCCTACCAGACCTGCGTGATACACTGTAATTAGTAATGCAGAGAATTACGGCAATTTTTAATCTTGGTAAACGATCTCAAGTTACGAAATTCTACGAAAATTACCGTAATTTTGGTGATCTCAGGTGATTTCAGAGTGCATTGACTCTGTGTAAATAAAAGTATTAATTCGTATTTACGCAAAATAGTATATAATTGCATTAAAGGACAGGTTTTTCACATTTTATGTGAAAAACTTATTTCGTTAGAACATAACTCCCTCTACTAAATGACACATGAAGACAATCAGAAGCATAATATGTTCCCCGTAATCAATTTGGAATTTTTATTGGTAGTACCGGGCATATTTTAGGATCTCAATATTAAAACAAATTGTAGCACTTGTTAGAATAAATAACGATGCAAAAAATTGTAGCAGAAAGCTTATTTATCGACGACATTCGTGGTGTCGGAAAAGGAATGTAACTAACATGTAAATGTTAGCCTACTTCATCCCAACGTGATTGAAATCCCTGTGAAAACGTTTTAAGCGTGTTAACAAATATATAAATAATATTTCATTAATCGTATTAAGGAAATATTTTGAACATTTGAAGGCCTAAGTAATGCTCAAAAAAACAGTAAAAAATGATGTGAACAAACTTATTTTACACATTACCTCCGATTGAAACCACAGGAGTCAAGCTGTTGAAAGTGGTTGTTACACGTTTGCCAGTCGTTCAATGTGCACCTAGAGAGTAATGTATTTCATTCATGCCATGCATTTGTTGAACAAAACAGGGAAAACAAGTGAACTACGTGAGTTTTTAAAACTAAGTACTGACCAATATTTGTTATTTTTAAGCCTATCAATGCATCGACGCAAGTTATTTTCACTTTTCCCACCTCTTAGGACATGACATATGGGTGCAACATACTTATATTTGGGGACTATAGCCCTCATATCTACCACTGGGTTATTATCAGCCATGGTAATAAACTATTGACGGCTATCTCAGATCGGGTAACGTTCTTATCTAGGATGTTCCCTTCAAGCTTTGAAAGTAGTATACCCTTAGAATACGAGTCAAATACGTATAACGGCGAGAGAATTCGCGCTGTATATGATTGAAAGTCAACCTAGGAAGCCGAATCAGGCCTATGAATCTAACAATGTGGGATCTCTGAAGCCTACAGATGATTTCACAGACGTCTCTGAAGCTTTTTATGGTTTTCAATTCAAACCAGACTAGCTGAACGTTTAAGTCAGAGTAACCTCACGCTAATTTTTCCGGGCCTAATCTTTGAAGTGAATATGAATTCACCCCAAAGATTCAATTACCTTAAGGTTGAAGTTTTATATTTCTATCCTTAGCTCTTAATTTTCCATGTCCCAACTTCACCTCACTGAAAGCATTTTACAATGAAAAAATATGCACAGAGCAACATTCCAATTCAAAATTTCAGGATTCATTGTTTTAAATCGCAAAAGTAATTTCTGAATCTTCTAAACATGTTGATTCTTAAGTTATTCCACAAACTAACTATTAGAATGACGCCCTCCACTTCTATTCACGTTCAACGGTCGGTTAACGATATCGACGTTAAAAGTTAACTGAAGAGTTTTTTTGGACACACGCTCCCTCAATTTAGCTGCCATTCATAAGATATAATCGGAAGGATTTTGCACCGACTGTGTATAAAGGCTCATTTTCGATTAGAGGGCTGGTACTGACGAGTCTAACGTCAAACGGGACTTGGGACTTCGACGCGCATGATAAATACGCGGCCTTTCAATAGTCTTAATCTAAAAATTTCAAAGGATGTCAGGGTGAACTTACTAAGTTATACTAGTTACCTGTGAAAATATTTTCCATATTTTTTCCATTTAATTCCAATGTTAGTCCTTTAATGAATTCTAAAAGGTAAGGTACTTCGCCATTTTGCCACATTCCAAAGTGTTTAAATCCACCATCCAAATCGACTCTTTTGCTGAGGAACGAACGGTAGAACCATTAATCTTTGAAAGCAAAAAAAAAGAGAAAGCGCATAACAGGCTTGCGCGATGTTTTACTAACAAATGCAGGCAACACGCTAGACTACTCTCGGTCAAGCGGGCATACAGTGCATCGCACCGAGCGCTCCGTCAGAGGACGTTTAGCGACCTCTGGGAAAACATTGCAATTTCCTTTCCGTCGTCCAACTGCGTAGCATATTACACTCACCGCTGTACGTTCCACTCGGTGACACTAGAAAGTCTCTACGAAAATTGGCATTTATTGTAGTTTTCCTACTCCGTTTGCTCGTTTCAGAGGGAACTGAAATAGCTCCACGGCATTAGCTGGAATGGCATTTCCCCAGAGGAAAACACAGTAACACGTTCAGTCAAGACCTCTTCACCATTTTGGAGGTAAACTTTCATGAAACTTGTAATCATTAAACAAACGATAGAGACAGTTCAAAAAAAAACAAGAGATCAGAGCCCATTCACGTCTGATAGACGGCGTAATCAAAATGTCTGGGTCAATCGTAAACCCAAAGAAAAAAAATTCGGATATGCGACGAATTTTGGAGAAATTCGGTCCGATTTCTCAATAGCATTTAATGTCTAGAGATTGTCTCACAATTATTTTCAAGCAAATGGAATCTCTCCCAGCAGCACGGGATATCCCTCAGTATGAAAACTATAAACGATAAAAAAAATATCGTTCCTGGAAAATCATTACCACAAAATAAGAAATCAGCTTAAAGTTTGAACTTCTAATTACATTTACTAGTTAGGCTGGACTGAAACTGTGATGGATTATTGATTATATAATAATAATAATAATAATATTTTCGTCTTAGCGTGTACAATTACGCAAATAATCAATAAAGTAAACACTTGGTTTAGCAGAGCTCAGTAGACCCTAACATACCATTTTACGTCCTTGTTTTTTTTCATTCATTTGGTTTTTTTATTTCTTAGATCGTAATTCAATGCATATTGTTTTCCATAGTCCAGATAAATCCGTTAACGCTGCTTTAGCTTTACTAATGCTCAGTTGATTTCATTTTATTCACCTTCAGCAAACCCCTGCTTCGTCAAAAGGTTATTTTATTTTTACTGAACTTTAATTTGAACTCGGGCATAAAAGGGAACAAACTCTGTTTTGAGAGGACGACCACTGGGAATGTAGTGCACTCGACATCCTCTCAACCTTCGCAGACAGCTGCCCACGCCTCCTCTCCTTCCCTCCGTCTCTCCCCATCCGCCATTCCCGGACGCCCACGCCGCTTCCCCTACTCCGCCCATCTTCATCCCGCCCCGCGCTCTACGAGCACTCCTCATCGTCATCCTCCACTTTAAAACCCTCCCCGGATCCAAAACAAATATTATTATTAATGTTACCATCATCCTTCATGCAAAAAATATTTCTAGTAGTCAACGAACGGTCCAAAAAATTAATGTGAATAATTATTCAAGCAAAAAACGAATCAAGTTGCAAGGATTCAACCGGCAACTGGAAACTAGTTCGAGACAAACCTAACCTCCCTCCACATTATCCTAGCTACTCGCAAAAAGAGTAGAGAGAGAAACAGGTGAGTGAGTGCAGGAACGGCAGCACCAAATAGACGATTAGGAAGGTCCTCGTTTTGAGAGGTTCTGCGCAATTGTAGGTGCGCCCCTCCTCTGTTCACGAATGCTAGAACCGTACATGTCACTCGCAAATGTGACTTCACTTCCTGCAATTTTTTTCAACCGTTTACCTTGACCCTTGGCATTCGCAGTTCAAGGTAGATGAACAAAGACTAGAAGTCAAATTTTTGAACCCAAAATTACAAATTATAACGAGCATAAAACAGTAAAACAAAGGACATGGTGAACATAGCACCAAATGGAAAAATTGCGTACCACACCACGAATACTTATCTCATCAATATACACTAATGAGTCCACACAAAATCGAATATTTAGTTCAAACTTTCCTATGGAATCTCGCCTAATTGTGAAAAAATGGCAGCTCAACTTTATGCTGCGTCATAATATTTCCTAACCTGATCCGATAAAATGTGAGTAGAAAGAATCAAAGATAATTGGGGATGAATTAGACTCGGAGAAAAGACAGGAATATAAGACCAAGGAAATGGAGGGAAAGAATCAAATTTGTGATCTAAGGGAAAAGTGGCCACGTATCTTCTCTGACACCACAGTCTGATTGTTGGAAAAATAGGAAAAATCTTAAATGTCCCAAATTTAAATTAGCTCAGTTTTAAAGAGATAGCTACTAATGCGATCGTAAATCACGTTTTTCCATTTCCGTTGAAATACAAACGGTTCTAAGATCGAAAGAAATAAGGCAAATCTCTAATATTTTCGGAGTAAATTCAGTTCATCTAACGAATTGAATTGAAGAGGAGTATGCAGATAACCTTCCAAGTCAATCCTTGTAAGATTGAAATAAGTACATAGGTACGGCAATGTAACTAGGCATGTTAGCCATAGCAAAAAATAAAGACTGCCGCAAGAGCGTAAATATTTTCGAAGTTCACGCAGCTGGAAATTGATTCTCCCAAAAAAATGTTTTAATGCTCAATACCCCATCAATTTTTATTCATTTTCAGGAAAATTGTCTTCATGTTTCCTGGATTTTTTTCTTTGTCTAATAAGCTCACCGGTGACCGACGGACCGGACCGGACGGTGGTTGAGGATGAAATATTACCTGCAAGGGAAACTGTGGATTGAACAACGTTATCGGGACTATTTACTTTGCCATGAGTGTAAAATAACCCATTATCGGTTTTGAATTTGAATAATACGCATATACTGTCTATTCCAAGCATTCGGGGGTCAAATGAATGTGATGTGTAAAAACTGATAAGGCTAAAATCAGCATAATGGTAAAGACGATCTCGGAAACTTTCGGAAAAAACAGAGGGCATTCCGCGAGCGACATGGGTTTATTCGCTCAGCTTTCGAGTATAAATAACACGCTCCAGCACGCTAAAATTATTCCAGGAATTCTGTTTTAATATTTTAAGTTATTTTTTCAACATCTATATAAATTTTCAAGTTTCATTATCTAAAAATATTCAACCAAACAGAAGAAATAGCATTGCTACATAGCCGTTTCGTGTATTTTTGTTCTTTGTTAATTCTTTAATTTTTCATCCTATGTAATACGCCATTTTTTCCTGTTTCTGGAACTGTTTTCAAAGGATTTTTTTGGTAATGCATTGTATGTTTGAAAGGAATATTCTCAAAAATGTTTTGACAATTCAATGTGACCGCTGAGTAAACTGAGACCAATTGCTTTAAGTCATGCCGATCTGTGCTGAATAACGCCAAGCCAGTTTCGACTCTGTCACCTATACAAATTTACTTTGCACCAATGCATTAAAATTATTCTTGCCTAGAGAAAAATCTCAAATTAATTGATTCGAAAACATTTCCACAAATAGAACATAAAATACTTAGATAAAACATATTTTTTAATACAATATTATCTTTGAATTACTTCACGTTCCATTAAGCAAGGGCGGAGCGCAATGTATACAAAATAAATCAGTGTGACAGTAGAAACATTGAAATAATTTCCTTCCCTCAGAAGTCGTGAATAAAATTTTAATAAATGCAAAAAATTAAAAATAACTATTAAGCAATTAGGAATATGATAGAAGGATTGGACATACTCTGCAACAAAGATGATCTAAATATTAAACGCTATTATTTTGAACGGGATACTATGTTAATAATAACCATGATAATATTTACTGATTCAAGAAATGCTTCCACATGTTGGCTTTAGAAATTCTCAGTACCCATGCTTCGTGCCCTATTGACTTCACAAAATTCAAAAATTTCCTAATTTCCAAACATTCAGATTCCACATGAGAACATTCCCCCGAATTATGCTTAATTTCGAGTCATGGTATTTATTTATTTATTTATTTACATACTTCGTTGCAATTAGGCAATTTTCCTGGTGGCAACGGTCCAGTGTGATCACTGGTCACTCTTACAATGCACATACATACACACACAAGAAGAACAGATATGAGACAAAATGCTCGTATATTCAATGACACTTTTAAGATTACCGACCTCTCCTTTACCATCACACAAGGATTAGGTGTACACCACATGAGTACATACTACGCACCGTCCATGGCCACACTTCGTCCGTAATCACGTACTCTTCAATTTCATATACCGTTCAAAATCGCGTCCCGTTAACACATTATTCATAGCACAAGTACATACGGTTTTATTTCTCACTCACACGTTTTTAAGGCGAGCATACACCTCGTTTTAAATTTATTTAATGAATAAGGTAAGGACTTAAAGATATCCTCAGGTAACTCATTCCATTCTTTTATTCCACGATTGAGGAAGGAGTTTTTTTTAATGTTTGTTTTGTGCCCTCTATGTTTTATTTTGAACTGATGGTCCTTCCGCCCAATATAATTTGGTTTGTCTAATCTTTCTGAGAGCTCCTCCCACCCCTTCTCTTTATTTACTATCTTGAACATCCCACATAGCCACATAGGTATTCAAAAGTAGGACGAATAATAAGGCCTAAGAATTGAACAAATACTTTTGCTCCTGATTATTGATGACAACAGAGATTTCACCCTCAAAAAACAGGAATAATATGCTGGATAAAATGTTTCATTGATTGAAATAATGAGAAATGGAAAAACAATTCCCAAGGAATCACTTTTACGGGTCAATTTGAACTCTTCATATACACCATGAAAAAATAAAATTCGTCATTCTGACGACATTCCCATGAAAATATTTGAAAAACCTATTATCCTTTGAGATGAAGTTTATTTTCTTATTTGCTTCCAAGCCAAATCCTTCCACTCATCTTTTCTGATTCACTAGCAACGAATTTACCAGTTACGAACTTTTTATGGCATTAAAGAGAAATTCAATCCTTTGCCGACAATTCTTAACTTGGAAAACCGATTTTTCTCCAAAATGGAGAGGACGGACTAAGTGATTTTGAACATCTTTGAGTCAAAAAGAGAAAAAATCTTTTTTCATGAACTCTAGATTTTTGAATGAACCTCTACGTTTGCCTTGGTGAAACGCCCTGCGGACGTCTCTATCTAGATATGTTCGTCCTCCGCTGGATGGCAGCAGCGGCTAGATCCCCTGCACCTTACCCCATTTCGCGACCGAAAAATCGAAAGGGAAGAGATTTCTTACCTGTTGAGCAATGCAGTAAAAATGCACCATAAAGATCTATGACGTAAGTAATGAATATCCATGCCGGGTGAAAACACGCTGAAGTCCCTTGGATTTTTCAGTCTCCTCAGAACATAAAGAGTGTGTACATATGTGTGTTCCTTTCCCATTTTCTTATCTCTGTTTCTATGTGAATGAATATTTGTTCGCCGTGTGGCAGGATTTCTTGTTTGAATGCATATTTTATATATAAATATATTCTAATAATTATAAAAATATAATTAAAAATATATATATTATATTTCTATTTCTATATAAATAGAAATATATATTATATATATATAATATATATTTATATATATAATATATATTTATAAATATATATATATATATATTTATAAATATATATATATAAATATATATATTTCTATTTATATATATATAGTCTGACCTGAAGAAGGGCTCGGAGTAGGCCGAAAGCTTAAATCATCTACTGTGTGTCCTTTTACGTGTTATCTGTTTTATTCTGTGTTCTATTGTGCCGTCCAAAAGTTATATTGCTCTCGTGAGTACTTTCGCATCATCGATATATATGTATAAATATATACATATATACACACACACACACATATAAAAACCGGAACTTCGGAATTTGGGGCGTCAAATAGGAAATAGCAAATAAATATATTATATCTGTCTGTACTTAAGGAATATATCAATAATAACAGAGAAAAAAATTGCAATGTTCCACTTTTCAGTGGAACATTGCATTCAGTTTCTTTCGAAGGGAAAAATCAGCTGCCAACCAAATAGGCGAAGGGTCCCCTATGACTATACAAACGGGGAACTTGGGTCTTAAAATCATTTTTTTGTATTCTTTCATATATTTATTTACATCTTTAGTGGATTATAATTATTACTCATACGGTAAATATACACATAAAATATTTAATTTGATTAAGAACTCAGGAATGGAAGAGGTTTGTAGCCTATATCGTTCAAATAAGCACCAAGTAGGATTCATCACAAGTTTTATCGCAAGAGGGGGCATCCTTTACTATCGCGCTACCTATCGCAGCCAAGTTTTGTTGATTCAATTGGCGTTTCGTGAGCGCCACCCTGTGGGAATAAATTGCGCTTAACTGCCACCGATATTTTCGAAAGAAAGGTTCTACCTTCCTCTATCACGTCGGAATAGAGCTGCTACAAAAGGATCTGACGGTTGAGAACATATATATATAAAGTAAGAGAATTGATGGCGACAACATCAACACCATTGTTTGTTTGATAATAATTTATACGATTTTGGCCAGAACACGCGAGTTCTTGAACACGTAGATAAAAATACTCATTTTGTTGAGCTTTACCTATTAGGACAAAAAATTTGTTATCCAATACGAAATATTACAGCAGCAGTATGCTTATAATCGTACTGATTAAAGATGTAATTTATATTTCTAAAAAATTATAAACTTTGGTAAAATTGTTGGCGTAATGTGAAACTTGATTAAACATTTCTAAGGAAAAGTTCATTGATCAGGAGTAAAACAATATTCATCACTTTTAAAAATCATAATATATTTATGTAAGTTAAAATTTAGCGCTAAAACGTGTACGTTAGCTTAATATAACAATACAATAATAATAGCTACATAATATGCACATGTGGTCGCAGGCAACGATATATAAACAAATATTTTACTGAAAAATACCTGACTGACTTTATTTGAGTAAGGCCGCCACTTTCTTCTTCAAGAGGAAAATTCGAGATTATTTGGATTTTTAACATGTATCTCCCGGGGTTACGTTATACGCATGAAAAGATTTCACACAAAAAACACTAAAATAAAATGTAAAAAAAATCATTTTTTTATCGAAGTCACTCATGAGAAAAGAATGGCGACAAAATTATCTACTCTATCCACGAAATGAGGAAATTTCTCTAGATTAGTTATGGCATTATTACATATAAATAAAATAATTCCTACATGACTGTCTATAAAAGGATAACGAGTAAACGTTCACACTTTTTATACCGTAAAAAGTAAAGTGTGATCTTATCGAAGATGACACCTCAATGATTAATGGCCCGCATACTTTTTAGGACGATTTGTAGGACAACTAGTGTGGAAAACGCATTTTTTTAAAACTTCCAAAACATTCTTCGGAGTTTCTTTGGGGATATTTTTTCCATTTTCTGAATCCCACTTTAGGATAGAGCTAGCTAAAAGTATACTGAGTGAACATACAATTAATGCTCAATGTATTTATAATTTATTATATTCGTTGCTGGACAACAAACCCTCACGTTATCACTCAGATTTTTCTATTATTATCTCTCAAGTATTACCTCTCAAATATCAACTGATATCTGCCTATACTTGCACGAGGAACTGTATTCATAATGACTACACCAGGTTTTCGTATTATTAAGCCCAATGGCTCTATCTACTCTTAGACTTAATCCATAGGCATTATTCTAATTATCCTCGTTCGGTCTTCAAATGGAGGCTTTTCGACCCCTCCCACTCCGCCTTGCCTTCACTATCTCGCTCTCAACATGCCCCAGGGATGCCTCTGGTCGCCCGCTCGCCATCTCAACGATTTCCACCTTTGAACAAACGCCCCCTCTCTTCCCCATTCCCTTGTAAATACACATTCAAAAAGAAATCGTTCGATGCCAAAATTATGGAGTTAATTGGGTATTAAATTTTATATTTTTTTAATCTTTCGGCTATAAGGACACCTATAAACCGGCTTTAAAGCCAAAAATAAATATCGTCTTAGAAAAATTAGAACAAATCAATGGTAAAATCGAAAATAGAATACTTTCAGATAAGCGTACGATGGAATAAAGGTATAATTTCCTGGGTGTAGATCGAATGTTCTGGTGGGTAGATTATAAGGTAGGTTTCGCGGATTCAAAAAATGAGTAATGTCTTTTGGTAGTTACGTTAAGAAATCCGATTACTGTAAGTTTTTGACGTCTACAACTCCGTGAGAAACTGATTGGTGGCACACAGAAAGGTGCGTACCCCCTACTCCGAGTGCGTGAATTTTACATGCCTTGGAGTTCAGTTTGGAGGTGAGCTCTTTCCTTCTCTATCAATAACATCTTCAACGATTCTCTATCAATATCAAAGTCATCTTCAGGTTGGACGAGGAAACCCGGGTCGTATCGTGATAAATTTTCTGTGGAATCACAGAGTTACCATTCTTTCATTTTCAATATGAATCGATTTCACAAAGCTACGCCGAAAACCATCAAACCACGACACACAAGAGGAAGGACAGTAGGTAAGCAATCATTCAGCACCGTAAAGGATGTGACGCATAGCCAGAAGAAAGAGACGAGCCACATTGGCCAAATGCACATTCAAAAACGAAATCCTGCCACACGGAGAACAAATATTCATTCACATAGAAATAGATGTAAAGAAATGGGATAGAAACACACAAGAAGGACGAACACAGAAGAGGTGGGGAAGGCGGATTCAAGCATACTACGAGTGTAAAAAAAAATACATATATATATATTTGTTTTTAGCACATGGGCTATAATCTGACATCCATTGCCTATTATTACTTGACAATAAAAAGGGAAATGAATATGAAGATGAATAACAGATTCTATGAATGGAATAATTGGAATTTCTGATAATGTATTGTGCTGTAGTGCGGATGTTATTCCTCTCGATGATCAACTACGTTATTCTTCTGATTTACTACATATTGTTACAAATGGTATTGAATATTAATGATTTTAACGAAGCAAATCTTCTCAATAACAGATTTTATATGCTTTTGAACCAACATTATTTTTTTAATTCCCTAAGATGCTGGCTCTAATCGAGTACGAGTTTGAAAAATAATATTTCGTCATATTACCAAATCAAATCTCCAGAAGAAAGAAATATGAAGGGCACTGTTTGTGTCTCGGAATTTCACTTTTTTTATTTTGATAGGCAACAGTTTCGTCAGCATCTCCAGCTGGTGTCGTCAGGACATCTTCAACCTGAAGATCCCAGCTGGAAAGTCAAAAAACGCAGTGAAACCCGAGAAACATCCAGGGTTCATCAAATCTACGCCGCAAAAATCGCTGGAAGAACATCAAAGGAATATATACGAGAATCATACATATTTTCACAAGAAAACAAATATTTACGCAGGCCGAATGGTAAATTTTACCCCATGTTAATTTCCAATTCAAAACAAACCGATTGTGCTTTATTTTTGGTGCTATGTAAGGTGCAACCACTTTTTTTTAGCATTTCACTCACCTTGTAGCAACTCGGATGTGTATATATTTTTTTAAATCGATGTGTCGTGTACTGTAAGCGTACGTGCATCAAGTCATAGATATATATCAATCCCTCTTCGGAGGGAGAGGAAGTGGGGTAAGGGGGAGATAAAAATGCCGCTCTGCGCAGCGGAAATCATTAATCTACCTCCCCACGTACGGCACCCGGAGAATGGAAGAGTAAACCCTTCATGGATTGGTATTTCCACCCACGCGCGGCGGCCATCTTTAAATCACACGTGAGCGGGTTGAACGCACGTGTTGCAGCGAGGAATCGGAAGGAGGAATGGGGATGATAGGGAGGGGTGTGATGGGGAAACGGGCTTCGAGGGGGAGAGAACAACGCTGTTCCGCTTCTATCCCGCGGGAAATTTTCGGATTCTGAGGTCCCACCTAAAGCCCACAGACACGCCCACTCACCCTAAATCCCCCGGGAACACCAGTCAGGCCTCCACCCCATAAGGAACACCGCACCCGCCTCAAACCCCTCTTTTCTTTTATCTCTTCACCTCTTCCTGACCCTTCCACACACCACCTCGGAGATAACGCGCCGGCAACGTCATGTACTCAAAATGCGACAGTAGTATACTTCATGTGGAAAAGGAGACCTTCTGGATTTTATGGCGGCGATCCCAATGATATTAAAAGAGTGGTATCAATTTTAATGGCGGTTACATCAAATAGCACTTCATAGATCTCTGAAAATTTCTCCTCTCTAGCCCTACGAGCACAGTGCTTTTAGATCCTGAGTTGATTCCCCATTCCACAATGTGCACAGGTTGTTGTAAGGAATCTCTAATGAGGCCATCAAATGATAGGAGTTACTGCAGTTTTATGCTTCAAAGGATTTATTCGGCCTGTTTCAATGATTGTACGTCACATTAAATATTAATTAATCCTGTAAAAATTTCGAGCGACATATTTCTCAGTGGATGTCACTGTATGGCAGCCCAGCTAGTTTTAATGTAAATATTTTACCTCGCTAGGAAAATCATGTCGACTGCGCCTTCGACGATAGCAAGAAACTCTTAATATATATAAGTGTTTGGTAAAACGGGAGACAAATCTTTAATTTTTGGAACATTTAATTCCTGAAGTGGATACCTTCTAAAGAAATAATGCTACACTTCGGATCACCATCTGTTTGGCATTCAGTTCCCAATAACTCACTCAGTAGAACTCATTTTTATTAAAAAAATATTTCGCGAGTTCAATTAATCCACTAGTGAATCCTGTGTGGGGGGTCTTATATACGTATATTCTTGAAATGTTAACTTAACGCATTTCGAAATAAATGATTCTTTAACAAAATTTTATTCGCCACATCGGTAATTGATTTAGGACCCCTCTGACGATGCTTACTCTAACTTGGGTCAATTTGCCTAAAGGATCCTTCGGGGTCAAAAATATCGCTGAGTACATAGCTTTGGAATAGATCTCCTGTTCAGCATTTTTAGAGTACATTTTCCTTAACAGATTAGCACTGCAATTCGACTGTCAAGAGGCGCAGTACAAAAAGAGCCAACTTATGTGCACCAAACGCACAGCACTCTTCTCGCTGATTTCCTAGCACATGTCTCTCCAATCTATTCAGAATCAGAGACAAGGGAGATATTTTGGTCAAACATTAAAATTTACGTGGGGATATCGTTTTTTGATCTCGTGTGCACCTGCTCCGAAACTGCAATCGATTGCTTTCTAAGCAGACGAACTTTTTCAATTTTTAAAATAATTTCGGAATCGGATCAGAACAAAAATAAACACAAAACAATAAAAGGGTTACTATTTACCACGCGAAATGAATTTTGGTACCAAAGTTGAATGAAAAATGAAATTTGACACCGTGGTAACGGGAGGACTGAGTTGACGCCCAAGTGGTTTTCCCGGCCCAAAAGAGCATTCATTCGCAAATGGTACCACTGAAGGAAAATAGACTATCTCTGCACAATACTCCGAAAGCTATATCACCTCAGGAAGGTGTGGCAAGAAGTTTTGGAGAACCCATCTAAAAAAGAGGAAATAAAGTTGTTACAATAAAACAGCAGGTACCATGGGCCTGCAAAAGGTAGAAAGGAGAATTATATTTTAACCAGGGCATAAAATATGTGTAAGTGAAGGGAATGGTGGTCCCCAAGTTTTTTTAGGGTAAAGATAAACTAGCCTCAATACAACCGCCGTGGGAAAATACACATGGCACAGAGAAGGGAACTGGCCCTCTTTCCCTGAATGTGTGATATCACGCACACTAGAGCTTACAGCAAGGTGACCTTTACTTTTGCCTATCAAAACTACCTTCGGGTCAATTACCAGTGCAGAACTAACAATTTAAATGATTCGTTGATAGAAAATTACTGGGAGTAAACATTTTAAAGCGTAACAGAAGTGTGGTTAATTTTCATGTCAGTTAACCTCCCACCAGATTCTCGTTTATAAATTTTCCTTGCCAAAGAGATTAACCTGGGGATTCGGATAATTATTAAGAACGACAGAAAGCAGCAGCAAAAAACGTATGAGGCAATAATTTGTAAAGTGATGACATCAGCAATTTGTCAGTTTTGAAAATGAAATAATATTTCCCCAGTAATCAATCCAAAGATTCGTTTTGATAAAGTTTGTTGCAGCATGGAAAATAATATTGGTCCATAAGATATAAAACAAGTTATCCAATTATTTGTAAATTCGGATATCCGCATTAGTTTTTCATTACGTTTCATCCTAACCAATCATTAAATACCGAAATTCAACGCACCCATTTAGTATTGTGTTAGGGAGACTGTAGTCATTTTATCTATATTATTCTAGAGTGTTATATTATTCTATCTCTATTATTCTAATCTAAATTATCTCTTATTCTGTTTTAATATATCGCAATCATTTGACGATTTGGACTAAAACTATGGCATTTATTGAATTGACCATTGGAATTACCTATTTGGCAGATATTTGAAAAAATAATGGGATAACAACCCTCGAACACGACTACGTATAACAGCAATTACAGAATAAAACTTAAAAATTGAATGTAAAACATGAAACAAACCTTTCCCTTTTGCGTATCAAACCGTTGTTCCACAGTCTGATGAAAAATTTCTATTCTCTCACTCTGAAAGTTGTGCCGTCAAATATTTTTACACGCGAATCTACCACGTCATTTTATACCCATACTGCAACAACATTACCCCTTTCTCGCCGCCGCTGCAGCGTAAAACAAATCAACCCAAGTCACATTCGACGGAGGGCCGACATAGAAGTGTTATCTCGCGGACGATTCTTCCTGTGGGGGCGTAAAAGAACAGTAATCAAGTCCAAATGCCGCTGTTAAACTTTTCACTGCCCGCCGTCGTTTGCGAAGGGATAGAGGAGTGGTGTCCACCCACATCCCCTAGAAGGGAGAGCTATGTCCCCGCCACCTTCCCTCTAATTTCTCCCATTCCCACGCTAGCACATGCATCTCTCGGAATTGGAAGAGAATAAAAGAGCACACGACGGAATAAATGAAAAATTGGAAAAAAATCGCTGGGATCAGCGATCCTTACGACAATACTTCGGTGTTCCATTCGTGATGTGGTTTCGAGTAAACCTCCATTAAAACTGGTTCGATTCCGGGTCACGCGAAATATCGATGTCCTCAGAGGTCATATAATGACTTACTGTAGATGAACTTCACCGCTGCTTCAAAATCCCTGCACATAAGAAGATAAGCATCTACTTTTAATTTTTTCTAAAACTTGAAATAACTGCCAATTCCAAAGAATTACTATTTGAACGACGCGTCTAATAAATAACGCACATTTGGAAAATCATACTCTAAACACATACCTACATCTATTTTTTGGTACTTCAGTTCGAGTCGCCTGTCCGTATGGTATTTTCAACTTGAAATCATTACAAGGGACGTTTTCTAAAGCATTCAGTTTCAGCACGTTCTCTGTCACACGTTGTTAGCAAGCCCTGACAGCCCACCAGTGAGAACTTTTCCCGGGCCGAGTATCTCCAATCCCGTTTCAAACGCAGTTAAATTAGAATTATGTTTCATGGCATCAGTCATTTTTGTTTTCTCGAAGAAAATACATGGGAAATATAAATGCGACAAATATATAACCTTTTTCCCCGTTCGTTCTCTTTCCTTAGTCCAAATGCATTTCTACGGATATTTTCACAATCAACGAATAAACGCTGAATTACGCATGAATTTATGTGTCACGCATTGTGTCAATTTAATACCTCACCAAAATCTTCTCTAACAATTTCTTCAGCAATTGGGTTTTCATTAACCTCTTCCCAGTGATTCAAATCAATTAATTTCGTGTTTGCATCTATCGATTCACCATTTATAAATGAGCTTCAACATGAATTCTGCGAGCTATTTATTCTTTCCTCTCCATTTATCCCTCCTCATACACGCACATTCCATTCCTAGTGCTCATGCGGAGCGTTCAAGAAGCATTCCCCACGCCCCAGTCCCTTTTGCGGGGGAGTGTCTCCAGCGGGAGATTGACAGTGGCGAACGCCAGACGCTGTGCGCTCCCTCTCCCTCGACCCTCCTACTCCTTCATCCTTGGGAAATAATGGAGTGGTCCAAAAAAGAAGATTGGGGAAGGAGGGCTGCGTGAAATAAACAAGAAGAGGAGTACAAGGGGACCATTCAAGGAGTGTCAAAAATGTGTTGAAGTCTGTCATAAGTAGCGTCTCGACCTCCCTACGGCAGAGAACAAGACTAGAGAGACAAATAGATTAACAGAAAGGGTAAAGGAAGAAGGAAAAAACAAGCAGACACTAGGCATTCTCTTCTATCCACACAAGTAAGTAAATCACAAGGTATCCGTGGATTTCCATGGATTCATGCGGAAAGTCTTGGCTGTCTTTCCGGAAGAGCTAATATTCCCTGGTTCGAACCCAGGTGATTGTTTAATTTTGGTATCACAATTTTAAATAGAGAAAAATGATTTTAAAACCTTTCGCTATATTCTTCATAGCTTAAAATGAAGTGAATTTTAATGAATATGGGTGAGGAAAATTCTTTCCAATTTTTCTTCCAGGTTTCCGTGAATTTTACTCGACGAAAATTTCCTTTTCCTCGGTTTAAACTGCTGGTCATCAACCCATTTTAGCCAAAATTACTGGCAAAAAGTAGACCCTTACGTCTATTTATTCATGCAGCAGCCAAATCTCTGAGGTATTCAAGACACATCTAAGACATTCAAGACGTTAAAAAAAAGAAGCAGGACTAATATTGCTTTTCCTTGCTTCTGAATGCACGAAGGGGGTTATTTCAACCGTGTATAGTTGAATTTATTCGATTTTTTGCTGGACTTCGTCCAACGCTCGCCACTTTTTTGACGGTCACGAATGAAAGAAGGTTAATTTCTTCTCCTGACTTTTACTTTCATTCCACAAAAGTCGTTCTCAAAAGCAAAAAGTTATTCCCCTTCCGTTTTCACCACGCCCCACACACACTTTATATCTCTGCGGGAGTAAACCGAGCATATAACTTAAATGCAAGAGAAGGAAAGTGGAGGAGATACGATTTTTGAGGTGAAAATGTCGTGCCTAGTACAATGAAAAAAGTTGTTTGCCATCGCCCGCGAAAGCACGCTGTATTTCTGCCAAGACGAAACAGTACCATTTACGTATACCCACTGAATAATTGGCTTTGCAATTCCACTTCCAAAGCTTATTTTTCTCGTTACGAAATGGAAATAAATTTTCGTAGATTTCACTCAACAGCTGGAAATATTTCTATACCTACAGAGAACACCTGGAAATATTTACGCGAAAGAATGAAGACGTAAATCCCATCCAAACTTAAATGCGACGGTAAGGAATCGAGATTTTACAACGGGGAAGACAGATGGGCATTAAGAAGGCAAAGAAAACTACAATCAGATTTTTAAAAGTTTAAAAAGTTACGATATAATTTATATGAATGCATCAAAACAGAAACTAAAAGAATATCGTGGTAAAACGAAAAGTATCATTCGCACAGCACTTTACACTTTTAAATCCAAAATGCTAAGCGAATATCTTGAGGAAAATCCAAAATCATTCTGGTCATATAGTATGTTAGGGATATTACTGGGTAAACGTCGAACTGTACATTCTTTGAAGACGGAAAACGGAGAAACTATTACAGACAACGTGAAAAGGGCAAAAATTTAAATATGTTTTTTCCAGAGCGTAAAGAGCATAAAGACACGAACGTACCAAACGATCCACCCCACCCACCCGGGGGACACATGAGCAATATAACACTGACCAATAAGGGAATAGAACATCTGCTCCGTAGTTTCAAAGCAAACAAAGCACCTGGACCAGAAGAAATACCCGCTAGAATATTAAAGGAATTAGCCGAAGACATTGGCCCGCTTTTAGAAATTGTTTTTCTAAAATCGATAGAAGAAGGCTCAGTAACTCGTGACTGGAAGCTAGCCCGTGTAACTCCCATCTATAAAGGCGGCGATAGGGATAAACCAACCAATTACCGACCGATTTCCTTAACATCCATCTCCTGTAAAATATTGAAACATATTATTGTCCGTAACATTATGAGATTTCTTGATAGTAGGATAATACTAAGCCACAACCAGCACGGATTTAGGAAGAGCACATCTTGCGAAACACAATTAGGTATTTTCATTCATTCATTCAGAAAACAACACAAGTCGGTGCAGTATTCCTAGATTTCAAAAAAACCATCGATAAAGTCTCACACGATAAATTTTTACACAAACTTAAATGCTGTGGTATTAATGAGAAAATTATTAATTGGATTACAGACTTCTTGTCAAATCGCAAACAAATAGTAGTCATCGATGGGATGTGCTCAACGGATAGAGATGTAATTTAGGTCGTCCCCCAGGGAAGTGTAATAGGACCGCTTCTATTCTTAATATACATTACTAACTTAAGCGCACACGTTAGTAGTAATCTCAGGTTATTTTCTGACAATACGGTGATATACAGGGAAATAAGGAGCCAACTAGATCGCAACCAGCTCATTTAATTTACAAGTCGGAACAAAGTTAAACATTGCAAAGATATCAGGTATATTTGTGGGCGCATATGTATGTTAGTTCGTAGTTTGTGTGTTTGCATTTGTGTGGGGTGTAGGAGTTTTTGCATGAATGTATACCGTGTTTTGTTTGTGAACTGTGTAAATTTGTGGCTTTTACATGAGGTTTTTTTCTTAATTACGGGTGATGCCCTAACACCCCTCGCCACATGCCCATGCGGCGACTTTGGGGGGTGTGAGTAGATGTAGATGAACAGTTATAGAAAATATTTTCTTTCGATTACAGTCATAAAATATCCAATCCCGTTCGCTGAAATCAGTGTTCATTTTGGCAACGGATATATTCGTCATTTATTTACTCATAAAAATGTAAGAATTAAATTTATTGATAAACAATACGATGGTAATACTGCTCAATCTTTTTGTTATTTCTTCTTTAAGTACCAAAAACACAATCGGACAGGCACTAAAAGGGATATTTCATAAAATATCGCACAAGTCAAAAATTTCCCAAAAAAATAAAGAAGAAATGCAGAATAAGAAGTCATCAAATTATTTTAGCTACAGTGCATAAGTTATATTTCAGAACTTTGTAAGTTTTAATGGAGAAATCGTGAAATTCCCTATAAAAGTGCAAAAAGTGAACTTTGGTGGACCATTTTTCGCAAAAAATGTAATCCGTTCTTTTACGTATTCATAATAAAAAATGTTTGACACAAAATTTCACAATGCGCACACTAACAGTCTTTTTCAGTTATCGCTCATATTATTCATTCGTATGCCTACATTTAGGGACACACTAGCGCGAATACAGTTGATACAGCAAGCAAGCAGGGCAACTATTAATGCGTTTCCAGAAAAATGCCGAGGACGATTCATTTCCATTAAAAATAAAAATTACTTCTCATTGCAATAGGTGTAGAGAAAATAAAAACAGCTCACAGCGCCACCATGTCTTCTCAGCTCCAATCATATTCAAATTTCCATTTATTTAAGGTTCGTCGCGCCCTGTCAGATACCACCAAACCGTGACCCGTGGAGACGAACGCCTCCCCTGCGGTTTTTCTCTCGCACAAACCTTCACTTCCAATCGTCCTTCCCTATAATCCTCCCCTTCACTTCAGCCCTTCTCGGCCAACGTCTCCCACCGATTCGCTTCGTGGCTTGAGAGTAAAAATGTGTCTGCGCGAGGAAACGACTCTGGGAGGAGGCGACAGGAAAAAGGTTGGCCATTATCTTGAGCCCCAAGAACACAGGCCGACATGAATAATATAAGAACGTGACCCGCCGCCTCGCAGTAAACGCGATCACGAATCTGACTGTAAAAAATAAGTTTAAAAAAATTCCTTCCCCGTAGAAGGACGGTCAAAAATATCCCTTCTCCTCTTTTGTGCATATTTGTTATTAATAGAATACTGTAATTTCTCCTCAAATATAATTTCGGTTCAAAGCTTCTAGAAACAGATTATATCATTTTGATCAAATCGAACAGGATGAGGTCAAAAAGAATTACAGGACAATTTTGGTTACTTAATTGTCCCCGACAGGGCAACACAATAAGGAATCGGAGATTAGAATGAGCAAATATTTGACTGATTAAGTGGCCAAACCGTTTTTATTTTTTAGTATTTGTATTTCTAATGTTGTTTTTTTTAGTACCCTGCAAGCCACCACTAGGGTATGCGGCAGGGGGTGAACACACACCAGACTAATTTTAACCCGAATATGACCCCTACTGCGGTCGGACAAACTTATTATGACCCCTTATTGTTCGTGAAAAAAATGACATCTTAAATCAATCTGTTCTACACTTAATCTCTATATTTTTATTGACATGATCTCTTCTGCCGTAGTACAATGGGGGTAACAATAGATTTCCGACATCACTGCTGAAGAGACCATCTTTTAATTCATTCGATAGATTTAATCGATAATCTAGCTTTCACTCCGTGAGTGATTCCCAGCCCTAGCTCCTCTATTGGTTTGGATACGCTACAAAGTTTATCATAAAAACGTGTTACAAATAGAGCTCCTCTACACTGTATACGATCCAATTCGGCAATTGATCCAACTTTGTGAGGATCCCATATGCTTTCTGCGTATTCTAAATGAGGCCGAACGAGCGAAAGGTAACATTTCTATTTAACCATCTCATCGCCTTTACCCAGTATTCTTTCAATAAATCCTCATTTTTTGTTACCTTGTCCACATATTTTCCTTAAGTGTTTAATCTAGAAGAGTTTGTGAGTGAAGGTAACGCCTAAGTATTTAATCGCATCTACAGATTCCATTTCGGTGTTCCCGAAGCAGTAGGCGTTCGGGAGGGAAATGTTCTTTTTCCAAAAATTCATTACTACGCAATTTTTAAAATTTAATTCCATTTTTCAGGTATCGCACCAGCGTTGTTTAGCATTTAAGTCATCTGATAATGCTGTTGTTTCCACAGGATTGAAATCGTTGAATGGAGACATCGTTTGGTAGATGATGTGAGAGTCTAAGAGGCTTCAAATACGGTTGACGCCTCTGGACACCAACAATTAGACCTATTGAAGCTGTTAGTGTGAAAACTACGGGTGATAAAGCGAGAGGAATTGCTCCACATCGAAACGTTGTTAAACCCCTTGAGGCGAGAACGTTAAATTGGCCAATTAGCACCCCAAATCCTTTTCAGGGGCGTCGTTAGAATAAAATACGTTTATATTATCAGTGATCAAAAATAGCGGAAAGGTCAGTCTCAAGTAAAGATTCCCCTTTCCGCAAATTTCCTGATCATCTTCATTTTTTCATAATTACTAATTACAAATTAAAAATATTTGTTTTAGATAAAAATCACATTGTAAGTGATCATTTATCCATGCATAAATAATGTATTGCAAGATTCTAAATTTTTGGATGAATAATGAACACTCCGTCTCCTAATGCGGTTGTACTCTGCCGATTCGATTATCTGCGACTTTTTAATTTTCCCGCGAATGGAAAGAGTAATGAAGTTGCTTAAAATAGGGATATAAGGTGAAATGCTAATAGTACCAGATCGAAAATACTTAATTAAATATAAATATATAACCTAATTGACGACGTAGAAATAGCCTAGTGGATATTGCCATCGGCTACTTTCCGGCGGTTCCCGGGTTTAAACCCAAATGATGGCCTGGAGATAACCAGATAAATCAAATTAGTGTTTTGTTGTGGATGTCTAAACTTCCCAAGTAACGATACACACAATTATTAATTTGCATAATGTAATCAATATTCGTGGAGATAAAGCTATATCTCACATAGGAAAAAGTAACTTCTTTCGAGTGTTACTCTTCTAGCATGGACATCTCACTCGCTAAATGACACTCGTCAAATGCCACTTCGCTGCTTTATGTGGGAGACCACAATCAGAAATATGATACCCTAGAATAAACCAAAATAGAATCTATAAATGCAAACTTGTTCATTTAATAATAGCTCGAGTAGTTTTGCTTGAAAAAATATGTAAGTTTTAAATAGATAAAATGTTACTGCCAGATATCAAAGATTACAGACAAAGACTGAGTATTATTATATGCATCTAAGTGTCACCACTAGGAAGTAATAGATAATACAGATACAAAATTCCACTGCCATATATCATTGGTCATAGAACGAGAAAGAGAGAAAATTGAATCTCTGAACCTATTGAATTAATTTTCGAATTAGACACATTTGAGTGTAATGAGTTAGGAAATGCAAGAGGCCCAGTTACTTAGGCTCACTGATTTACCGTGATGTTGCTGTAAAGGAAATAAACCTAATATTCTTTTTGTCCATTATTAATTAATCACAGTAGGCTATGCTGTTAATAACTTCTATTCTCCTGTACACTGCTCTACCAGTATAAATTCATTTCAATACCTAATGCATATCACTCTGGTGATGTAAACATTCCAATTATACCCTTATATGTACATTTTATAACAATTGTAATTTCACTAATTTGGCGGAAAAGATCACCTAGGATACTTCCAAACGCTAAAGATGAGCAAAAACGGATAGACCAGAATATTGTACCCTAAAAGGTCCTGGCTTCGATCCCCTTAAAACGCAGATTTTTCAGTCGCTTTCCGGTGACTACTCGGGTATTTTGTGAAGAGTAATAGTCTGTACTAGCCGACTGAAAATTGACCGTATTTACCTGTGCGTCCCGCTTCGGCATCCTCATGCAAATTTTAGTCACCTCTCACTTCGGCAAAAAACACGCTTCTTTACCAGCAATGCCTGTGGCTGGTGTTATTATTTTATCTAATATACTCGTACAAGATCTCGTAGAGAAGGAATATGATTGGAATTTCTGTTTCTATGAAGTACGTCACGTTAAACTACATATTCATATTTATAACTTTACACACACACAACACACACATTAAAAAACCATAAACACAGTAATCAACCCGAAGGTAGGTTTGATAGGTGATGGTAGAATTCACCCATTAGATAAGCCCTATACGGCGTGTGAAATTCACACATCAAGGTATGGGGGGGTCAGTCCCTTTCCCCGTGCCGCTTATGGTTTCCCAGGAAGATCTGGCACCCAAAAAATCACAAAGCTTTAGGTACCCAGAGAAGTTTACCCGGGAATCGAACCTGGGCCCTCCAATCCGCCTTCCCCACCTCTACTGTGTTCGTCCTTTATGTGTGTTCCTTTCCCCTTTTCCTTGTATCTATTTCTATGTGATGAATATATATATATATATATATATATATATATATATATATATATATATGATTTTTAGGAATTTAGACTAATTTTTCTTCAACTACTGCCGGAAAGTAAATAAACAAGAATTTTAATGAATCTGAAAAAACATGTTCAAAAATATCCTCCATACGTGTTTATCATAAAAAAGTACCTAATAATCGTAAAAGTGTAGCATTGTCGAATTATTCTTCGCACTGCCATTAAGAATCTTTTCTCCCGAATACAATGCGTGTTCACAGTGAAACAGCTTATAACAATAAGTAGAATAATTCATACAGATAAAAAATGAAATATTAATCGTATATAAATTATAAATTTCATGAAAAAACCTTAAGTACCACTACTGGCTGGTGACTTAACATTTCCTGCCACAAGACCCTATGAATGCTTGAAGATGTCGATTTAGATCATATTGAAAAGAAGGACACGAGATAAAGACGAATAGTGTAAACTTACAGCAAGCACAGAAATATGTTAGCAAAAGAGAGCGGTTGAAATATATAAAATTTGGCAGAGATAAATGAAGTACCGAAACTAACAACTTTAGTATTGATGGCGAAAGATGATGGCCGCCGTTAGGATGCTCACAGTTGATATTATTTCTGCTGAGGAAACACCACAAATGGCATCGCGAATCGACGCAAGGTACAGACTGCGAGATCAGAAATTTTCCCAGCTCTGGAGGCCCTTTGAGATTTCGGTCACGATGGATCCCTTCCGACGGGGCATTATAGACTAAAGATACGTGACCTCAAAGCACACCGCCCGACGCATTAAAGAGTCGCCTTCGAGCGTCAGCCCTTTTATATACGAACTGGTGATAACAAGGATACAGCGATCATTCCATACAGCCCTTTCCCTTAACCTGGAAAGTGATTTGGGAGAGTGGAGCCACGTGACCAGAAAATTCCAGCCGATACCCTGAAATCGCAAGGCAATCCCGTGGAATCTTCGATGAGGACACGAACATGGTGGAGATCAGTAAACTCGTTTCCCCATATTCCAATACGAAAGAGTAAACCAAACTGTCTGTCAACGCTACAACCTGGTGAATTACGCCTCCACGCTATGTTTCTCTAAGCGTGATGACGAAAAATATGCAAACTTACAGGCCACTTTGCTACTTGGGATACAATTTTACCCAGAGGTTATTTTGTGAGGAAAAATATATTTAGACTGGGTGCTTAATTTCCCCGTGCTAATATCACAAAACATTTATTTCACTGCTTCCGTAGTTGTCTAAATCCATCATCGCAAAAGAAAATTTAATGAGAACATTTTTATCTCAGCACCCGAGAAAATATACTTTTTAACTCTAGCGCTTGCAAAATTTCTCGCATTCGGGTTCGCACAATGGCTGTACATTAGCCTTCCATAAAGCCAACTCTCATGTTTGATCTGAAGTTCCACCTTAATGTGTGAGGAAGAATGAGAAATATCAATAGCCAATCTACCGCTTGCTATACAAGATTTCCCATTGTCAAAGCTGTACAATCAAAGGATATTAATCTATGAATCCAGCGTGTTTAACACTAATTTTGGATCATTCGGGTGTATTTAAAAGACAGTCATTGATTCAATCAAAAGTCAAAGATTGATCATTGATTACGCGATTATTTTTAATATTTTCCTCAATATTGATCTAATATTAAACATAATATAGTATATCAAAGATATATTTTGCAACATTAAAGCAAAATTTTAGAACAAAACGTTTTGTAGTTTGTAGACTTCTGAGATGCAGGAATGAAGAAATAAACCTGAGCAAAGAGAAAGAGAGACGAAAAAATAAGGTTGGGGAGTGTAAAAGGCTAGGAAGTAACTTCGCTAAAGGTGGAAGATCTAATGAGCGGAGTAAGAAAACTATGATGGGTAGATGTTGAGCGATGTAATCAAAAGAATAGCATCGGGGTGAAATTGAAAGAATAACTAATGTGAACGGCATGAAGAAGGTTGGAAATTCATTGAGAATACATGCTTGTTTTAAGTCAAAGCCTTTTTAAAACCCGTGCTGGGAGATGTTATAATGTTCATAATCTATCTCTGATAATTATACTACTCATAATAATAACCAAAATCCCCAACTATGCAATCAGGTCGTAAAATATGATCAAACTATATGTAAAAATGTGACTAAAGCCCGTGGAGGAGCGGCAAGTTTTAACGCCCTCCTGGCAGGATAAGACCAAGCTCAAACACTCAAACAAGCGCAGGGAGAAAGGTAGATCTGGGCATAACAATGAACTACGACCTCAAAAAGGATGTGCGGCCGGAAGGGGGAGGCCAGGGGATTAGCACAGGCAAGGGATTCGCTCGGTCGCCAGGTGCGGAGAGACCGTCAAAATGAGCCGCTACGGTCCTATTAGCAAATGGGATCTATCCCGTTTGGACTTCCTGGCCTCCTCCGCATGAGACTTTTCTTGCTTTGCGCTCCCCACTCTCTTTTGTTTGCCGAAACCTATTGGTAGGGAGGGGTGGTGGAAAGGGGAATTGGAGGAAAGAAATTGGTGGCGGGGTACAGCTTGCGAGCATTATGCCACCGCTGCCAACCTCCTTCACTAATCCTTCCTTCAAATAGATTCCACTCGCCCACCAAACCTCGCCTTAAATGGCATGTGTTTTTCTTTGCGAAAACCTAAATCCAAGAAATGAAAGACATTTCTCGAAAACTCGAAGCTACAACTTTCAACTTATATTCTAAAACTAATTCATGATCATTTTTTTAAATGAGCAACTACGAGCAACTTTTGGAAGGCAAGAAATAAGCCAAGTCTCAAATTTCAGTTGAGGAGTTTGCAAAGTCAAAACTTTACTTGCTTAAAAGGAACTTAATGGGGTGGGCGAGGGTAGACCAGAGGTAGCGTGTCTGTCTGCGTGTAGAGCCGAAGGAAAAAAAATTTTAAAGGTTTTTCGACAGCCACAAATTAACAGAAAAAAAAATACAATAATGGTATTTCGGAACGAGACAACGAGAAAAATAGACTCCTGCTAAAAAACTACTCTGAACCCATGGTGAAATGCAGCAGCTTCAACATTAGGCACAGGTGGCGCAGACCGAACCTTGGCCGGAACAAGGAAATATTTTTGTGCTTGTGATTTGCTCGATTCCGCCCTCACCACCTCTCCTTTGTTCGTCCTTTGTTGTATTCCTATCCCTTTTCCTTGTATCTATTTCGATGTGAATGAATATTTGTTCGCCGTATGGCGGGATTTTCGTGTTCCAATATATAATATATATACATATAGATCTATGTATATATATCAAAAAATACAATCGAACACGAAATCCCGCCATACGGCGAACAAATATTATTTTCACACATAGAAATTGATCTATAAGGAAAGGGGATAGGAAAACACATATAAGACAAATACTTTTTGGTTTCCTAATTAGCTTAGTTGGTAGAGCATCCGCAAGTGGAAGGTCCGTGGTTCAAATCCCGGATGAGGAAATATTTTTACATTTGTGATCTGCTCAAATCCGCCTTCCCCACCTTTCCTGTGTTTGTCTTTTATGTGTTTTCCTATCCCCTTTCCTTAGGGAACCTGCAGCTCCACCCAAGCTATATGATTTTTCGGGTACCAGATCTTCCTAGGAAACCATAATCGGCACAGGGAAAGGAACTGGCCCCCTACCCTGATGTGTGAATTTCACACGCCGTGGAGCTTAGTACTGGGTGAACTCTACCATCACCTACCAAACCGACCTTCTGGTTGATTACTGTGTTTATGGTTCATTTATATAAAAATATAGATATTTACTGATTTCCACTCGCCCACCAAATCTCGCCTTAAATGGCATGTGTTTTTCTTTGCGAAAACCTAAATCCAAGAAATGAAAGACATTTCTCGAAAACTCGAAGCTACAACTTTCAACTTATATTCTAAAACTAATTCATGATCATTTTTTTAAATGAGCAACTACGAGCAACTTAACTATTTTTAATTTTATAAGTATATACATTTTTTATATAGATGCGTAAATATTTATATAAATACTGCAAATATATCGGCGTTAGTATCGTGAATGTTTACTTATCCCTTGTGTATTCGTTCATACATGTTTTCTAATAAGTTACTGACAACCGAAGTAAGCTGAGATTTCCGAATAAATTACTTACTATTCTAACGTTCTGTTCCCAAAGTTGGTGATTATAGCAGTGAAATTCAAGGCTATTTAGCGTGTCCTGCTTGGAGAGTAAAATTCAGGAACAACTTCTGTCTAATAGTTTATTACAACAGTTGGAACCCTCAGTGAAGTTCATTATAGAAAATGTGTGGGCAACGTCGGATTTCCCTTCTTCCAAATCCATTTTTCTCTTACTCTTCATTTTCACAATTTACACAATTTCCGGCTGTGCTTCAAATTGTCAAGCGAGATCAAAAGCACCTTTCTATCTTCCATGAACAAACATTTGTACATTTCAGGGAAAAGCACAGTACTTCCAAACGGGTAAAAGTTATTTTTAATGCAAATTACAAAATAGTCGTAACAAAGAATTTATCATTGTATTTTGCGAAGGAAAATACAGATTAATTAGCTCTTTTGGTTGTTGAGGATTTATTTTACATTGTTATCAAACCAGAGACGACCCGTTTTACCGAAAAATTTTGTTTCAAAAGGAAAACAAGAGAGACAATTTTTCTTCTATCTACCATCTAGACATCAATTAATTTAGACACACTCAGAGTGCAAACAAAAGCTCGGTTTTCTTCGGAGTGAGTACACAGTCCAGTGCCTCATATGCCGCCAGTCATTATAAATTGTAAGCAAATATTACAGAATAGAGATACAAAACGCTTCGTCTGTGGATATGAAGAGTGGATAATGAGACTAAAATTACAAGACAAAAACAGAAAATAGACCATTTTCCATCTAACTATCAGAGTTGGAAATGTAGCTATCCTTTGAAAACTAAGAGATCCACGATCCCGGCCTTTTTTTTGCAAGTCCATGGTAGCGAGAGACGACGAAGTCTGTACGGAGTCGGAGTAGGTATAATAGTGGCAGTAGAAATCACATCTCGGGGTGTTGCGGCTTCCCTAGCCAAAACACCTCATAGAAACCAAACCCTCTGAGAATCAACCCTCTCCCTGACTCCCTGCCATTCCCGAATCTTCCCCAACCACGCCCCAGAAATTCCCTCCCTGATCCACGCCCCTGCCCAGTTCCGTGCCGCTGCCATCGCTGACCCAACCCCCGTCGTCCCGCTAACCCCGTCATCGATCGCTTCCGCCTTCCCCGTTAAAGGTGGCTGGGTTATGAGGGTTTCTCCCCCACAAATGTTTTTCCCTCCCTACCCATTCCACTTGCCCCCTTGGACGACAACGGGAGTTAGGTGGCGGGGAGGAGGGGAGCCTGCAAACCAGGATAGGGAAGGGATGACTCAAGGGGTGCTGCGGTGGGTAGGTAGAGGAAATTATTCAAAAATGTTTTCGTCGTCGTTTTCGTTAGATTGGAAGAACTTTTAGGTGATTTTGAGAAGAAATCGCCCCTTCAAATTATTGATTCCGGATATAAAAATATTGTCTGATGTACAACTTATTTTATCCTTTTCCTAGAGTTTCAAATCCCTCAAACACAAATATTTAGCCCCTTCACTAACGAAGAACAATCAATTATGTATATATTTTCACTAAATAGTTCTCTCCTAGAGATGTGGGAGCCCACAAGCATGAGAATTTGTGAAAAAAAAACGAGTTTTTCTTTTCTCATATAAATATTTCGAGCGATATAAGAACCTAAATTTACTATGAAATCGTCTATATTTACTATGAGGCAATTTCCCAAACAAGGTTAGTTCGCGCTGAACTCTTGAGCAACCACAAGTACCTTATAAGTTTAGTGTATCTAGGTTGGCAAAACATGGATATGATAGAAAGAGCTGAGCGCTACTTTAAAATTTAGCCGCTTTATGAAAAACATTCCTTACAAATAAATAGCACCAGGTGTCGCCTATTAGTTTTGATTTATTTCCTCTAACCTGAAGTTAATAATTACTTCACTAAGTCTTATAGTAAATTCTAATAGTTACTTGAATGTTGTGTCCATCGAGAAATTTTAAGAATAGTATATTTTATAAGGCAATTGTTTTCGATTTCAAAACCAATGGGGGGGGATGTATAAAGAAAAGAGAATACTGTTGAAAGAGACGGGCTCGGGTTCGATTCAAATGTACGCCTGTCTGGGCACCCTCAGCTTCACCCAAATTGTGAGATTTTCAAGTATCTACTCAAGTCAAGTAGCTACTGTACAACACGGTGATGAGAAGAAGCATTATGGAATAGTATATGGAATCAAGGAATCATGAAACCCTGTAAGATGATAATAACAGTCAAAGACACCACAGAAATCTATAAAAAACTGAACATAGGAAGAGTTGCCAGCTGCGAACAAAGCTGGAAAATTTCACGATTTCGAACCGAATGATGTAAATTTAAAACAGAGTAGTTCTATGTCAGCAGAGTGGACTCCTGGCGGTCATAGATAAGACACTGAGGAAGAAATAGAAAAAAAATAAAACGAAGATGACGTCACACTATTTACGTTTACGACGAGATAAAACATAAACAATGAATTCATTGATTCAAAATGGAATATGTTGGCTAATGAGAGAAACATAGGTATCATTTTGGAGAATTACATATAAAAATCGTAATGAAACAATATGTATTCCTGGGCAAGTGATCTAATACGATCAGATTGTTTGAGGAGTTAATTAAAAAGTAAATTCATATGCTTGAACAAAAAAGGCTCCCGAAGAACACAACATAAATGAAGAATTTACAAAAAGCTCGCAGGAAAATATATATCCTGCTAAGTATAATAAATTACCGTTGCGTAGGTGAAAAACTTCAGAAGGATTTCGAGAATTGAGGACTTTTTGCGGACACCGAAGACCAAAAGTCCAGTAACAGAGAACTAGCACACTCATGAGACTAATACCTCAGGCGTCAAAATTACTAAAACTAATATTCTGTAGAAGAACGGGATAATTTTTTAGGACAGTTTGCTGGAAAATAAATTCAACTTGAGGAAGAACACAAAAAATGTAGCTGACCATAATTTACTTAGTGTTGATTGTCTTGGAGACATATATAGAGACATGGAGACATGTATAGGTTGATAACATATAGAGGAAATAGATATTCAAATAAAACAATTACAGAGGGTTAAAATTATGGAAGAATAATCTATCAAATCTAGAAGAAACTATTAGCCTCAATACGAATGAAATACGGATTTAAATGGCTACTATAAGAAATTAGTCATATGTATTTGTGAAAGGAACGGAAATCAAATAAATTTACAAGCTCTCGTTTTGTAGATAGATCATCAGTTTTAGTAGAAATTTCAGAAGACCTATAGGAATCTTAGAGTGCGTTAATTGGCAAGATGAAAACCACTTTAAGAATGTTTACTCCAAAAACTACCGAGAAAACTAAAATCCTAGCTTGCCTAATGCACAATATGACAGCAGAAGTTAATCTTCGAATATATATATATAAACTAAAACAAGGGAAATATTTCATCTCTCTTGTAAGTAGCATGAGTTGTAACAGAAGAAATTTGATAGACATTGAGCAAAGAATACCGTGAACTTAAAGGTACTCAAATGAAAGGCTCTTCCATTTTTTTTCAATTCGCATACGACGAGTCTTTTAGTCTTCAAGCACCAAAAGTAGCTTTCTACCAGCCAGGAGTTCAGGTGACAACGCAAGGAGTTTAGTTCAGATATAAACGAAATGAGACAGCAATTCCTTGGAAGAGATGTTCACTTTTCTTTTGGCTCCAGTATTCGTTTTCCTCTCCGTCTGCTGCGGTATGGACCTGAATTTTCCAAGATGATTCTAGCCGCCTCCTTTTCCCACCATCCCTCGTTTACCTTCAGAAGGACTTGGCAGATGTCGCATCAAGGAGGTAAGGAACCCTCTCTTGGACAAAACCTGACCTCCATCTTCCCTCCATGAATTCCTGAACCTGATCGGTAAGCCGAGCACGCCTCAAACTCCAGCTACTCGGAGCGCTGCGACCAAATTGTCGCCCCTGCTGTCCCGGTGATTACTGCCCTTGCACGACGTTTCTATGTCGACGCCGAAAAGAAGCGTCCGATTCATGAATAAAAACATCAATCGCCCCTATTCTGGCCGCGAGGCACCGCCTAGTAACCGAAAACTGCCTCACGGCGAATGTATAGCGAGTGTGTTTATATGCGCACATCCGTCAGGCATGGTGCTTTTCCAGAGAGTCAGTCGTATCTCCGACACGGTTTAATCCAGGTAGGTATTGGGTATTTCAACCGACAGAGTAGGTGTCAAGAAGCGCCCAGGTTACAGCTACATGCATAATGTTTGTTTTTATGTCTTTAACCACTTTCATGAGGTCCATAGGTGAAAAAATTAAAGGTTTAACAAAGATATGTAAAACGAACATATTTAGAATTCACATTATTGAACAGATGGAGAAAAAACTATCCACTAAGCGCATTATACAAACAGAATTCTACGTATGAAAAACGTTTTCACTCAATCGGGAAGACGATTTCCTGCGTGCCAGTCTAGCTTTAGTGAAAACAGCCTCGAGAGAAAAATCGGACAACAGAGGGATTCCTTCCTCTTGAGAGAAATTTTTCAGTTTTTCCTGACACATTGTTAGGTGCTTTTCTAACACTATTCCAGAGTTTATTCCACGAAAGGTCTGGGACGTTACGGTAAAGTGTAAAAATGAATTTTCATATCAACATCGCAATATTCTGCATTTCAGCGTCGAAGAAGCGTGCCCTCGTTAAAGCGAAAGCATTTTAGAACTTTTTGGGATAGATTTTAGATATCAGATGCAAAAATATTTAGGATATTTAAAGTAATAAACAATTTTGTTTATTACCTTAAAAAGTACAAAATTGTAATCGAAGTAGGGGAGCTACTGAATACAAGTGTATACATGTATAAAATACATGTAAAAATGTATGTCATTTTTATGTTCTCTGCGCCATTCGGATTGATGGTGAACGTAAGAGGACGTTCTCTTCACACAACATCAAGTACTTCAACTCCTGGATTGGCTGCATGAAGAAAAATCTCGGCTTTAGCTTCAATCTATGTTTAGCAACTTATTTAACATAAACGTCCATCACAGTATGGAATCAAGCTCGAACCCCCCACATGTTAAGTCACTACATCAACTAGCGCCATAATCTAATTACTAGAAGACCTATCTATGTATATGTTCAAGAAGAAACATGTTCAACTATTATATTTGGCGGGCTATTTGAAAATCATTGTTTTGGATATAATGCATAGATATTCAAAGATTTATTTTCTAATAACCAATTAAACCGCAGTGTGGTGGAAACATTTTCAGATGAATACGAAAACAAGGAAAATGGACGAAAGGCGTATTGAGCGGTAGTGGAATGTTAAAGAAGGTAATAGAGAGGAGAATGTTGGGCAAGCGAGGAAAGGGCAGGAACAGGATAGGGATGTTGGACGGGATGAAGGGAGGAATGAAGTACACAGAGATGAAGAGGGATCTGATGTAGAGTATGTTGTTATGTTTTGTTAGGAGTCACAAAATATTTATTTGGTAGTTGTGTCCATCCGTAAACCTACCTTAGCCGGTAGATTACCTTATAATAATAAACGAAAACAAAGGCGTTTGTTAAAATACTTCGAAGTTGGATTTTTGCGCAGAAATATGCCACTTATCTCGAAATTGAGCAAATAAAGTAAAAAAGAAGCATTACGTAAAAACGCTATCCGCTTCACAGAAGCACCCGTCGAAGTTCACGTGGTGCTGTGCTACCGTCCTAATGCGTAGGACGTTGGCAGAAGGCGAATCATCCGACGCATTCAACCAGTTCGGAACCAAATAGGGTATGATTTCAACAACTATATCATTTCAAACGAGTACCGTTTATCGCTTCAGTTCAACCCAAGAACGATCACCAGCACGACAGTTTACCTTCGCGTCCATCATTGAGCATGAATTATTGCTAATAACAGAAAGCGTGAATTCTAAGATTTCCGACCTCGCCCGTCTTTCACCGTGAATTAGTGGGGAACACGATAGTAATACCAGCGGTGGTGTGTAAAACCAACGCCGTCTGGCCCGGGAAATGATTAACCTGTGTAACTTAAGCGCTTATTGGGTCGCCTATGCACCAGGATAAACTTCGCGTAAATGTTGCTAATGAGTAGAGGAGAGAAATTGGATTGTATCGCAAAAATGGCTGACCGAGGTTTGTGAAAACGTTGAAAAATACTCAAATTCTCTAAAAAAAAAGAATACCATATAGAAAAGATAAAATCGATGGCAATTCTGACAGTGTGGTAAAAGTACCATTTTCTTTGTGACAGAATAATTTTCATTCATTTAATTCTCAATTTTTTTTATTTCAACCACTTTCATCAAATGTAACCGTTAAAATTTTTGTTTAATACAAAAGGAGTAATGTATTTGCAATTCTTAAAGCATCTTTTTATCTCAAAATCACATGAGGAAAGATTGGCACGCTATGCTAAAAAAAATATACAATATGTTCCTCGGAATATTAACGATATAGGCACACAATGTACTTTTCTAAGCTTTTCATTAATGAGAAATTCCGACGATTGCAAAAAACATACGTGTACATTCAAATAAATGTGTTCAATTCTAAATTTTCTTAATATGTGCATTCTTCAGGTGCGCAACTGCAATGACAGTGCTTATGGCTGGCTTTATATTTGTATGCATTCCCTATACACTTCCCAGTGAGAATATAAGATGTTTCACATAGTTATGCAAATCCCACACTCTTATTTAACACCCATAATAACTAATTTCTCAAAATACATTTTCCTACATATATTTGCCAAATTTATGGCATATTGATGCCTTACGTCATAAAAAACTTAAATGCCGATTCTATTCTTCTACAAAGCCTCCTTACAATCAAAATTTTACGTTTTTCATCACGATTCGTCGACGGACAACACCTCCTTCGTACCTTTACTCCAATTTTCTCCATCTTCTAGTCAATTTCGTATACCCTTTCATCCTCATTACCTCTTTTACTATCCAACCGAATGTCTTTCTCCTACCCTAGACTTCTTCATTTGTCTTCCCCACACTCTCCAACTAAATCCAACCAATCTCCTCGAAATCTTTCCGCCTACGCACATCCGCCGTCCCAGGAGTCTCTTGTTTACGACCCGCACCATAATGCTTACGTTCCGTATCAATGTTTTAAAGCTAGTCTTGTCTTTCCACTCACGGCCTGATGAGAAGTCGGTAGACGCTTCTTCTGCTGCCTCTAGCCTCGTTCAAACTCATTAATCCTCCTTCCATCTCAGCCTAAAATGCTCCCAAAATGTGTAATAGTTCCGCCAACTCTTTATTTCTCTCTTAACATTCTAATGCATTTTTAAGTTCGATCTCCTGCTCCTTGAAAAACTCGTTACAATTCTTGTCATGTGATTTATATTCATTCTATTTGTATCTTCCTCGGAGGATTAACACATTGCTATCTAAATAATTTAGTTCCCACTCGTCTCGATCACTTTCCAACACCGTCGAACTCGAGCAACAGGCTCGCCAAGGAAATAATATAGTATGTATTATGTGAGAAGAAGGACAGGTATTAACCTTCAGGGGTGAAATGTGAGTTACGGTATACTCTTGTGTGCCATATCTGGGGTTTATATAGCAAAGCTATTCCTTACATTCAAGATTGGCAAGTTGATGTGGTTATAAATAAGTTACAAAAAATATTCAACATAGTAATAAACATGTTATCTTTTTAAATCACAAGAGCTAGAAAAAATCAGCTTTCGCAAACTCCTGCGTATGGAGGTGGTTTTAGGTGGCCTGCATATAAAAATTTCATCAGGTTTTCAATTTCAAAGACAATTCCTCAATTGATGATTAGAGTTTCGTTTTTACTAAATTTGAACTCCATAATAGAGACGGCACTTTTGATTTCATTCCTTTACAAGCCGATCATTGTCCACGATTTTTAATCAATTCACCGCAAGGGATCTCCTGATCGATCCCACGATGAATATTTACCAACACTTACATAATATGTGCATGTGGGATTATAAAAACGTGTTCTTAAGATTCAGAAAAAGATAGATTTGACCCCATTGAGACTTATCACTTCTTTTCTACCGATCGAACCAATAACATCAACGGATTCCATTAATTTGATTCTTTGTGATAGCACGTTTCAAACTAAAAGATTCTCAAAAATGATTATAACTAACGGAATATTTATGAAATCTTATCTGTACTATTCTTCTTGAATACTTTCTTTTTTGTATGCCTCTGCATTAGAATGGCACACTGAAGTTATATCTTCAATAATTATGAAAGTATGAATACACCTCCGAAAAAATCTGCAAGCTAACAGGCCAAAAAAATATGCAATGCATTCTCTTTAACAATTTCTCTGAGGGCTCTCTGTCATGTATTAATAATTGTTATCATATTCTCGATTATAAGTGCTGAATGTTAAATCATCTGTATAATTTAAGTCACGAATAACATTTTTCATCTAATGAAAATTTGAAAAACGCTGATAAATATATTCAGCAATGGAAATGATCTGGAGCGCTTGCTCAAGATACTAAATTACACGGAATGCTCTATTAATCACTGAATTTCCTCGTAGCTTTGCGAATTGATTCAAAACTGTTCATTCGTGTGAACGCAGTCATTCTTGTGAACATTAAACTTCGATTCTAAATTTTCCAACTTTAAAATTTGTAACGTCCATCGCATTTGTCACAAGGCCATAGAAACCTGAACTTCAGGCAAACTGGCTCCATGCATCATCCTTTCCTGATTTTAGTCAGGTGTATCCGATGGAAATTTTTACAGAGAAAGTTTATTCGCCTACTCCATTTCTTTACTATTTAATTAATTATTCTCCCAAAGCTAGTTATTCCGCTTCCTAAGTAAAAATAATCCTTTTGTCTCTTTCTCTAATTAAACGCAAATTAATTCCTTAATGCTTAATGTTTCCCCTTCTAAAAAAGAAGGGGATAAAATATTTTATTTCTACATACAAGTACTTTTCGCTCTTTTTAGAAAAATCTCTGACGTATACAAGCGGTATAACGCTATTTTTTCTTCCTTAAACTCATGCATCGTTTCCCTCCTTTTTTCTTTATCTCGCATTTTGCTTCCGTGGTTTTGCTTTTAGAGAACAAGGATGGTAACAAGCATTCCGGCCGTACTAAGATTTGTACCTTTTTTTACCTTAATCCCACTGTTCTGATCTTAATAAAGATAATATTTCAAATCTTCATTTAATTCAGACTAATTTTCTTTACAAGCATTAAGATCTTGTCCCAAGTTTATATGCCCAAAGCTTTCACTCGCACCATGAACGAAGTAATTGTCGTTAGGTCCTTCATGTTAAGTAATTTTTAAGTCAGATTCTGATTCTTTCACTTCTATATTCAATTTCTTATTTAGGTATGTAATCTTACGATTTTCTATCCATCCCTCGGTAAATTTTACTTATAACCCTCAATTCAAGAATTATCTGGCTGATGGTTTGAAAGTTTCCCAGCTAAGCGTTTTTGTCTTCTTTAATATTGTCCGATTCTTTTGAATTGCTACTGGCTTTTTCACTCTTAAGTTTGATTATAATTCGTTAATAATGGTTATTAGTAATGACGGGTATCACTGCTAATCTGTTTTCCAGTAAGACGGTCAAAGAATTTCATATTTTAATGAAAGACATATTCCTCCTTATCCCTCATGCATTTTCTTTTCATCATATAAATTATTCAAATACTCTTTAGGATATAACTGTTCTATCTCTGTCGGCGATGAAGATAAAACGGACGGTGAAACAATACTTTCATTAATTTTGGCCACCCACGATGATGACGGTGACACTCTTTGTTTCACAGTCGCCATTGTTGCATCGTCCTTATCTCTGACTTTGTTGAAGTGGTTTCTGAGTGGATTCTGCAATCTCTTTCCCCTTAAACTTGCACAAGTTTATCTTACACTATGTCACATAAAAGTTCTTGACCCCTTTTCTTTGGCTTTTGTTATCCTACGACCAATTACATTTTTATTTTTGTAACATTTTTGTTCATTAATATTGAATGTTTTTCTTTCTTTTCACGGCATGATCGTTTCTTATTCCATTGCTCACTGTGTATAGATTTGAAATGCTCCATTTTATATGACGAATATAGTTGAACTATATCAAATAATGAGGACTTTGAAACCACTGTCTTAGGGTTGAAATGATTACCTAGAAAATGTCCAGATCGTCTGAAACATTGAAATAGTAATTAATCTGTCTATAGCTAGGTTTTCAACGTTCTTTGCGTTCAAAAGGTGCTTCTTCCTGAGCAAATGCCAGAGCTCCACCTCTCAGACCTTTCCTTCAAATTTTCTACGACTTAACTTTAAAAAAGCGTGCTTCTTTCAACTTAAAAGAGTGCCTCAGTTTCAAAACTTACCGAAAGCGTGCGTCTTTTTGGCAGTCTGGCCACCAGATAAAACTTTTAAGGATACACCGGGAGAAGGAACAAAAAAGGCGTTTACTCACCTGCAAGGAAAAGGATAAACAATTTAATTATAAATTAACTAAATACGTTCACAATAGCATTTAAATTGGAATGTTTCACTCGAGAGAACTTTATTTATTCATGCATCACACCTCAAATCTTATGGCTCTGTATATTTCCAGCGTAGAAAGCACATACGCATTTTTCTGCGGTAAAATCTAATATATTACAATTTTCTTGGAAAAATTATACTCAAGACAGTGTCTATTTCTTCTCTTGTTTTACCCTTTACGAGTATTCAATTTTAAAATACTTTGTGAGCTTATACTTTAGTTTATTAAATTTGTAAGATCTCTATGAAAATAAGTTAGGGGCATCCACCAATGTTTTTTTCTTATTCTAATCACTAAACAGTGGTTATCAAAGTTTCCGTCAACGTCATAATAACCAATGTTCAGTGGCTAATTTCAAAATAGTTCCTAGTTTAGCAGGTAGAGAAAAAACTTTAACCTGTGATTATTTTCACAAACTCTTTTTCACTCCTTTTACAAATTTCCTGTCTAAATGATGTCCGTTTCTTGCTAGATAATATTTGTACCCTTAATTTCCACCGGCGATCCTTCCTCAAAAAAGTCTCCCACTCCCACCAAAGAGTTCTACGTCGCTCGAAAAGACTTTCACCTCACCTCTTCCTCAACAAAACTTATTTAATTCATAAGATTTTCCCGTCGAGACGGGATTAGCATCGAACGGTTTCTTCGTGCAAAGGCCTGGTATAGATTATATGTTAAATTACATGTGCTGGCCTTACATCCTTCTTGGAAATAATTTCGTGGAATTCCAATTAGGAGATAACATCGAAGGTCAACAATTAATTTTTTGTCGGTGTACAAACCAAGTGGTAGATTATAAACTAGGAAATAGTGCAATTTAATTTTCTCTTATTTTCATGGGCTGAAGGGTTCAGACTGGTTATCGGCAATGGTTTCAACGTAAAGTACTGATAAATACCACGGATTTAAATTTCCATAGCGAAAGGTACCCACTAATGCACCTGATTATAATATTTTCAGGATAAATTGCGCTTATTTTCTGATTCTTCATAATGTAAATAGTTTTACACGAGCATATCGAGGACAGTTTTACAACACTTGAATGAATTCTTGCAAATTTCATATTTGGCCACAGAGCACTTTCTTCAAAATGACGAAAGGTACAGGAAGCGACAGAAATAAGGACAAAAAATGAGCTGTATAATTAGATGATCCGTTCTAAGAGAATCACTAAGAAGATTAGAAGATGGAAAGGAGACAAACTATGCAAATTTCACTTGAATAGAGATTTATTCACGAACCGGGTTTCAAACACTTAATGTCATCTTCAGGATCCTTCTTCTTCAGGATAATGTCCAACCTGAAGATGACATTAAGTGTTTGAAACCCGGTTCGTAAATAAATCTCTATTCAAGTGAAATTTGCATAGTTTGTCTCCTTTCCATCATGGATAAATTTCACAAGGTTAACCCTATTACCGTTCGGTTTGTTAAAAGATTTGAAGAGACGGAAATAGAAAATAATGATATAAATAGTTGCTGCAAGTCTAACCTCCGATCCTTGACGATGTATTTTGATCTAACAATGAATCTACTTGCACTGCTATCTAAGTAGTTACATCAATCCCATCGATACACGCTTCCGAAGGAACCTTTGTAGTGAGTAACGTTAAAGCGCGAACTAATAATCGCTTATGGTTTCTTAGAGGTCGCCAGTGCACAAATCCGACCGAGAGAGAAGACATGGTCGCGGACGCGCCGCCCCTGGCCTCCACCGGTTCTCCCACTCTTGGAGGGACCCCACTGTCTACCCGCCCACCTTCCCACTGTACCGTCGTTACCTTCCCAACCTCCCCTGCATCTCTCCTCAAACCCTACCCCCCCCCAGTCCACAACACAATTCCATTCTTTCTACGACTCCCACGGGTCCCGCCCCACACCCTCCCCCAACCATGTGCGTGCGAGCGCGCGTGCGTGCAACTCACCTTCTTGCGCCAATTTCACACTCCCGGCAGGGATGGAATGAAATGGCTCGCTCGGAACTTCCGCGAGCGTCTGCGACCGGGCGAAGTAATCAGCAGTAGCCCTCCCACTCTCGTCCCAACAGTCTCTCCTTCTATCCGTCCCCGCGGGCGAGAGGGAAGCGAGCCGAGGGAGGACACGGAGAGAGGAGGTGGAGGAAGGATAGAGACGCGCCCAAGGGCCGAAGGGTTTTTTTTCCGGGGCAGGGTTTTTAAAGTGATCATCTCGGGAGAGGCCGATTCTGAACTTTCCTCTCCCTACACTTCTCTCTCCCTCTTTCTCTCTCTCCCTTTCGGTAAAGTGCACTTTTTAAAGGTTGTTTCCTGCCATGGCCTCCGAGGGAGGCTGAAGGGTCGTCGATGTCGAGGGAAGGGTCGCAGGAGATACCATGACCCCCGCGATTGCAGCGCATTGGGCTACTGGCGTCGGATTGGACGTTTACCACGATCCCCGAAAATTCCCTTTCCCTTCTCGCGTTTCCCTCGGCCAATAACTGAGATCCCTCTATTCTGAACTCCCCTAAGACTTGATTACTGCGTGTGAATTCAAAATAAAAGTAAAAAACAAAATTGAATTTGAGTTAATTGTATATGTCGCATTGTGATTGTTCAAACTACGCATAGAGTTGATAACTCTTGTATTCTAATCGCTAAGGCTACTGAAGTAGAGCTTTATTAAGTACTTATCTTTACCATCACTACCATAATAGGAGGCTGTAATAAAATTTCTGTCAGAAGCAATAAACAAATTAAGAATTATATTGTACGGGTATTAAGTTATCCTTAGACAGAGATATCTTTCGCATGTGCAAAATTACACCTGAAGAATTTATTTATAGGATGCTGAGAATATGCCAATCATATAGGAAAGGAGTTTTGCAGCCGAACCACAGCATATTCCACAAATATGACCGACTGAATCATGATACGTACCTAAAATCTGTATCCATATGAGTTATTTCCAAATGCGATAACTGATTAAAATTATCTTGCTAGTTTCCTGACGCTATTTTGTTCTAAAATGACAAATAATAACAATCATTCCCCGATGTTTCAATTCTATCTTGAGCCCCAAAAACATTAGCCATTTCCTATTATATCCATAATAGGGCCATATATCCATATTAAAGCCATATTGCTCTATAATGTTTAATATTATAGATACTACAGTTTGATCGCGATTTAGTTGAGTACCTTCAGCGTAAACAGTTTGAGAAAGGTTATTTTCCAGATGGAGGTATCACAAGAAATCTTTTGGATCCAACTTACGGTAACATGAAGAAGGATATTATACAAAACTGGAGCAGGTCCAAATAAAGGCTACCATATATATACTGGGGAAGCATAGGAGGATGGAGAGTATGACTGAAATGAAAAACGCTGGGCTGGGAACCTTTAAAAAGCAGAAGAAAAATAAGCAGACTTTGTGGAATGTTCCATATTCTGAAGGGAGAGAAATCTTGGGCAGAACTAAGGAAAGAGGTAGGAAATCCAAATTGTATGGGTAGGAATGATCACAAATTCAAGGTAAAACGCCGGCCACAAAGAACAAATTAAAGGTGAGAAGAAACAACACTTAAAAGTACGACTTATTATGAAGCTTAAAAGGTGTATGGGTTTTAACAGTTCGACCAACAAAGTCTGTGTTTCGAGTGATAAAAATTTGAACTGCCCAAAAGGATGATGTAGTAATTTCAGGAATATCTCTCATCATAATTGCGACTCTAATTCAAAATATTATGTCATAGTATATCATTTGACAGAAAGTCAAACGGCGCTCTTGATAGTCATTTTAACCAATTTGGCCATTAGTCATTCTCGATAAAACCGAACTGAAAAAAGATGTGAAAAAGACAAATTTTCACGAAGCGGATTTATAACTAGTAAAAATGCAATTGGTGGACTGGTTTCTCCAAGGTAAAGGCAAGAGGCTATTTTTTTTCTTTTTTGTAAATCACGGATTACATAAGATGCTCTCCATCGCCTCCCTCGAAGCAAATGGATGAAAAAACGAGTACGAAATTCTCCTAAAAAAATAACGGCCGGAGCTATTATTACTTCGGCAAACTCTCGTCATTCTCAACCCGGAAAGTGGACGGTGGAAGTTCCCTCCAGTATAGAATGCAAGTCGTTTGTCTTTGAAGCAAGCAAGCGGAGAATAAACGAGCGAAAGAGCGTCACCAATATACATGCTCTCATGAGAAAGAGAGGAAGGGGCACAAGTGCACATATCTGTGAGCGAGTGCTCATGTACGTAGTGCCGGACTCTCCCAGTCCCCTCCGCCAACGCCTCTCCTACGTTTCCCGAAGTTGTTGGAAACTATCAACGGCACTTGAAAATGGAGAAGTTTTCGCCTTGGAGGCATCGGGTAAATAATGTCGCTCCTCTAAAATTTCCAACAATAATTACTTCCCCAAGAGCGCAGCATTTTGCAGCTACGGCGAAAGAGACATTGTTTCGAAGGGCTCCGTTTTGTGAAACCGTCCGTTCGATAGAGAGCGACTACAAGTGCATGCACATCAGGGGTAAATTGCGTTGGCATGAGATCTCATGCAAGTCGATGATGCCGTGGTAATGAATTTTCGTTTGGCCAGTGGCACAAATTTCACAAGCTATCGTGTAAAGTTACTGAGAAATATTTCGAAAACTTTTAGGCAGCTTCAATTGGCACGGCTGTCAAAATTTAGGAACGTTGAAAAGCCTTGGGGAGTCACAAAAGCTTCAGCTCTAAATTTTTCGATCACTCTTAGGCATTTAACTGAGGAGAGATAACTTTTTATTGGCCATATGGGGAACGATATTGATTTATTTCTTTTGAATCGAGCATTTAGTAGTGAGTTTTTCAAAACTTATATTCCAGTTAATACATATAAGCTGGTACTCGTAGATACATGAGGCGGCTCTTGTTCCAAAACCTGCCTACTCCATTAAACATAATGATTGGCATAATATAAGATGTAGATTTAGTGTATTTTAAACATAATCCTGTTTAAAATATCTTAGCCCTAGAAGGTTTTAGTAAAATACATCAACGTCATTAGATCCACAGCATATATGACATATTAATATGGAGCGGCATCTCCCACAGTTTCTCTTAATGATATATTAAATTCAAACTCTTCACAAAAAACGGAATGTATAGCTTTTTATAACAAAAAATCAACTTTAAATCAACAAATACTTTTAAATAGTAATAACAATGTTTCGTAGGATCAAATACTCTACATAAATTAAAACCGAAGGCTCCTACTACTAAATACCTTGAATATAAAATACTAAAATAAAAAATTCATTGAATGCCAGCCTTAGACAAAAATAATAAAGCTAACGTTTTTACACCTTTGATTAATTTAGTGAGGAAACTCCTTGATCATTCACGACGGTATTTTTTTCCTTACAAATGAGCAGTTTATCTTTATGGTTTTGCAGTGTGTAAATCACTCCTAACAACAAACTACTCACTTTAACAGAAGTGCAATTGAAATAAAGTATTCATTTATTCCATACAAGACAAATATTCCTGTTCTTTGAAAAGACTCTCCCGTTCAGTATCCTGTAGGAACCCATCTGCCGCCTAAAATGACAGAATGACAGCAAATCTTTTCGCGATTCAGGGGTCAAAACCATCCCCAGCGCTGACCATCATTGAACACAAAAATATTACGAAATATTGCTCATACTTGCTTAAACTCGATTAGCTGAGGCAGAATTTACACATACGTAACCAATTTCATCAAAGTGAGAAGGGCAATTCAATGGAGTCACTGGTCGATTGAAGTAATTTGTCGACCATTAAATTACACAATTTTCTTGTTTTCCGATGCACAAGAAAAATAAATTGCGCATTTTGTCACCAATTGATGAATACACATTACTTTGTACCACATATTTTCTAATATGTGAAATTCAGCTAGAAAAATATCAAAGAGTGGATTGTAATAATAATGATCGTGGTGCCCTACCTGGTAAAACACACACACAAATCCTTCCCGAAACGTGATGGCGATGAAGAACAGTTAAGAGAAAGACCGCGTAAGCACCAATGAATGAAGTCACACTAACTAGAGACGTGATAAGACATGCACGTGGGTCGTAACGGGTACGCAATTACACGTCCGCCGGAGCCGCTAATCCCGCGAGCGTGGAGCCGAGCAAAAGGATTACCCAGCCAAGATGAACTAAATGAAGTTCTTCGAGAAGTTTCCTAATGAGAAGAATTAATTTACCGCAGCTAAGACGTTGTTTCCCTCAGAACAGCATTCATTTTTTTTAAACTGGAAGCTGAGTCGTCGCTCCACAAAACAGTGCTCAAACTGCCCCAGTAATTATCAAATTTATAAGGTTAGTAGTATCTAGCCTAAGATCTGACAAGACCGAATACATAAATCAAAGGGAATACACGGTGGGGGAGCGGGAAATGAGATAAGGGGCAAGGAGTTCTGGTACCCTTTAAAAGCAATGCTTCTCAACCGAGGGCTCCCCAGGGGTCCAGTGGATTAGCCTGTATTCTCGGTGTGAAGGAGAAAACACAATCTTGCCAAAGCGACGAAATTTCCGAATCTGTGAATAATATAATTTTAACCTTTTCCTTAAAATTGCACTGAATGGGAAAAGGTATATCCCGAGGCTTTGGTGACTCGATTTCCGCGACGTAATTGACTAGAAAAAATGGGATATCTCTCTGAATTTTCGAGCATAATTCAATGATAAAGAGAATTTTTTCATGAGAATGTTATTTTTTTTCACATTACAATTTGTTTAGCAAAAATATAGTTTTATAGTAGTGAGAAAGTACGATTTCAAGGAAAAAAATCACAGTATATCACAACATATTACAGGTACCTAGGAGTGGTATGGGTACTGTCGAAGGACAACGGGAGCCACAGTTAGTGAAACAGCATTTAATGCAAAGTACTCCATGTATTCCCTGAAAATTATGTCTGCTTCCATTTTTCAACATTAAGAATAATATTGGAAATTTGACTAACAATAGGAAACAATTAACAAAAAAGACTTAGGTGAATAAAGAAATGCAAATATCCGAAATATCATTTCGTCCATGTTAAAGTCACCCTTAGTATACGCACACGTATGTACTACGTGTACAAAATATTCTCTCCCGAAAAGAGATAATTTTATGTGAAAGATATCTTGGAAAACGGGAGGACGCGGCAGTCCAGGGATAGAGCGATGGACTACTAACTGAAGAGTCAGGATTCAATTCCCGGGCACAAATCTGGGCCATTCAGCTTCACCCAAGCTGTACGATTTTTCGGGTACCAGAACTTCATGGGAAACCATTGGCGGCATACTTATCTCCCTTATAGACGTTTATCTTGGAAAATAATGGGTGCTTGAGGCAGTAGCGGATATAGATTGGGGAGGGCCATTTCTAAAAATGAACAAAAATAATTGTATAGCCTTTGTCCAAGAGCAATGCAAACTATATTAAATTTTAACTAATTGCTTTACTTTTAGAGACTGAAAAACACCCTACCATAGATAGTTGTATGCTCACACATTCCGGTACATGAATATCGTCAACAATGAAACAGCACGAATTTCAAATTAGCTTTCCTATCGCAAAGATGAAAATTTTAATAAGTATAACCCACTCATCCCCCACACAAGAACAAACAACCTCTTCTTTTACCTCAAACCCTTTTGAGGTAAATCGCAATTAGTAACAACTGAGCTTAATTGGCACTTAATCGAGAAGGAAGGCAGACGGTTAGCTTAATTTTTTTCGAACAAGTTTTTCCCCATTCGATCCAGTACAATATTTTACTCCGAGGCGAGAGAAAACTTCTTAAATCAGGAGGTCATTTAAACAAAATTATAGCCCCACGGGAAGGAAGGAGGTAAGGTCGGTGGGGATCCCCCACTGGCTCGGTAGAGTACGGCAAAAATGCTGGGGAAAACACCCCACGGCTATTCTCTCTCCCTCGATCCACCCATGCCTCCCGGAGGTGGTTGCAGTCGCTGGGAGAGGAAGGCGTGAAAAAAGGGAAGCGGGACAGTGGGGAGGGGAGAGACAGAGGTAAGGGGGGGAGTTTTGTGGTATAGGTGTGGATCGAGGTGTGAGCCTCCTTTAGAGGTAAGCAATTTCGATTTTATCCCTTCCTAAAGCCATTAAATGAAAGCGGAGAATACACACAGGAGTTGTGTCGTAACGTATCGTTTCTTAACGAATCGAATAGCAAAGTGATTTAGTTCGGAAGATCGATCGCATCGACACGAAATATGTCAAAAACATGTTTTTACAGTAATAGCAATGCTGAAACCAGGCCAGACATTCCTCGAGGACTAAATACATTACAATTAATCAAATATATGTATGATTCACATTGTGCTTGAAGTAAACGATTAATTGAAATCGCATCATTTAGGTTATTTCCAAGGGCAATCCGAACAGATCGGTGAAAATAATAGAACTTAAAATAAGAGTACATTGGAGGGATAGACGAATTTTCTGGAACATAAACATGTCTCGGACTTCATCTGGGGGGAGTAAATGAAGAGTCGGAATGGATAGTTGTAGGCATGGGAGTAACGTAGGGATATCCACGATCACCTATTCTTTCATATATATGCGAAGGAAATGGTAAGGGAGACATAGTAGGCTGGAGTGAAATTAGGTAGGGAATTTATGGTCAGTTAGCCTTGTGGATGATTATGGCTTTAGGCAGCCAGTTAGCCAAGGGGTTCCAGTCATTAGTTAGCGCTTTGCAGAATCAGTGTGGCAGGCATGGAATGAGAATAAATGACGAGAAAATGAAGGTAGTGACATTCATAAGATATAGGAAGGCTAAGATAAACAACTAAGTTTGGGTACATAAACTAGAAAAACTAGAACAATTCAGTTAGTATCCTATTTAGAAAAGGTTTTGGAGGAAGTTTTCGGGCAGAGTAGTAGAGACATTAACATGTATTAAGTAAAGTAAAATATTAAGTGCATTAAAACTACTTCAAGGAGGCGAAATTTGATGGCAGTCACCTTAATTAAAGACTTAAAGACAAAACTAGTGAATTCTTTAGTATGGCTCGTAATTATGTATTACTCCGAAACTTGAAGATTGCAGCAAGAGTATAATTATAGTCCTGGGGCTTTTGAGAGGTAGGTGTGGAGAATAGTTAGTTCCGCTAGAAAAATCGAAGAAGTTCTTGATAGTGGAAGAGAGACGACAGTGGGGTAAAATTCGATGAAGGTCGGACAAGTGGAGGCAGGTTATACTGAGCGGAAATAAAATGCTGAAGATGGTAATATGAGAGAAAAGTGCTGGGAAAGTGAGGTAAGAGCGCTTTGGACTGAATTAAGAGATATAGAAAGCTTGAATTGATATTAAAAAATGGGTTATTGTAATATGTTTTATAGGGTTTAAGGATTTATTGTATTATGTTAGTTATGGATGAGGTGTAAAGTAGTATGCAGTACAGGGTCCATCAAAAACCTACCCTAAACCTGCAGAAAATTGCAAATAATTTTACTTATTGGGACAGAAGGTAACTTGGCTGCAATTGATAGAGGACTTTTAGAGGTACGAATGTTACACATGCTTAAGTAGACCTTCCGTGAGGACTTCGGAGTGGCGACGCTTAGGATGAATTTAGAAAATTATTTATCGACACTTTCTTTTCAACGTATATCGATTCCCATTGTCGTGATTCCGACTGCATTACGATAAAAAACCTGACTCGATTTCTTGGTTTTTGTGAGCGCTTGAGATGATTTCAGGAACCAGAATGATCACAAGTGATGGTACACGAATACCTTGAGACACAATGGCTTTGCTAGGAGCAAAAGAAAAGTGAAACTAGAAGAAAATATTCCACGTAGAAGAGAACCAAGACACAAATACTATGTATATCAAGAAGGAGAAACATCAGGTTGCAAGAGAAAGGATATTGGATAAATAAGGATAAAAAACTGAAGTTAACCAATCTTTGGGTTAAACAGATTTACCAGCATACCGATTTTTTCACTGAATCGATACGTATGATGTGATTCAATCTATTAATTCCTCCGAACTGCCCACCTCTACCTGCGTGGAATAAACAGACGTGCAGCGCAGAGACTTGGGTGGGAATATGAAAAAGAGTCGAAAATGCTAAAGAATAAGGTGAAGGGATATGAGGGAGGGTGTGTGGGGGAGGAGAGTGACATGGAGGCGAGTCTGTGCGAGGAACGAGGTGTAAATCGAATCCCGAGGGGAAATAATATGGAGCGGTGGGACTGGAGAGAAGGGTGAGGGAAGGGGAGAGAGAGGGGCGGTGGGTGGGTGAAGTAGGGGATGGGATAAAATTCGGATCACCGAGGAGACGAGATTTACGGAGATTGGCAGGGAGTTGGATGAGCGACAGCGAGGGCTGGGAGGGTCGGGTGAATAGCGGGGTTACGGGGGGAGGTGAAAGCGGCACGACGGGTTAACGGGTGGAGTGGGATTGCGAGAAATCTACAGACCATTCCTTTTGAGCGTGCCGCCGCGTACTGCAAAACAGCCACGGAAACACGAAATCCCATCCCCTTGAATTCACATCCCATAAAGAAAAGGTCGCGCCTGGGATACACGAGTATTCCCTATCGGCAGGGGAGAATCGGGAGCATAAAACGTACCAACGGCCAGAACTCCGCCCACTGTGGAACCGTTACATTCAAAACTAATAATGCTGCGTGCAAGGGAAAATATGCTCACAATTGTCACAGCTACGTGGTTGAACGCACTGTGCTAAGTTCTGGACGGTCCCTGAAATTTGGCAGAATAAGGCATTACCGAAGCGAAGCCATCTAATAGAAACCACCGAGCGAAATTCTTGTCAGGGTGCCGCAGGGGATTGGAGAGGAGAAAGTAGAAAGAGAAAGAGTTCGATTTCCAGCACAATGACGAATAAACGAAGAAATTTGGTAACGAATAAATAAAGCCCCATGAAGAACTAATACTATAGCCTTCTCCACAATTTCGGTTAAGATGTATCAAAAGTTTCGTTAAAAACGTAACCAATTTGATTGAAAAAAAATTGAAAACATATATTTTTTAAAAATTAAATAAAAAGGGGTGGGGCGTCCTTCCTGTGGATTGATACATGGAAAAGTTAATCCCGCGCCGGGGACCAACCCACCCAAGTCAATCGCCCAATGCAGTCGCTCACGTACTTTACACACCCTCACGCTCTACGGTTGCTTGCGAAAGGCCAATGTCTCGCCAGGGACAACCACAATTTACAGCATAATAACTGTAAATGAATATCTTCCGGGAAGTTTAACTGCCGCGCAAAAGAACAGCACGCCCTGGTCACAAGTAACTAAGTGGTTAAGCGAGATAATAATCCCGCGCCAAGGGATGCATTTAATAAAATCAGACTCGTCACACTACACCATGCCACAGTGGTTCGGCAAAATACTCCAGACGCCGCGGACCAACCTCAAGAAGGGCCAGTTCGAGTGAAAGCAAGGGAAGAAGTCAAACGAAACTCAAAAAGTGAGTTCTTAAGCGTACTTCGATCACATAGTGACTGTAACACAATTTCGAAAATATAACCAAAGTTGGAATGAACCAGTAAAGTGAAGTACGGAATGAAGGAGATGCGATGAGTGGACTGGGAGGGAGAAGCAAAGAAATTGACAATTGTTGAAGAGAAAAGTGGAGGTTGAAAGGTCAAGTGCCTTATTGCCCCTTATAATCAGCTGACTTTTGTTAACATCTACTAAATAACGTGCACTCTATACTTCATACTTTCCTAGTGAATGCTACTAATGTAATCCAAGGATTTTCGCCAGTTATTGCGTTGAATGGCCTACGCGTTTCGATACCCGACTATTGATTTCGTTCTCAGGGAGTAGAGTCAACGCCAAAATGACGGACACAGCCATAGAAAACTCGGCCATTCAACATCTAATTTCCTTTATGTTTTAGCAGTGTTCGGCTATTCAATGCCCGGTTCTCAATGCTTTAAGTCAATTTGCGATTTTTCTGAAAATTCTAGAATAAAACATAAAACTTTCAATTTCGCATATTATGTGATTTAGGCAAGTAACAAGAGTTGCACGAATGATTACCACCAGCAGACTTCATATATGTAAATTGCAAAGGCTTGTAAATCACTTTCTAGCATGGAAAATCGATGTAATATCGTACTGTGCCTAGTGTCAATAATGTATTGCGCCATGCTAGATTTTTCGGGTGTGTCCTATTGATAATGGGCAGAAGTCTTTTTGGAACTCGGAATGCTTTATCACAGTTGGTCAATGCAAAATCCTTGGTAATGAATTAGCAAATACCTGACCTTTCAGCCATGGGTATGTTGTCTTATGTGTTTCCTATACGATTCTTCAGTTTAATATTATTCAAGTGACAACCTCTGAAGTTAATTGTTTTAAATATTGTACCAAGTCCGTGTGCTAAATGTGGACAAAAAGGTATTTTTTATAAATCTCAGCTGTCGTTTATTGCTTGTAAAAGAGTGTACTATTGAAGCCTTAACTTTGCGGTATTCCATCTTTATCCAGACATTGAGTAAAATTTAACACTTTGTTTACAATATTGAAGTTGTGACATTTGACTCATTTCATTTCTACCTACATGCATTGTAGAGTTTGCGATTCATTGCTAAAATTGGTATTTTCCTGGTCTATCATTATTTCTTAAAAATTTTTTCTTCTTATCAATGTGTTTGATATTAGTTATTTCATTGTCATAATTGTTTTTCCCAGAGGGTAATTCTATAGAAGTCTACATTTCTAAAGCAAAAAAAAAGTTGCGTAAATAACGAATCGGATCATAAATGACGACTCATCTCTTTCTCCTCATTATTTGCTATTTAAAATAACGAGTTTTTTTCTGGGAATATTTCTCCCTCCTCACTCATTATGGTTTTCGTCACTGATAAAAAGGGCTATTCAGTTATTTGACCTTTGAACCGTATTGCTCATCCTCAATTTCCCCCTTCCCTTATCTCCCGGTCTCCTCATTCTAACCTACTATGCGTGTATACCCCGCGTGTCATATCAACCGATTCAATCCAACTTTGCGATGCAGTTTTCATCTCCGTTCAGTGCGTAGTACATAAACATAATGTGGCTGAAATACACATGAGTAATCATTTGACACACACACACGCTCATATTCCGTGTTGCTTCTTCGCTTGCTTTTCTTATGACTCGTGGCCTAAGTCTTTTCAGTTCAACTACTTTGAGCATATAGTGTGCTGTGGTGCCATTTGTTGTGTAACTTCCCCTTCCCGAAGCTGACCCCTGCCATCTGGAACAGCTACTTTGCAAACCATTTCGGTGAATTTGGTGTGACTGCTGGTGTGATTGTGGTAACTCGGTCGCTGGCGCGGGATTAATTTCCCCCTCAACCACTTAATTGCCGGTGACCAGGGTGTCATGGTCTTTTATGATGCTGTTAAACTCCCCGGAAGAAGACCACTAACAGGTAGTATGTCTGTATCGTGTGGTCGTCTCTGGCGAGATATCAATCTTTCCGCAAACAGCCGCAGGGCGTGTGACTATGCACCTTACAGTGTTGCTCTCTTATGAGGTCGTTCAAGCCACCGGTAGAAAACCACTAACAGGTAGTGCCTGTATCCTGCGGATGTCCCTGATGAGAAATTGACTTTTCCGTTAACAAACATGGAGCGTGCGGGTATAGAGTACGTGGGTCATTGCTTTGGGACGATTTACTCGCGTGAGTTTCTCCCTAGCACTGGATTAATTTCCTCACGAATCACTCCACAGAAGGGACTCCTCCCCCCCTCTTTATTCAAATTTTATTTTGCATTTTTTTATAAATACGAGTGGTTAATGTTTTGCGGTTAATAAGAGAATGTTCACATTTACTAAAAAGATATTCATTCGTCGTTATGCGATATCATCAAATGAATATGGAATTTACTAACACTACTACACGCTAGGATTCAAATAACATTTTATTGTTGATAATGTCGACTTAATTACTAGTGTGAACTATATCTGAATTGAAACGGTTAAAACAGACAACGCTTCGCGAAATTAATTAGTAATGTAGGGCACGCATTGGTCTCCCCCATACACTTCAACAATCCTATTTAAAGTTCCTAATTGAAATCAACTTGCCCCCTATTAACTTTCTGCCAAATCCTAACCCGTCCCTGAACTGCTACTTTGTCATTTAGACCGGTTGATGACAACTTTGACAAAGCCTGATATTTTAATTTATATATTAGCGTGAATACCGGTGGACAAGTGATTAAAGTATAAGTCAGAGTAAGTATTGTTTTAATTAACGACGAAAATAAAAAGTAGTTGGTTGGTGTGATTAGTAAGACTCGATCAAGTTTGAAATAATGTGAAATTACCCTTGGAACTCCGTCCACACGCTCTCTAGCAGCTATCCCGTGCTTCTTAGCAACATTTTTCGCAAATGAAGTCGTTAAAAAACCGAGGAATCCAACAGAATCATTATCTACATGTAAAATGATAGGAAAAATTGGATTCCATGGATCTTTATTTTTGCAAGACGGATTTCATCAAATACCCGAGCTTCAGGTCTATTCGATGAAACCAGTCGTGAGAAATGAAATTCTATGAAATTAACAAATTATTTTATAACAAAGAAATAAAAACTGAAGTCATCGAATTCACAACCACGTCCGCCGTAAAGTTCGTTTAACATAGTTTTTAAATGATTAAAGTAAGGGCTTCAGAATGTCTATTATTACAATTTTAGAGTTTAGTTTAATTTTCTTTGATTCATTCCATACTCCCAGATTAATGGCGGAAATAAAATAACATCACTCCCTGTTAAAATATTTGTTATCTGTATTCTTCTCGCGTGTGCTTATATCAGTAATCTTCCTCTATTTCCTTTCCAGAATAATTGGTACCCCGATAGGCAAATGAATGCACCCTAATAACCTCACAATTGTATCCCGTCGGTTCAGGCCGGGTTCCTATAGACTAATTCAAAGGCAGCAGGTTCTAATTCCGCGTGGGAGGTGGGAATCAGCCTTGGCTGGCTAAACTTTTAAAAATCCAATTACGCCAGGGATCAAACTCTCCCGGTGTAATCAACAGACCGTCTAGGCTATTGTCACATGAGCCCATAGAAAGGAGTGGTGCGACGGAAGGAGAAAAAAAACGAGTTAGGAAGCATACTCATGGCTAATAGGAGAGACAATCGGGATGGGATTAAATATGTCGAGGACAAACAAGTTCTCAAGCCCAGTAAAAAAAAAGGTCCTCACATATTTGTGCGTCCTTCATTCGCGATTTCGGGAATTCACAAATGAACACTAACCATTGTTTTCCTTTACATTTTCGAAATTTTAAAAATGCATTTAAAAATTACTTTCTATTGTTATTAATACAACAATATCATATATTTTCCTACCCTGGAAACACACGATAGAGATTATCCCTCTTCCACCAATATGTTCAGTGGTTTCGCAATTCGCAAATTTGCTCAAGAATGTAGTTACGAGTAAAAGCAAATATTTCCATTGCATGAAGCAATTCTGCTTTCCAATCAACATGTTAATCTTTTCTCTCGAAATTTGGTGATTTTTTTACCTCTTCAAGTGTCTAGCGAGTGACATGGCGAATAAAATCTGGAGACTATACGAGAGGTCATTTCGTGATTTATGGAAAGAGTAGTTTATCGTCCACAACCTTGGGAAGTGATTGCACATGTGGTTTGTTCCGGATCAACTCCCGCTAAATATCCAAACCCTTCACTAAGCAACTCTTCCGACGATAGCCATTGCATTGTGAATTTTGTGTGAAATTAAATTGGGAATCATGTCGAGTTCATCTCTGAGAGAGAGAGAGAGAGACCAGCGCATCCAGGGTCGACTTTCGTGGAGGTCCATTCAGACCACAATGTTCAGCGGGGGAGAAGATGACTAAAAGTCACCGTTGCAATATGACAGTTCTGTTAAAGTTCAACTTTATTCTGTTTTTTCCTTAATATTTTCATAATTTATTGGAATAATATATGATCAAAGGCATCTAATGGGGGATATTGAAACCCACTGGATCTGCAACTAGATAGAGAAGAGAAACGAAATTTATCGAAAAATATGAATTCAAATTTTCCCCCTTAAGTGATAAACCTGAATGTATTTGGCGACATTAGGTGCGCTAAATAACGATTAAACCATATGTAGCAGTTAATTAAGTTATAACTACAACAATTCCACTGCTTGCCATTCTTAACAGCAAAGGTTAAAGAGATCTCGGGGAGAAAAAAGCCATGAACAGTGTTCAAATTACCACCCAGAGTACGTCGTACGTGAATCGATAGTCGAGATTGCCGAGTGATTGTAACAATTAGTGGGGACGAGGAGTAAAACCCAGTAACTACGCGCGCATGTATGATCAGGGCAGGCAAATGCCGAACTAAATCCATTTGACTCAATCCTTATACCACCCAGCGCGGTAAATACCACACCCCACCCATTTGTTTTTAAAAAGGTGGTCATTATTTGCTTAGATGGTTAATCTGGAACTACCTGTAAACCTAGAATCTGAAGTGAACCAGAACATCATTATGGAACCATTAAACGAGCTCGTTTCCAGGGTAAAGGTTCCAATGTCAGATTTCGCAACTCGTGGGCTTTGTCTAAAGGATTATATTGGCATTTACAATGACTATATGACAAATATGGGTACTTTTTCCGTCATTACCTAATGAACAAAAGGTTCCGTACGGAACACCCAAAGTATGTGGTTTTCCCGAAATGTTACACCAGCGCAGCGTACCTATCTTTCTTTCTAAGTCTTGAGGTTGGAGACGTCGCTGCAGATTTAATATAGGATGAAACAACATACCCACTCACCCCCCTCCTCCACAGAAATTGATAGCAACTGGTTGTCGAAGGTCAGCTTAAAAACAAACAGTGCTCTGAGAATGCCTGAGTCGGACATCCCTAATGTACTTCGGAGAGAAGAATACGAAATTATTGGGGGAAGAAATGGAATCTTCCCCTGGTGGATTCGCAGTAACGCTTCGCCAATTAGTTGCCTAAAGGGAAACATGCACAACAGGTCCTGATCACCCGTAGGAGAGATGGTAAGAGGGGTAGGAATGGATGTGAGTGACTAGATACTTCGATACTGCAAGAGTATTTGAGTATGAAGGGAGAAATTAAGAGAGTGAGAGGAGAAATATATTCCATTAATCCAAAGAAGAGACTAAACAAATAGACAACTCAAAGTACAACCAACAATTATATCGATACATGCTAACAGTTGTAGTGATCACATCAAAGTCCATATATGAGTTACGTGTACATACATATAGTATGTTAAGAAAACTTAAATCAATCAGTACTGTGACATGAGTGGAGTAATTTGCTTACTTCTTGCAACTTGTTAAGTGACGATAATTTTAACAACAGCAAACTTGAATAAATGCACTTTCATCTGCGACGCAATCTTCCCCACCTTAGTATTTTGGAATAAACACATGGAAAAAGTATGCCTGCAGCATGGAAATCATAAGGGCGGCGTGAAATACACGAATGGGAATAAAAAAATGAGTTTGATAGAGAAAAGAATTCAAGACATGCTTGACTGTGAGATATGAAGAATAAATTATAAAAATTAAAGCTGGCGCGCCATTTCCACATGCAAAAATTAAAACCTGAGTGACCAAGTTAAATAAGCATCAATGGCTTTTGAGAAAATCCCATTTAGGCTCTTAGTACTCAAAGGCTCGAGCTGTTGGTCGGCATTAGTACAAAAATAAGCTTTTATAACTCATATAAATATTAGTATTGCATTGTCCGTTAGTTTTCTCCAGAATATCTTAGCCGTAAGCCAAAACGTCTGTGCATTAAATAGTATCGTACCATCCGAGTACTCACGAGCCGATGTGAAGGAATCTATGATCCACTGATCCGACCTTAGTAACGGCGAAAATTACTAACCTCAGATTAGCTTGAATGCTTTGAGCCTTAGGCTTGCGTTTCCTTGCCCTTTTAAATACCATGATATAAGATCGTCATCATGAAGCTAATCAACATCATTAACCGAGAGTTCACCACATTTTATACTCTGCACCACTCTGCTCATAGGAGACTGGGGTTAGCCTCACATCATTGTAACTCAACATGTCTAATTTATGAATTAAACTAAAATATTTTTCTCTGTTTGTTCCCTTGCGCAGGGCCCCTTGGACGAAGGCAACGGCCAGGAGGGGGGGGACGGGGTCAACCACCGCCCTCTAACTTCGTCCCCTGCGAGCGAGGCGACGAATACCACCACCGCAGCGGATGCGCTATGCCCATCCAGTCGGGCGGAGTGATGGCAAGGCGGAGGCGGCGGACTACGGCGACCACCTCCGTGCCCCTGGTATTTCGCCTGCTGCTGGCAGCCGCCCTGGCCGCGGAGGTCGCGGGGGCCAGTGGCGGTTCATCCTCGCCCTCTCTGCGCACCTACGCCTCTCCATCCTCCTCCTCCGGCTCCTCCCCTGCCTACTCGCAGTGTCCCGCACACGCCGATATTCAGCCCTGCGCCTGCACCGTCAAGAAGAATGGTCTGGACCTAATCTGCGAGTTCACGGATGCCTCCAAGATCAGTAGGGCGATGGACACGCTGAAGGGGCGCCAGGGAGTGGTGCTCTATTATCTCAAGCTGCGTCACAACTTGCTGCCCAAGCTGCAGGCATTTGTATTCCTGGGTCTGGACATCCGCCACCTCACCATTCACAACAGCAGCCTGGCTGTGGTGGAGGAGGCGGCCCTCTCATCCGTAGGTCGCGCCCTCACGCAACTCGACCTCTCGCAGAATGCCCTCGGCTCCGTGCCCTCGCCTGCGCTTCGCTCTCTACACCACCTGCTCATCCTCAACCTAAACCACAACCGCATCTCCTCCCTCAGGGCCGGCGCCTTCCAGGGTCTGGATACCCTCGAAATCCTCACGCTGTATGCTAACAAGCTCGCCATCATTGAGCCAGGGGCCTTCAAGGGACCAGACAAGTGAGTAGACTTCAACTCAAAATTGGATATGAACTATCAGTAATACTGCAACTGAAGTCTTGAATCACATACTTAAAAGGCGAAATAACGGAATCTATTAAATGATTGGCACTTTTGTCATGCCTGTGGTAATTCAAATAACTACCGGTGGTCATTATAAGCATGTCTTTCCTTTGTCTTCAGAAGCCACGTTGGTCTAGTACTAGAGAATTGGATTATAGAGTAAAAGGACTCGAGTTTAAGCCACCATGAGAACTTAAGATTTTTTTAGTAATAATATGTTCACTTTTTCAAGATGAGACTACGCATGCAAAATATATTTTTAGTTAACCATGTGTAAATGCAAACCCTGATGATTTTTAATGCATTCCATTCAAACAACACTTTTAACCATTACTCAGTGGAATAGCTCCATTGTATAGAAAACAGTAATTCTAAAATCAGTATTTGTGGCACCATCAGGTCAATAAATATTTATTGTGGAATTTCCGTGTTTCTGTAATCTATGCATTCCATTCGCTTGCTATTTCATTTTCTTCTAATATTATTATTTATGAGTCTTCTGCAAGCAACACCTCTTTAACTTGTTGAGAATGTTGTGTAGTGTAAATGTAAAATGAATACATGTGTGTGCGTGTGAATATATATATATATACACACACATACATACAAACACATATATATTCATAACATAAAATCCAGAATCCAACTCTACCACTAGACCAACCTAGCATCTTAAGTCAAAGGGTTAGTACTAGTGGTTAGGTACTTCGCTCACAAGTATTCCTCGGAAAACCAATCATTTTACAGGCAATTGCCCCAGACCCTGAACTTCAATAAAGATATTCATCAATCTTCAATATAACATGTTAAAGATCTACAGCATTTTGATAATATTTTTGCAACAACTACAAGTTTGCAGCTGTCTCAGATGAGCTGTCATAAGTATCAAGCTGAATACAGTTGCAGTAGTATTGGTATTTGCCTTCAGAAGGTAAAAATGTATTTACTATAAACTGCACCTCTGCAAATCTGCACTGAAACCTAATTTTCGAAAGTATAAAATGACTTAAAGATGATACGAAGACCGATGCAATTATAATTCCCAGTCATTATGGTACACTCAACATTTGCAAGAGTTGAATTATAATGTCTAAAAAAGGGCAACAGTGGCACTGCTCTGTTTTTCACAAGACTTTTGCAAGAGACTGGACATTCATGAAGTGGACTGTATAATGGCAGTGTTATTGCCCAAACACAACAGCTGATGGAATAAACTTGACCTTTTTTCAGTTACTCTTTCCATTCTCATTGACAGACCTAGTGACCTCAATACAATTACAAATGATTGTACCAGTGTTTCAATATAATACATACATATTGGTCACAAAATAATAGAATAAATTTTGAAATTGAACTTCTGAGTTCCCAATGTAAGATATTTGACCATGTTGAAACTCATCTACAAATGGCAAACAAAAGCAATGAAAACTGCCCTGATATGTATAACAACTAGCACATTGTGGAAGCAACATAATTATAAGAGTTAAGCATTATATTTATGAAATATCAACACGAAGTGTGTACTCCTAGTACCCAAATTCTTGTAATATTTCCTGCAGTATTTTAACTCACAGTACTACCAAAATTTATGTTTTTCTGGAAGTATAAATGAAATAATCTCACTGAATAACATTTCAGTGCTTTATCCAGCATAAGTTCCAAGAAATAGCACTTATCCTAATCTCAGAATAAGTTCCATCAAATTATTGAATATAATTGACAGATAATTCTAAGAAATAATTTATTTTCACCCAAAAATTTGAGAAAAACTTCCCTGAGGTCTTTTGCTGCATTTATTATTCACTTTTCCTTCAATAACTTCCTTCATTGAGTCATTTATAGTATGTCTCAAAATATGTCCGTTAAGTTTTCAACTGATTCTTTCTCAACTGAACATTCATAGACTTCTTCATTGGTTATTTGTTTCACCCATTTTATCTTCTCCATTCTTCTGTTACAACAATGCTTCCAACCTCATTATTGGCGCTTATATTGTCTATACATCACTTCCATAGAGAAACACACAGCAGATTTGTCTTTATGAAGTATTTCATCACTTCAGAGTTAGTGTTACTGGCAGCCAGGAAACAACTTCTCATAGAACACCTCCCTGCTTTGTCTGTTCAAATGATATATTTACTTTTTGCTGCATCTGTCATTTCTGACTCAGCTTTCTAAGTAGAAATGCATCTTCCATCCATTTACTTAACTATTTGATTCCTTAGTTTAAAATCAGAGCTGCCTGTTGTTCTGCAGCTACAGACCAATGTTTTGTTTCTCTTCAGGTCATTCCTCCTCAAAACTTTATCCAGTGCTACATAGACAAGTGTCTCCATCAGATTCTCTTCTCTCTCTGACACAATGCCTATCGCATTGGCAAAACTCAACATAAGTACTGATTTTTACATCACAGACACAATATGTCATTTCCAACAGTTCATTTATCTCCAGCTGGGATTATTGTGTTTTTTCAACAACTACAAATTCAATGAATGCCTACAGGTTCTTTGCATTGCCTTATTTATCTACACATGTTCTAAGGATCAAAATACTTCTCAGTGCCCCAACTTTTCTTTAATTCAAAGTGGTCTTCTTTTAATTGACCTCCTACTGCATAATTCTCCATCGCTTTGTGGATAGTTTTTGTTAAGTTCTTCAATGCATACATTATCAGTCAAATGGCTTAGTAATCATCACATTTACCTGCTGTCTATATTTGAAAGTTTGTAGTTATGTTCTCCTTGAAGCACATACTTATAGTTTTTTTTCAAATACAAAGGAGTTAACATTGACCAGCTTTGTAAAAGTCTTATTTCCAACATTTTAAGAAGTACAGATGATATATCATTCATCCTGGGGCCCTTGTTTAAATACAGGTCCTTAACATTAAACTTGGCCCTCAGTTTAGTACCTCCTTAACTATTTCCACTAATGTATTTTATCACCCAATTATTTTTGCATGGAGAAATTCATCATTGAAAAGTGTACAGAATTCTCTCTCTATTTTAATTTCATATTGTGGTAAAACCTCCCAATTCAAGTCCAAAGCTGCTATGTATGTTGAACTACTGGCAGTATTTTCTCTTCTATATGCTAAATCAAAATTAAAGTGAGGAATGTTCATGATTTATTGGAGTGTTGATAAAGAAAACCTCACACTAATATAAGGAATAAAAACACTTCACCTAGTGCAGACTTCAGACGCATAAAGGAACAATAATAAAAGAAAGAAGCTTTGTTTTTTTGCACATTTTGCATCCGACACTCAAGCTTATTCCTAGAAATAAAATAACTGGAATTGGACTACTGAAGTGGTATTTGGAAATCTGAAATAATATCATTAAGGGTTTAAGGATGTTATTTTTCTTCATTACAACTTCCACTGCTATAAGAACTTGAATCCTATCCGCAGGAAACTAAAGCGGCTGAACATTGGAGCAAATGAGTTGACATCTGTGCCTACAGAGGCTTTATCAACACTGGATACCCTCAGGAAGTTGGAAATGCAAGAGAATAAGATCTCGGAAATCTCAGAAGGGGACTTTGCAGGTATAAGTAAACATTTTAAATAAGGGAATTACTAACAGTACTAATATAAATTTATGTAACAGGGGATATTTTCAAATAACTATTATATTAAAGTGATGCAAGTAGGTATGCAGTTGATGCTACTACATTATCAAATATACATTAATTATAGGTGATCAATGGTAATATTCATATTTGTTGAACTGCAGTGTTTTCTGTTATCTACTACTAGTATGGATATGGTTATGATTTTAAGTATATTTCTCAACACGAGCATATGTTTTAAAACTCTTAATTATCAATTATTGGCAATGCAAACATTTTATTTAGTAAATTTATATATTACCATTAATATGCTTTATTCCTTAGGGAATACAATTGAGTACAAAAGAAACTGTTGTATGAATGAAAAAATGTTGGTATACCTGTAGCTTTATAAAGAGCATAGAATTTTTGTCTACCATGAATGAGTTTCAAGAGTGCAGCTGAAATTTAAGCATTTTTGCTCTACAATAAACTATTGTCTAGTATTTCTAACATGTCATATGCATGAAAAAATAAGTCCTAATAAAAGTTGTGTTAATTGAATTTTCTTGTACATTAGATATCTATCTTGCTTTGCAACAAAACTATTTTGTCGTACAAGATGCCACAAAACATGACTTTTCTGATTGATATGTAATGTTCAATTACTTTAGGGTTCCATCTTGAATGCATAACTATTTTATAATATGTACAACAGTTTCAGCTCTCTCCTACAATGAGACATTTTCATGCCTGTATTGCAGTATATGCTCAGTAAATATTTGCATTTCCATAGCTCTTTGGCTATGGGCTTATATTCTAATTTGGAGGAAAGTTTAAAATTGAATTGTATTAAATATAGATTGATTGATAGTTTAAAATTGAATTTCATTAAATATAGATTTGTGCCAACTCTTTGAGAAATACTGTATATGAATAATCCAATGTCTACATTCTCTGGTTGTTGGGAGTACCATTATCACAATTCTCTATACTTGCACGTCTTTCAACTGACTTCATTCCTTCATAGGTTTTTGTATTATACCTTTTCGGCTGGATACATTATTCTAGAATTCAGAATATTGAAATTATTCACTACAAGGTTTTCTCAAAGATTCCAGTGAGCTTTACAGCCAAATGAGAATGCATTGTCATCTGATCAATCATTCGTAATAAAACCCTTCCACAATAGCTTTTTTCCTTCAATGACAATTTATACTGTGGTTTCTGATAGCTAAAATGCCTCAAAATATGCCCAAAATAATAAAATTCTGTTTACAAGCTCATTTTGAAAGTATCATACAAAACAGTTTTAAGAGGGACCTGATATAGATTAGTTTGCTAGGTGGGGAGTCACAAAAGGTTTATTTGATAGTTGTGTCCATCCAAAAAACCTACCTTAACCGGTAGATTACCTAATAATAATAAAGCAGTTTGCTGGTTTATGCAATAATTTTTTCAGGTTCATATGAACACAAATTTTCATTCCTTAAACAGCAACCATAATAGTGTTACATTTTGAATAGAAAGTCTCTCAGAAAATATGAATGTCAATGCAATCGGCAATTGCTACAAATTATAGAGCGATTTTTAGAAACATGCTAGAAACATACAGGAATATTGTCACAACCATTTGCTAGATACCCTATAGCTCAATGTATTCATAGTAACAACTGAACTGCTTGCTTGGAAGAAATTTTTTCCTATGAAAACATTCTAGATATAAACAAAAAACTGGACTTAAAATAAATCCGATGTGGAAACCCCACTTTAAAGTGAAGAGGTGTGTGCCTCCGGTGATTTTGTAATTTAATCTCCTTTAAACTTTGTGCTAAACTCCACTGCAATGATGGATCCCGTTGCAAGAGGGTTTAACCTTTTCTTCCACAAGTATTATCAATGTTGAAGAATATAATGAAATATCAAAGCCTTCTATTCACCCAAGAGGAGGAACCAGGAAAGAGAAAGACCACTTATCAATCTTACAATTGTCCATCATTCACTGAATAACTGAAACCACAGCATCTAAAATTGCTTTGCAATTTAATTTCAGCAAAGGAATGAGAAATAAGTTCCTGAATTAATACACCCCCTAGATCAGAAAATATTTTATGCAGACCAGATGATATTCTAAACCACAATAATACCTATCAAGTTACTAAGGACACTTTCAGACCAAATATCTCCTTGCAGTCATGAAGCCCCTCATTTTTTGACACTTATCATTCCCTAATTCTTTGAAGATAAGGCAGTCTATGGTTGTATACATTAACCAGATATTGGGTAATCATGCTTTGTTTCTTTGACTTAGGATGAGAGAAATCAATAATTTTGGATTTGACCTGGAGAAGTCCAAGAATGTACATTTAGGGGATGACTTCAGTTAAAAGTTACTGTCCATGGAATGAAGAACACAATGTAATTTTCCACTGTTCTTTATTTTGGTACTAGTAATTTCAATGCTTAGGTGTCATAATCATCAGGTACATTTCAAAACTAGGCGTACCAAAATAAAGAACAATGGAAAAATACAATATGTTCTTCATTCCATGAATGTGAACTTCCACAAAGTTGAGCCAGAAATCATCGAATGCATAAAATTTACTGTTGCAGCATCTCCCACAGTTTCTTGGAATAGGAAACTAATTTTAAAATGAATGTCTTATGAGAAGAATCTCATTGGATAATACCACTACCATGAGTTCAATGAATGAATGGGTCAGTTATATATTAAGACATTCAGGAGCAATATGTGTTGTTTCCTCAAACAGGTTTAAGTATAATTTTCTTGCAGCCGTGAGAAACATCAGGAATTACATTGCTACTCACATAATGCCAAGTTAATGTCATTGGGATGGGAGTGGAATACTTGGGAAGAGAGTGGGTGGTTTTGGATTTTTCTAACCTCATCATAGTTCCTGCTGTAGTGACAAGAATATGGTGTTTATACTGTGATTATAGCTCAATCCCATATGGAATGTCCACACAACACCTGCAATGTTTAGACTTAACATTAAATAAAGGATTCAAGCAAGAGTGATATTGATTATTTACTTCTATTATTAGAAAGAGTCTTGGAACACAGAGGGTGGAGGATGGACATGAATATTTTCTTTGATGTTCCAACAAACGTATTTATTCCTCAATATTTTTGAGCAAACATTGAAATCTAGTCATATATCTGGGCTTACTGGAGTAATATTAATCAGACTTTTTTTGGACTACCCTAAAATCTCTCATTTCTTTCATTAGGTCTACGTGGGCTTGACTCTCTTGGTTTGGCTCACAATAGATTACTTGAAGTCCCTGCAAGGGCCTTTGCAGAACTCTCAGTCCTCAATTCACTGGAGTTGGATGGAAACCAAATCAGCTACATCCACCCAGATGCATTCGTAGGCTTGGAAGGTGAGTATGAGACCAACAATATAATGCCTAATTTGATAAAAAAAAACTCACAGTGCCCACTCATTATATCGAATTCTCCATTTATCATGGAAAAGGAAAAATAAATAATACATATAAAATTTTCAATAGCGTAAGAAGTCAATCGAATATTCTTCATATTAGACTTTTCTGAAAATTTCCAGGTTACTATCTACTACTACAGCAGTAAGCTATTGAATTCCTGTAGTTTTTATTGATGTTATCATAATTTCTAAAATGTTTACCATCAGATGGATCAATTTTTTATCTCCAGCTGATGATCGTGTCTTAGAGTACAATGTGCGCCTAATTTAACTGTATATTCTTTTTGATATTGCTTACAAAAATTTAATCACAATTTCTTCACCTTTTTTGGTGTTTATGTCCATGTGACATTACTTCTTTATTTGTGACATATAAATATATGTCAGAATGAAGGGTTTCCTTGCTTTAAGACTCGTACTGTGTGTAGTTATCCTACTTTTATCTAGGTAAAATGCATTCTTAGTTATTCTATTCACAAAATTTTCTTGAATTTTCAAACATTTGTAATTTATTAATATTCTTCAACTTGCTCCAGGTTTTGTTCTATGGTTTCAAGCTCAGACCATCTTCTTGTCTTCTTCAAGAAACCATTACTTCACATGTATTAAACTTTTTTTTGACTGAAATTTTCATCGTTTATCCCAAATTTATTTTAAATGGACTGTTAACACTGCTCATTTTTTTATATCTGTGCCTTTTCTCCCTCCTATTTTCCCCTTTCCTACAGAAAATGCAACACTATCTCAGTGATTCATGGCTGCTTTCTATAATCTTTCCTTATTGTCTTTCTGTGCTAAAACTTTCCATATTTCTTTATCATTCACAACCTTCAATTCACCCCTTAACATTTTCACCATCAAATTATTCATGTAACATCCTACAAAAAAATTAGTCTTCGTCCCTATCCACATGTTTTTTCACATTTCAAAATTCTTCACTAGTCATTTCATTGAATTCTAATTGGCACTTCATCACTGCTAAATTGCAAATACTACATATATCTGAGTTTTGCAATAAAAACTTAGTCATAAGAATATGATCCATTTGGAAACATCTATTGTCAGCAGTTTATATTCATCAGCATTTGTTCCCATTAAGGTTTGTACAAATACAGGTCAAAATGGAAGCAGACTATCTTTCCTCTTTCACTTTACTTACCCTATACATATTGGACCTACATCTCCATCTCTTGGCCCTCCTTGAAAATTGTATTGTAGCCTCTTGAGTACTAAATTTTCTTCTCCTAAGATGTCCTTGTCACTTCCACCATAAATATCTTACAATTGATACTGTAAAAATTAGCATGCATAAATTTCTCCACAATGGTGCTCTTCAATTTCATTTTTATCCTCACCATGATTATCAATTTGTTCATTATTTGTGCATATTCATATTTATTAGTAGATCCATAAATAAGAAAAAAGAGTGGTGAGCTGCTGCTCTTCAGGATGATAATAGTCCACCTTGGGGAAATGTAGTTCCTCTTACCTTTCACATGACATGACTACAGCTGTTATGGTAGCTTTTACAATTTCCTACAGTGAAATTAGTTTTAGCATACCATGGTATTTTCAGTCACTCATCAGACTTGTGCCTCGATTGTTATACCATTACTGACTGTTTGTTAGTTGATAGCAACTAATCACTCAGCCTTGACTCCTTAAGTGACTTTTGAATTATTAGTCACATTCTCTAAGGATAAATTGTATAGCCCCCAAATGCTGCTCCTTATTGTCTGAGATTTCTTATTCCTTAAGTGCATAAGTCCATCCCATCATTCATAGATCAGAGTAAATTGCAGCTTCAAGCACTTTTTCACTACAGTGATTGCAAAAATGAAATGATCAAGAGGCATGTAGCTGGTTGACTGAATTAATATTGAATTATTCAATGCAATTAATCCAAATAAATAAAAGTCAGCATTGTCTGCTTTAGCTTCAATGCACAATGCATGTGCAATTTCCTTTTGTACGATGAAATGTGTTGTTCCAACATCAGAAGATTGACTATTTTTTCAATATCTTCCATTAGGTTTTAGACTCTCACAAAAATATTACTTGACTGATGAGAGCATGTGCATTCTCTACTCACAGAAAACTTACAGTATCTTCGTCTTGGAGATAATAAGCTGCATGCTATTCCAAGTGATGCACTGAGACGTCTGCATCGCCTAAGGACTCTTGATCTCCGTACTAATAATATTTCAACAGTACCCGAGGATGCATTCAATGGTTTTGGAGATACCATCACCTTCCTCAATCTCCAAAAGAATAGGTAAGAGCACTTAGCCCACATAGCCATTAATGTCCTAATTATTTATTATTATTTGGTAATCTACCGGTTAAGGTAGGTTTTTGGATGGACACAACTATCAAATAAACATTTTGTGACTCCCCACCTAGCAAACTAATCTATATCAGGTCCCTCTTCATCTTGGTGAACTTCTTTCCTCCCTTCATCCCGTCCAACATCCCTATCCTGTTCCTACCCTTACCTCGCTTGCCCAACATTCTCCCCTCTATTACCCTCTTCAACATTCCACTACCGCTCAATACGCCTTTCATCCATTTTTCCTGCCTCCATAGGATTTCTCTCAACAAACCCCTCTCCTCACCCACCATTTCCAGTACTTCCTCATTTGTTTTCCTTTCGGTCCATTTCACCTTCTCCATTCTTCTCCACACCCACATTTCAAAAGCCTCCAATCTACGTCTATCCTCCTGCTTCAGCGACCACGTTTCCGCGCCGTACATAGCTACGCTCCATATCAGAGTTTTTACGAGTCTTGTCTTAACATCCCTACTCAACGTCCCCGTCATCAACTCCCTCCTCCTTGAGAAAGCCTCCTTGCCTAGCGCAATTCTTCTCCTTACGTCCCTACCACTTTGACCGTATTGGTCCAAAACACTTCCGAGATATGTAAACTGCTCTACCTGCTCTATTCTTTCCCCGCCTATTTTAATATTTAGCTTAGCCTTTTTCTTTCTGGAAAATCGCATAACCTTTGTTTTATTAATATTGATTCTCATCCCATATTTATCGCACTGAACCTCCAATTCACTCAACAATGCTTGCAACCCCTTGGCTGACTGAGCAACTAATGCTTGGTCATCAGCAAACCTAACCGATTTTACGAGTTCCCCTCCGACTTTCATTCCTACCTCCAGTTCTTCCCATGCCTCTTTAATCATTTCCTCTACATATACGTTGAACAGTACCGGTGACAATGGGCAACCCTGCCTTACACCTCTTCCTAACACTGCCCATCCAGACTCTCCGTTCCCCACTCGCACCTGAGCAGTCTGAGACATGTACAGGTTGCGGATCAGTCTCCTGTCCCTCCAATCCATTCCTATTTTCTGCAATACACGCATTAATTTTTCCCAATTCACTCTATCAAACGCTTTTTCGAAATCTACAAAACAGGCAAAAACGTCCTGATTGTATTCTATATTCCTCTCGACTAGTGATCTCATTACTGCAATGGCATCACGCGTACCTCTTCCTTTCCTGAACCCAAACTGATCATCCCCTAAGTAATCATTTGCCTTACTCTCTATCCTTTTGTTGATGATCCTGAGAATAACTTTAGCTGCGTGGGATATCAAACTTATTGTTCTGTAATCCTCACATGACGAAGCCTTTGCCTTTTTTGGAATAGGAACTAACACCGATCTCACAAAATCTTCCGGCCAGATTCCTTCCTCATAGATACTACGAATCAGTCCATATATGGCCTTTTTCCCACCTTTCCCTAACCATTTCAACATTTCTACAGGAATATTGTCCACCCCCACAGCCTTATTTGCTTTCATCTCCTTTAATGCCCTTTCTATTTCATCGTCGAATATGCCTGGACCTAAGCTATCTTCTTCTACGTCATGTTCCTTTTCTATGTCTAACCTTGTCGGCCTAAGTTCTTTACCATACAGTGTTTCTATATATTCCTTCCATCTCTCTTGGATTTTTCCTGGTTCAACTATTATCTTACCCCATTTATCTTTAACTGTTAGCACAGCTCTTGCCTTCTTACTTCCCGATAATAACTTAACCTTGCTGTATAGAGCACCAATTTCACCCTTCTTCTGTAAACTTTCCATATCCTCGCATTGCGTTTTCCACCATTCTTCTTTTGCTTTATTTGTGGCCCTTCTCAATTTATTGTTTAACTCTTTGTACTTCATTTTGCCTAACTCTGTGTTTACATTTTTCCATCTTCTTCTCTCATCCATCTTCGCAATCATCTCATCCGTTACCCATGGTTTCCTTATCCTTTTCCCGTTAACGGTTCCTATAGTGTCTTTAGCGGCTTCCAATATCCCTTTCTTGATACATTCCCATTTTTCTTCGATAGCACTCAGTTCTTTACCGTCATCCATCATTTTCTCTACAGCCTCCTGATACTCCTTCCTCGTTAATTCATTTACTGCTTCTAAATTCCATTTTTTAACCCGCCGCCCTTGCCTTATCTTCTTGAAACGAACATTACATTTCATAACAACTAAATTGTGGTCAGAGTCCGCATCCGCTCCTGGGAAACTGTGCGAATTTATCACACTGTTCCTAAACCTGTGCCTAACCATAATATAATCTAACTGATACCTTTCTGAGTCACCTGGCATTTTCCAAGTATACCTACGCCTTTTGTGGTGTCTAAACCATGTGTTAGTGATGACGAACCCCTGTCTCCTGCAGAATTCAATTGCTTTCTCCCCGCGTTCATTCCTCGTGCCTAACCCATAGTCCCCCCACCTCACCACCATCTCTTCCTTCGCCTACCGTCGCATTCCAATCCCCCATCACTATCAAATGTTTCCCTGCAGGAACACTCGCGATGATATCCTCTAACTCATCATACATCCTATCGACTTCTTCCTCCTTGTGGTTGCTCGGTGGCATGTATACCTGAATAATGACCAAGTTCGTCGGCTCTGCTTTAATCTCTACGAGTAAAATTCTATCTGTCTCTTGCTCTATGTTGACTACGCTTCTTCCTACCCCTTTATTTAAAATTACGGCAACCCCTCGTTGGCTCTCATCCCCGCCGCTGTATATTACTCTGTAATTGTCACTCCAGTAATCCCCGCTATCCTTCCATCTCACCTCGCAGAGGCCTAAAACATCTATGTTACCTCTTTCCATCTCTCGCTTAATATTTTCTAATTTGCCTCTCCTCAACATTGTCCTGACGTTCCAGGTTCCTATTCTAACTACTTTCGCCTTCTTCTGAGTCTTCTGTCCTGCTGAAGTTATTCCTTCCCCGCAAGGGTTTCGTGGGATGACGACCGCGGAAGCCTTGCCTCTCCCGCTGCCGGGCACGACACACGGCCTCTTGGGCCGTGTCCCGTAGTTGCCAGGACTCATATTATCTATAGTGCCCATCATAATATTCTTGGGAATCATAATTGAGGTGGTTTCCCGTTGCCTTCCTCAATAGTGTTTTTAAAATGTCCTAATTAATGTCAATGAAATGAAATTATTTGTATTGAATATAAGCTGTTTACATAATATTTACATGAAACTATATATTCAAATTTAAGTTGTCTAAGATCATTCAAGGGTAGTCTTCCATTTTAACTGCATAAACTGAACATTAGGGATGATAGGAAAGAAATTTCTCTCTAGAAAACATTAGAGACATGCCAAAAATGGTAAATCTTTGTAGATTGTATTTCCTCCATGTGAAAAAATTTCCAATGGCTGGCATATCACCTTGTTAATTATTTTTTTGAAGACACTAATATTTTTCTTCAATACCCTAAACTTTATTTTCATGATAACTGCCCAGAAAGAATGTGCCTTAACAGTAGTTATTAATTTAATTTACGTAAATAGCTACAAGTTAAACACACATGTGAAACACCAAAAGACAAGAAATGAACAACAATCATGTGTACATAAAAATGTACCAACCATAGATTCAAGAAAATGACCACATTACCAAGCTAAAATGTTACCACACTGACACAAAGGTTGACATTTTGAGACCTATCAGATCTACTACATAGTTTTACTATGTATGTCCTATCCCCAATCCTATTTTGAAGGAATTTTGTGTCAATGCAATGAACATAAGACAAAAACTCCAAATGTCCATCCAATAATTAAAATTATCACCAATCAAGCTATCAATAACAAATGTTGCATTTGATAATGAATAAACAAAGAAGAAATGTTCAAGGGGCTGGAAAACATGACTCAAACTTAGAAAAATTAAAAAAAAGGTGTTCTAAGTGTCAATATTTATTCAAAAATTAATATTTAGATATAATTTGTAACCCTTGAATCTTCAAAAACGTGAACTGCCAGAAAAGACAACAACCTCAACATATGTACCGAGATGGTGCATCTTTCTAAAAATCCAAGTCCACAAAAAAGAGAGCTTTTAAGAAAACTTAATTTCCTGTGTAATTCAAGAGTAGTACACTTAGAATTTATTGGTTCAAATGAAATGTGGCCCAAAAAACATGGTGTATGATGTGACATTAACAGGATAATTTTCACCAGAAAATGCAGGGATACAGGTCACAGTAAAGAGGTGTTGGTAAACAGTGAAAGTTCTGGCACCATAATAAAAGTATTTTCATAAATTCAGTTGTTACCCAGAGAAACTAACCCTGTTTGGTACAAGAGTAGCACACTTATTCACACTTATTTAGGCTCAAATGAAATGATGCAACCCAAAAAAATGATGCATGAAGTTGAATGTATAGAATGATTTACATGAAAAAATGCAGGGGTAAGAGTAATTGTAAGGAAGTGTTGTAAAAATATTAGTTTCCTACAGCATTATAAAAGGATTATCATAAAATTAATTGATGACCAGAGTGATTAATTTTAGACCGTGAAATAGAATGAAGAGAGAAGCCTAGAGATAACACCGTCAAAATGAGTATGACAAATTGGGGAAGAATGATGAATTTTACTGGCAGAATATCATACACGTATGCAAGGCACTCAGTTTTATCAACATTTATTTTATATTGACAGCAGAATACAAAGTTCTGTTTTGCATTTTCAAGAAGTATACAAGTCCAATTTACTAGCACTTATCAGTTTTTAATGTTGATGATTTTTTATAGATTTTCCTAAGTTCTTTCCCACCTGAAGTCAATGAATGTTTCAATTCAGATGCAAAAATAGTATTGGTTTACTCCAATTAATCATTCTTTGTTCTCTCCAATGAATAATAACTAATGTAAATGTTTTCCCACAACCATTATTGAACATTATAATTTTGAAATGGCATATCATATGAAATCATAGATTATGCAGTTATACCAGCCAATCTACCTGAAACCCTCGATAGGGAATATAACCTGGGTGAGGTGGAAGAGCTTGTGAACTCTGATCACCCCCTAGAGCTATGCTGGTGGGAGCAATAATAATTGCTCCTTATCACAAATAGGGGGGATTGCCAATGTGAGTTAGGTCAAAGGTTGGAGTCAGACAAAAGGAAGTCTTTGCATTAGCTGTACTAAAGTGAGGCAGCTACAAGGCACAGATGAGGACCAAACCAGTGAGAATAGGGACTTGGAAAGTTTGGACCTTATTGAGGACTGAGAATTTCAAAAATATTCAGTAGGGGATGGAGATAGGAAATATAAATATTTTATGCCTGTGTGAGGTGACGGAAGGATGGTAGAGAATAGCTGGAGATAAATACACATTGGAAGTAAAGAGAGCCAGTGAGGAGTGTCAGTAAGAATTACTGAACTAAAGTTAAGTAGAAGCATAGTAAAAATAAAGAGCAGGTGAGTGATAGAACTTTAGGAGTAGAAGTAAAAGCTGAACCAATAAATTTAGCCATTAATCAAGTTTACATACCAACAAGTAACCATAAGGAGGAAAGAATAGCAAGGGTATGATATCAGTTAGAAGAAATAATCATGGATGTCCCAGGGAGGAATCATTGGAAAGTTATGGTGCTATGGAATGCAGCAGTGGGCAAAGTTAGAGGGGAGTGAGATACTGCACTTCAGGAACTAGAAATGACTATGAGGAGAGAGAATTGGAGTTCTTCAGAGGACAGGGTTTAATTATAATGATCACTTGGTTTAAACATCACAGTGCACAAAAATATAAATGTAAAATGCTCACAAATTTGGAGAGAGATCACTTAAGACTATATTATGATTAGCCACAAATTTAGGAACAGCATAATTGAATCTCACAGTTGCCCAGGAGCAGAGAGGATTCAGATCACAATTCATTATTACTAAAGCATAACATCAGTTTAAAGAGGATGAAACAGGGAAGATGGATGAGGAAATAGGATGTAGTGGCATTAACTAGGCCAAAATCAAATAAGTGCCCTGCTATAGAAGATATTATGAGTGAAGACAGAGAGATGGGTACAGTACAAGAAAACTGGGAACGTATAAAAAATTTGATAGCAAAAGACATAAATGAAACCTTAGGAAGTTTATAGGAAGAGAAGAAACTAGTAGAATTTAAACACAGAATTGGAAGGAAGAACAAAGATATAAATAATATAATGAAGCAGGAAACTACGCATTAGGACAAAAAAAGCACAGCAGAGGACACATGAGGAGATGGAGGGTTTCCAAAAGAAGGATGAAAGAGCTATCAGAAAGTAAAAAGGAAAAACTCGTGTACACTATTAAAGATATGGCAAGAAAATTAATAACTGAACCATGAAAGATTCAAGAGTGATGGAAAGAATATATAGCAGATCTATATGGTTAAGATAATAGATCAGCAAGTACACACAAGAGAGAATACCATATTGGTGGGTATAGCAACCAGATATACTTCATTGATCACAAGACAGAAAGGGCATTAAGAGTATTTAAATCAAATGAAGCAATGGGGATGGACATCATCCCCATGGAATTACTAAATGGTTTAGGAAATCATGGAAGAAAGCTTTTATTGGTCAATACATGACATGCATGAATGAGCAATTTGGCCAGAAAATGTCATCAGATCAGAGTGAATTCCCATCCCAAAAAAGGAAAAAGCAGCCATATACAGAGACTATACTTGTAGAACATTAATATTCATATACAGAGACTATACTTGTAGAACATTAATATTCATTTCAAACAAAGCTAAAGTGATGTTTGGGATAATCAAAACAAGGGATGGAGGGTAGGGCAAATGATTACTTAGGGAATGATCAGTTTGGCCTCAGAAAAAGAAGAGGTATTTACAGTAATAAGGTCACTAATAGAAACGAACATCAGGGTCTATTAGGATGTATTTTTTGTTTCATACATTAGAAGAATTGGAGCCAGGAATGCAAGTCAGTGGAATCCATTAAATCAGTCAGGTTTATGGATCGTCAACCTTTTAGTTAGCCAGTTAGCCAAGGGGCTATAATCACCGCTAAGTGCATTATCAATTAATCATGATGGGTGTGGGATGAGATTAATGTAAACAAAAAAGTTGAGGTTTTCAAGTAACTGAAAAGCTAAGGAAAATGTTAAAGTAAGAGGGGAAAAAACTACCGCAGGGAAAGCAGTTAACCTATCTTGGAAGTGCTTTGACTAAAGATAATCAAAGAAGTAGAGGTATAAGAAGAATTGCACTAGGCAAAGAGGCTTTCAAAAGGAAGGAATTAATGACATGGATGTTGACTAAGGATGATAAGAAATGACTGATGAAAACATTGGTATGGAGCATGGTTTTGTACAGCTCAGAAACTTGGTCACTGAAGCAAGATGATAAGAGTAGATAGGAAGCTTTTGAGATATGGGTGTGAAGAAAAATAGAAAATGCACAAAAGGAAAACAAATAATGAATTAGCACCTATGGTGAGTGGAAAATACAGTTGTTGATTGAAATCATAAGGAGGCAGGAAATGTGAATAGAGAGTATTTTGAATGGCAATAAAATTCTGAAGACTGAGATAGAGGGGAGAATATTAGATAGGAAAAGTTGTTAGGGGAAGGAAAAGGATAGGCATGCTGGATGGAATGAAGGGAGATAGAATATATGCAAACACAAAGAACAATATATTGTATTCTGGGATGGCCTGTTGATGTCTTAATAAGTGAGATCTACATTTTTATGTCACCATGTTCAGTCTGTGTCCATCCAAAATCTACCTTAAATGGTAGACCAAGAAATAATAATCTCTATGAGAAAAATACATAAAACAATTACATGACTTATCAAACTTTTATGCATTCAGTGACCTTAGCAGAAGTTCTTAGGGGATATGAGTCATTAAATCTATAAAAACAATGACATATTACTCTTTTTGTACTTGTCCAATCAATACCATCATTCCAAGTGATTATGTCATGTATGATGGCATCACCATAAAGCATGATTGAAATATTTTTATTTCAAGTGCACATATGTAATTATAGAACAATAAGTTTGATTTCCCACACAGCTAAAGTGATTCTCTCGATCATCAACAAAAGGATGGAGATTAGGGCAAATGATTACTTAGGGGATGATCAGTTTGTGTTTAGGAAGAGGAGAGGCACGTTAAATGCGATTACAGTAATAAGATCACTAATAGAGAGGAATATAGAATACAGTCAGAACATATTTGCCATTCTTGTATATTTCAAAGGGTTTTTGATAGAGTGAATTGGGAAAAAATATAATTGGAAAAAATGAATGAAAATATTGCAGAAAATAGGAATAGATTGGAGGGATAGAAGACTAAACTGCATACTGTACATGACTCAGACTTCTGTGGGCATGAGTAGTGGATGGGGAGTCCAGATGAGCATTGTTAGGAAGAGGAATAAGGCAGGGTTGTCCATTATCACCTGTTCTGTTCAACGAATATGTGGAAGAAATGAAAGGGAGGGAATGAAAGTCAGCTGAGAATTGATAAAAATCAGTAAGGTTTGATGATAACCAAGCTTTAGTATGTCAATCAGCCAAAGCATTGCAAGCAATGCTTAGCAACTTGGAAATTAAGTATGATAGGAATTTGATTAGGATAGATGTAAATAAAACAAATGTTATGCAGTTTTCCAGGAATAGAAAGGCTATGTTAAACATTACAATAGGAGGGTAAACACTGGACCAGGTGGAACAGTTTATGTGTCTCAGAAGTGTTTTGGACCAAAATGGTCAAAGTAATAAGGACCCAAGGAGAAGAATTGCATTAAGCAAAGAAGCTTTCACAAGGAGGAGAGAATTGATGACAGGAGCATTGAGTAAGTAGGTTCAGAAAAGGTTTGTTAAAACTTTGATATGGAATATGGTTATATACAGCATGGAAACATTGGAGTAGGATGATAAGCATAGATTGTAGACTTTTGAAATGTGGGTGTGGAGAAAGATGAAGATAGTGAAGTAGACAGAAAGGGAAAAAAATGAGAAAGTGCTAGGTTTGGAGGGGGAGGAGAGTGAATTGTTGGGAGAAATCATAGGGGGACAGGAAAAGTGTATGAAAAGTATATTTATCAGCAGTGGGATGTTGAAGACAGTGATAGAGGAGATATGTTAGGCAAACGAAGATGTAGGAATAGGATAGGGATATTGAACGGAAGGAAGTCTACAGAGATGAAGAGGGACTTGTGGTAGAGTAGGATGTTGGGTTGTGTTTTGTTTGATAGATAGATAGCCATCTTTATTTTGGGGCGAGATTGAGACTATGGAGTCTCTTCTACCACCTAACCCCTAAGGAGAGATAAGATAATTCTTTGGTAGTTGTGTTCATCCAAAACCTACCTTATCTGGGATATTACCAATAATAATATGTACCTAGTATCTTTGGATGAAAATATCAGCCCTGAATATTTGTTCATGTCATTAAACTCATATCCTTCATCACTCTAAAACTTCTTATTCCATATGTGTGGAGACACCTTTCAAATTCCAACATTTCCAAAATGTAGTCGCTCATTACTTTCCCTTCTCTATTTCATGAACTGAGGTGTCTATCTGCTGGACATTGTTCATTATAAGTTACTTAAGAAATGATACATACAAGGCCACATAAGGAAAAAACATTCTTTAAAGCTTTTAGTGCTCTTACAGCATATTAAAGAATAATATTTGGTTATTTTGTTGGTTTTATTCCCAAAGTAAGAGTTTTTGTAAATAAATCTTATGAAAGGTATTTTACTCCTTCTATAGGATGATTGATCCTTCTGTACGTATAAAGGATTGTCCAATTCTTTCTCTTTGGAGCAGTTTCAGGTACTTCCCAGCCACTGACAAATTCTCTTAGTTTTCAAGAGGAAAAATTAGTTTTTCAGTCAGCTTTGGTGATTTCACCAAAATTATACGCCTGCGAAGGAGCCCATCACGGGCAAGGGATTTACCATTTAATATTCACCATTTATCAATAAAGACCCTGAAAGCTCTTTACAAGCACTAACAAATCAATTATAGACAACTATGAGACCCACAAAAACTATAGGAAAAATCAATGATGTGTCGAAAAGCAATTTTTACAAAACATCACCCAAAATCTTTAGTATTCCAGGAGACTTAAAAGAGTTTTCCTAATTTTTCCAGATTTCCAGGCTTGAGGATACACAGGCAACTCACTACAGACAATTTTATGAGATGTGGTTTCAGTTTCCGTTTGTCACAAAAGTTTAAAATACGATTTCAATAGTGATGCTATGATTGAATGAGTGATTTCATCATCACTTGATAATTCAATATGGAATGTAGTCTTAATCACAGCACATCACACAATGAAATCACTTATGCAACAATGCAGCAATTATATATTTGGTCTCATGGTAAAATGTGAACCATATAACCTACATATAAAAATATGGCCATCTGAATGACCAGATAAGTACATATTCCACTGAATTTAGCTGGGTTTAAAATTTTCAATCCTTCAAATGAATGTAGCAGTGTAAAATAAAGTTTCGTTTGATCAAGATTTCTCTAAAAACACGTCCATTTCAAAGTTTCTGATCATATTCTACTGAACACCAAATTAAGCATTGCAGACAAAGTACATGTTGTATATCCAGGCAATTTGGGAAATTGGTAACACAGCTATGGCAGATATCAAATGAAGAAAGACAAACCCATGTGTCGGGAATCTCCTATGAGTTGGTATGGCTCACAATAAAGCACACAATTGGAGTGTTAATTTGTACTCACAAATTTGTTAAGGGTGAAAACCGAAGGTTTACTGTTATACTGAAGATAAATATAGCAAAGTATGGTTATCATGTCAGGTAGAAAACCACTATATAGAAAGACAAAATAAATCTGCATATCAAAATTGTGCATTGTTTAAAGTCAAAATCTGCACAATAAACCACAATTCACACCAAGAGTGAGAAAAATTCTTACTGTACATCTGACATTATATTTTTAATGTAATGAAGTTGAACGTATTTCTGTATCTGAATATTTGTAATGCGAAGCATTAGTGAAAGTCAAATAAATGTCTTAATTTTGATTCAGGACCACATATTATAACTATTCACCAACCTTCCTGTTCCTAACAAAACCTCACAAATATGAATTAAAGATCGCTTATTCATGCCGTACTTCTATTTTTACAGCATAAAGACATTGCCAGTGCTAACATTTGAAAATCTCAACTCCCTGGAAACCTTGAGCCTCCAGAACAACAAGCTTCAACACCTACCCGATGAAGTCATGGAAGCAGTAATGGATACACTTAGGGTCATTGACCTCATGGGTGAGTGAAAAGCTTAAAGATGCATTTAAAAAATATAAATGGTTACTTCCACACATAACGTTGCCCGGACAGATGCCAATTCATATGCAACAATCAACAACTAGCAATTCTGGTTGCCAAGCAAACGTACTAGGTGCATTAATCTTGTATTCAATTGTTTCACACTCAGCTTTGTGGAAGTTCATGTTCATTAAATGAAGAACACAATGTATATATCCATTGTTCTGTATTCTCGTACAGTGTACCAGTTTACAGTGTACCTGATGATGACGCCTAAGCATTGAAACTAGTTGTACGAGAATAAAGAACAGTGGATATATACATTGTGTTATTCATTTAATGCATATTAATCTCATTGAAGTAACATGAAAGCCATTAAAGCAAGTTATAAAATTCCCAAATGAGCACCATAACAACATGATTACAGAGCAAATAAATATTTTATTTGAAACTTGATGTGAGCACTTCTTAAATGGCCTTTATAGACTCAAATGGGCCTGCTAAAATTTTGATTCCTACATTAATTCTTGTGCACGTCCCAATTAGATATATTATCATTAGGCAGCTTATTATTTAAATCAATAACCTGTTTGTGATAACCTACAAAAGTGGTACTAGTGAGAAATGCAGGGGTAATTTTAGCATAATATCTTTTTAGGAAAAATAATATTTTAAAGTTTTTGTTTTAGATATCGAAAAATGGTTTTTTAGTATTGAATATAAATTGAACTATTTTATAATAATACTATTGTTTTGCATCATTTGAAAAATGTATACATTTATTTCAAAGTTATAAATTTGAATGGTGCAGTGGCTAAAATATGAGCTTCCCACCGAGAGGGCCTGGGTTCAAATCCTGGAGACAACAAATATTTTTCAGTGGTATCCCAATCCCTACTTTGCTTGATGCTTTGTGGATACCACTTTGAGTGAGCACAGCGCCCGTCGGATGGGATGCTAAACTACAGGCCCCTTGGTGCCTTTTGACAGAGTAGGCTAATACCGATACCAGGTTTCTCTCCACTCTTCCTTTCCCATCCATCCCTAGTGGTGCAAATGACCTTAGCTGTCGGTCACCTCCCATAAAAAAAAACTAAAACTCAAAAAATATTTTTTTTATAAAAAAGCTATTTTTAAGTTGAAGAAATAACAAAAAAATAAATGGAAAAATCATACATGTATAAGGAAAAGCTAGCAAATTGCGTAACTTTTTGTTAGCCTCTACATATTCCCACTTTGTCTTATTGCACAGTTTATCTCTGTGTAATGTTTTTTCATTATCATTGGGCCGTTCATTTAGCCCCTATGGTGACCCTTATAAATACTGTGCACATTTTTTTTACGCTGCATGCAGACTTAAGGGACCTTTTTTACTTCTGGTCATGTTTTTCACTACAAAAAACAATTTTCGGGATGGTAGCAATGAATCCTATCAAGATTCTGCTGCTGTGAATAACAAGATGAATTCGCCACTGCCCCACTTGAGCTTGAGGATAATGTTTCATGGACGACAAGGAACGGTGCAGAATACCCATTGGTTTTGTGAGTAAACAAGATTCCATGGTACCAGCAAAAGGGGCAAAAACAAATTGAAAAATGCTAAGGGATCCACAGTTGGTGATCTGCAGGTGGTGCATGCTTGGGACTCGGTATTGCTGCATAACTAAAGGAATTAGCACTCCAAGTGTCATGGCCTTCAGAGATTATGTTGAACTCAGGTGGCAGAATTATATCAGTCACATCACTAATTGCATCATCTTCTTCCTTTCCTATATAATTCCTCTTGGCTTTTTCCTCTGCATCACAATGTCAGAGTCATCTGAATCCAAATTCATATCATCAATCAGATACTCGCTCTCACCATGATCCTCAGAATAATTGTCATCACTTCATGATAACAAGTATTTCGTCAAACAATTATTTCATCATTCAAGTGTCAATTTCATCCACTATATCTTTCAAACCCTTTTCGGTTGCCATTTCAAGAAACCAAAATTAACACAAAAATAAAAACGTATGTATTTTCTTGAAACCATGCTTGATTCAACCACAAGCTCACAAGGGAAAAGCAACACAAACTTTACGCCAATAGAGAACCAACTGTATTCTATGCATATTATCTACAATGTACTTCTTATGTCAAGCCGGTAAAAGAAACAAGCCCTAACAGAAAGAGGAACGCTTACAATGTCATCATCACATTACAAAGATTCCAAATGATTACCTTGGACGGGAGGCAAGAGAAACCAACCTGTTTGCTTAGGAATGCTTTCACTAGCATCGTATTGCCCAAGTCTCAGTAGTTTTAATCAAAACAGATTCATCATAAGGCATTCAAAAGTTTGCAGGAACAAATGAATCTTTCAGTAGGATATCATACTGAAATGATCACTCATAAACAGTTCAACCTAACAATTACAGTAAGATTCATACAATACGATAATTATTTAAAATAGAAAATTAAAATTTAAAAAATCATGTTATATAAAGCAGGGAAGTCATATTTTTTTATACAAGAAAAATACAAAAGATGCAATCAAATATTAATAAATTATAGTGCTTTAAACAAAAACTTATGTTCAAGCCAATATATCAGCCCACTGCACTTTTCGCCCAAGATTCAAAAGTTAATATAGTGGCCAGCTACACTAAAATGGTTAATAGAGAGCAATTAATCAAAAAGTATAGATTATTCCATTCACATATTATTCCACACTCCTCCTCCACATGAACAACCACTGCTACTCTACAAAATCTCCTTAACTCTACAACAACCTTCCTTAACTATCACATCCCTACTTAAGCTGCTTCCCACAGCCAATTATTTGACAACTGTTTCCACGTTTCGATGATTGGAACACTTCCAGGAGAAGCATAGAGGTGAGAACACGTAAGAGGGCCCACATATGGGTACTTAAATCTTTCAAAACTCCCCTACTTAACACCACCCACTAAAATTACCCAATAGCCACTATACCCTTTCACCTCCTTGTCCCTTCACTCTTTATCCCTTATCTCCTTCCCCTCCCCCATCCCTTCCCCACATATTCTCTATGCTTTTCCATTCTGAAGATGACGGCCTGCTCATTGAAGCATCACATATATTCACGAGTGTTCTTTCTTTGTGCATCTATGTTGCAACATAAAAATATGTGAAACCTTGACTATATCCTTATTCTTTGAAAGCATATTACTAAATAGACATAATTCCCCATGATCCTCTTTCCATAAATCTCATTATCCCCATGTTGCTGACAACCATACAGCAAAATTAGTATTATTACATATTATTACAATTTACTTCTTCTGCTTCTAAATGGGTAACAATGCATAATGTGGATAGCCAATGAAATCAAAGTTTCAGAAAAAATATTGTCCACATATTTGAATCACAGTATAGACATGCTTTTGCATTATCCATTATTAAAATAATGATTTGGTAGTTAGCTGGCCAGGTTAAGATAATTGATCTTTAATTATGTGAAAGTAGGCTAGTATTCCCAGATACTATGCACTAAATTTTAATTTTCCAAAAGCTCCATTTTGTCCTTTTCACATAAAAGAATTTGAAAAAAATCTGCTACGTTTAACATGCTTTTTGCAGAACCACATGCATACTTGTATTTGATACATCCCCCCCATATTTATTAATTTTTTCTCTATTAATAAAGGAAAGCTTAGAAAAGTCAGTAAAAATCGGTGAGAATGTCGATTAATTTAAAAACCTATACTTAAAATAATATTCATTTCAGCTTATATAGCTTGATGCCTTTGATTAAATATAGCTCAATGAACACTAGGGTAATTCAGTAATAGAAGTATGAATCTACTTGGGAAGGTTCTAAGAATGTCAAAGTCTCACCCGAATGCCTCTTGAGTTAACATGATTATTTCAATGAAAAATTTATTTTCTCCATCTTAAGGTGAAAGTCCTTTCTAGAGCTAAGCCTGAACCACTTTTCTGATTTTATTTCAATTTTCCTTGATGTATTAGATAGAATCCCCTTCTTTAGAATGGTTGATCATATGGCTAGCAATTTTTGTCTGTTTTCACACAAATCAGTTATGGCATGCAGTTATACAATGTTAGTACAAATTGTTATTTTTTATAAACATGCAACAATAATTCCATATTCAGGAAAGGATACAGTACTGATCAAAAACTGGTTATGTTAATAATAGAGTGATGTCTGTGTAAATTTCCTCTTAATACATAGTTATTTACATTATCTTTTACATGAATTAAGCACTGGTAAATTTGCAAGTATATGTTATAGACTGTTATCACTCTTAGCCTTAGTGGACAACAGTGATCATGATGGCCAGAGCTGGTTATAATCCTAACTACTTTATTTTGTAACATAAGCAGAATTTTTGTGTCACTTGCATGTCCCCAAAGACTTAGACCATAAGTTATATGACTTTGAAAAAGGCAAATTAGGCAAGTCTCAATGCTCTTCAGAAAAACAGTTACTTTTAAGCCTCCTGATTAAGAAGAGATTCTTGAAAAACTTTTTTTGAGATTGTAGTTATATAATTTTTCCAGGAAAGATAAGAGTTAATAAATAATCCTAGGAGCTTGACAAAGCTCTAATCTGTACCAGCACTTCTGAAGTTACAAATAAGACATTGTATTTTTTCAAAATATAAAAATAGTTTAGGAACTGATTAAGTTCTTTCTTTCTAGATACTTAAGTATATTGGCACTACCAATAGCCTCAATGACTTTGCCATTCATAGGAATGATGGAGATTGGGAGGTAATTTTTTGGTTCATTTTTATCATTGCTCTTATAAAGTGGTATCACTTTATAGTATTTTAGGACATCAGGAACGTGTCCAGACCAGAAATAGGAATTGATGACCACAGACAGTAAAGCATACAACCGAAAAATAAATAATGTAACATTTTGATAATTAAAAAAAAATTTTGAGGATATTTGTTCTGATTTACAATTGACTAATTCCTAAAATACAGGGTGCGGCAAAATGACTTCCTTTTTTCAAAAGCAAAGCCCCTTTAAAACAGAAAATTATGGTGTCAGACACTGTATAAATGATCAACATGTTATTGTGCTTCAGTTAGCATGTTTGAAAATTATATTAACATGATGCAAAGAAAATGTATTATTTCATAAAGAGCAAAATATAACATTTACCATTTGGTAAGCATTTTCAGATAAACTAAATTTTTAATAGGAATGAACCATACCATAAAAAAATAATTACTAGATATCTCAAAGCATACATTAACTAATTTTTTGGGAATCATGACAAGAAAGACCCCTTCATAGGATGCATTTTAGAAGGTGGTAAAAGTAATAAGGACATTAAAAGAAGAATTGCAGTAGGTAAAGTAGTGTTAACGAAGAAGTGGGAACTGATGAAAGACATTTGAAGTAAAGATGCCAAGAAAAGATTAGTACAAACTTATGTGGAATGTAGTTTTGTATGGCTCAAAAACTTGGTTTTTGAGGTTTTTTAGATAGACTTCATAGATGTGGGTATGGTGAAAAATGGAGAAGATAAAATAGATAGAAAGAAAAATATAAGCTGAAGTTCTAGTCATTGTAGCAAAAGAGAGAGTTATTGGGAGAAATTTGAAAAAGTCAAGACAATAGAGAAGAGACAGAGCCAATGGGATACAGATGATAATAGACAGCAAAATGTATGGAAAGGAAGGTAGAGGGGAAAAAGAATAGGCATTATGGGAGGTAGAAAGTATGCAGAGCTAAAACCTGCCCTAACCCAGTATCCTAAAAAATAAATTATTAAACTACACTAGCTAAGCAGTTAGACTCGCTAGGGTATTCAGTATCTTAATCAATACTTCATCATCAGTGCTTTTGTCTGAAAAGACACCGCTGTGGTCTGATGACTAAATTATTCTTTCCCACATTCATGCACATTTTTTGGAATATTTAAATTTCAGACCATCACAGACATTCATCAACTGAATATGTAATTAATTAAATGTTCTTGAGGGAATTCTTGTCTTTTGAAAAAATGATGACAAGCAAGTAACAATATTTAAATTTAATGCCATTTTACAGACAACCCACTAGAGTGCAGCTGTGATCTGCGCTGGTACATGGACTGGATAAAGAGTCTCCGTGACAAGGATGATGAGATGATGCAGAAGAAGCGAATGGTTTGTACAATCCTGCATGAACACCGAGAGTACTCGCTGAGGAACCTGCCACTCGAGCGCATGGACTGCGCCACCTCCCCCTCCTCCTCCTCTTCCTCCTCCTCCTCAGCCTCCCGCTCCTCCTCTGCCCCCTCCTCCTCCTCCCTCCTCTTCCTCTCCCCCATGCACTTCCTTCAATCCTTATCCCTACTCCCATACTCCCTACCCTCATACTCTTCCTCACTCCCCCTCCAACTACTAATTGCGCTCATACATGGCGCAAGGTACGCATGAGGATGATCAATGCGTGGTCGCCCAAGAGCCCAGACCGACACCATATCCAAACTCCTAGCACCCACCTCTCCCCCCATACACCCCCCTCCACCCTCCATCTCCCTCAGAGAGAGAGAGAGTACCAGGGGGCATTGCCCAGCAAGACCAAAACCACAAGTGATCTGAGCAAATCCAACCTAATATTTATGAAAAAAAACAGGTAGATTTGGTTGGAAAAATTATTGCAGCAAGCCCATTATTTGCTGGCATGCATCATCATGCTTATTCATTGAAAAAAATAGAGAGATAAATTAGAACCAAAAGCATGATGCTTCCAAAATTCAACATATGAGCCAAATTCAACCAATTCAGAGTTTCGAAAAGAGCTGTCAACTTTAGACAAGGGTATTGGACCCCATCCAAATACATGAGCTGCTCACTGAGGAAAGCCAAAATAAGTCTATTTCTTTCTTGCATGGACACATGGTATACAGAGGTTAGGCTATAACTGCCACTCTGAATTCCTTAATCCATTTAGGACATGGTAAAACACTGAAAATACACAATTTAGGATAACTTTTCAACTTATGTCAATGAGATCACTGTAAAACTATTATGGACACCTTGACACATTACATGCTTAAGGCTACAAGCACCTCATGTATGCTCAGATGGGAGACCTCAGATCACTTGGCACCTCTCTACTTTTTAGGATTAACCTCAAATTCAACACTTTCACAACTATCCAGTAGATAAATAAACAATATTCACCTTATTAGGCAGTGAAAAATCATAAGATAATAGGTACATAATTAATATTAATACAAACGTACATATCATTAATGGTTGATGATTTTAAATAGATTGAAATTAAAGTCATTTTTTGACCTAATACATATCACGGGCCGTTCCTACACTGAGAAATTTTATCTTTTTAACTTCAGTACAAGTCACATACGCTTGGAGATGTATTGAAAAAGTTTAATTTCTTTTTTAGTAAATCTTTATTAAAATAGCTATTATGATAAACTTTGATATATATATATTTTATTTAAAAATATATTTCTCTATATCTCAGTAAGGATTTGTCATTTATGGGATCCTTTCACAAAATTTAAGCAAATGTCTGATTTAATTAAGTCTGATGATTCTAAAAGCTGTCTTGTAATAATATTGCAATTAACAACAATTATGGGTCTTCATAAGTCTTCATACAATTAATCAATACTTTGTATTGAAAAAGGGGGAAGATTACCACGTAATCAATATTGTCAAAGACGATTTGATGACCTATATAAAATTATTACAAGAAACAACCTATTGCATATCAAAATTAAGCCGTGCCATGAATAACATATCAAAATATATCAACAAAACCGACAAAAATTAAATGAACAGGGGAGTTACTGTCTTCTGTTTGAGTGTTAATTTCACATTAATTGATGTTTTAACCTAGTGGTGTTATCAATGAACCATTTATTCAGTGTTGATCCAAATATACTATATTCAGGATACATATTTCTTCTATGAAAGTTAAATTGCTGTACTTGAAATTTCTATGTCCTTTTAAAAAGTTATTATATGTATTAAACATTCTCCCTGTTATTCCAATTATATATATATATATATAAAGTAATGATGCTAGTGTATATTAATGTGCTGTTTGTTTAAATTTTTATTAAAATATCGGCAAAACTGTAACCAATAATCAGTAATGCCAAAAAAAAAAGAAAAGACAAAAAATGTCTTTTGATATAATCGGCAAAATGCCAACTACTGCTGAAAATGCAGTACAGAACCATGTTTAAACATATCCAGAGTTCTGGGTTGCCTGCCTTTCCGTGGACATTAAATTGTGGCTCACAATTGCGCAATATTTTTATACAATATCTTACAAAATGTCAGGTCGTTATCTAGAGTGCCCACGGAAAGGGCATCCACAGACAAAAACTTTTTGTGAATTTTTTTATCATATGTGATGTGTATACATGTAGTGTAATGAAGACTTAGAATAATCATAAATTGATGTCCAATAAATGTAATTATTGCTTATAATAATGCATTGACATGGGTGTAAATGCTTTAATGTTCTAATGTATCTCAATAAACAATGGACTCAAAATTGAGTGTTTCTTTTACATTAAACTAGAAAAAAATAATAGTACATATAATTTTCAAAACATGGAATTAAGCATATTTTTCGCAAAAGGTATGGTTCACTATTATATATTCTGCATCAAGATAGACAGCATACTTTACTTAGAAAGTGTAATTGGGAGAATAATCGAACAAACATCCTCAAAGATAATCCTTTAAAAAAATGATGACAACAAATACAAGTGAGTCTACAGATGAATGAAAACTTACCAATATAGATATGATTTCATGCTGATGTGATATAGGTTAGGAAAAAATTACAATGGATTATTTTAAATAAATAAAATACATGTTCATGAGAATTTTGCTTTATTAATTTCTCAAAATATGCTACATACAACTCAATGGGTAAGGATTAGTGAGATTAATTATACAATGGCTAAATAAATGATGTGTTAATGACTGTTAAAAAGTTGAAATCAAAATATCATAGGCGACTAATGGTGAGCTGTGAAATTATTACAGTGGGAAAATTTAGTGAAAAGCAATGAAAAAATATTTATTAAGTATAATGGCTTACAATGACAGTGACTTACCCAAACTCCAGAGCTCCAAGGAAGAATCCTCCCACATGATGGAACCGGAATGTACAGAAGCATTGTGATTTCTTTCACTTGTATTATACCTGGAAGCAATTAAATAAATTCAAAAGCTGATCAATTTCAACTCTAATGTGACATGCTTGTCATGCCGAACAAAGAAACTTTAGTTACCTAAGCAAACAAATGAAAACGATGTAAAAAAATATGTTAAGAAAAATTGTAAGCATTGATTCCAATGTTCAGTAAATACTTAAGTTATAATTAGAGTTGTTTGGTCAATGTAATGAAATTACTATTAAGGATTGCATTATTTATTTAATCTCTTACCTCGACAGATTACCAGGTTTCAGATTCAAACAACAATACATTGCATATTAGCCCATACTAATCTTCTCCATTCTCAATCTCATTCCTTAGGATTCCTGCATCAGTTCCCTTCCTTCCAAAGGCTCTTTTGTCAACTGCTATTCTTCCCCTAATATCTTACTTCTGTATCCATATCCCTAACAAAATATTGCCCAAATACATTCCCTCTTCCAGCAGCTCTAGCTAATTCCCTGCTACTTTAATGTTTAACTTAGCCTTTTTACTTCTTTAAAATCTCATTACTTTTGTTTCCTTTTGGATATTCTTACTCCCATACTTCCAAATTGCCTAAAAACACAGGGCCAAAAATAAATTATCTGAAAACTTGATTCTGAAATATCTGAAATAATCCCTTAATTACCTAAACTAAATATTGATTGACAACCTATTAACCTAAATAAATCATCTCACCGCCAAAATTATCCCCAGTTCAATCCCTTCCCATGCTACCCATAAAACTTCCTACTAAGATATATGTTGATGTAAGTTAAAAAGCACCAGCAATAATTGACAATCTCCTTACTCCTCTGCATATAATTACCAACCCAAATTTCTCTCAGCTATCCTAACCTTTGCCCTCTCATTCACAAACAAATTAAATAAACAAAAACTTAATGACTCATTAATTTGAAGAGTTCAAACTAGCTGTGTTAAATTAATATTCTCTTCAAAAAGCTACCTTCGACATTGTACAGGTAAAACATACACAAAAATTTCTCCTGAAGAAATTCATACTCAAATCCTAAAATATAGTATATTTCTTAACTGTCTCAAAATTTTAATATCAACAATCAATATGGAGTATAGATTTACATGGTTCAGAAGGTCGGTTTTTGGGGCAGAATAATACACAAAAATTGGCAGCCTTTGAGTTATGGGTGCCGGAGAAGAATGAAAAAAATAGACAAAAAGGAAAGCTAACAATGAAATTCTAGTCATAGTCATGGTAACGGGTAAAGAGTTGGTTGTTGGTAGACATTAAAAAAAGCACAGGTGGATGCATGAAATTTTGAAAGGTAAAAAGATGCTGAAGACAGTGATATAAGGTAAAATGCTGGGAAAGTGTAGTGGAGTGAGTAAAATAATAGATCTCTTTTGATTGAATTAAGGGGGGTGGAAAGTAGACTTAGCAAAAGAATTGGAAATGCTAATGTGGAGTCTAAGGATATTTTATGTCATGTTAGTTAGTGCTAAGGGGTACAGGAGTGAATAATTCTAGGGCCCATTAAAAAATCACCCTAAGCCAAAGGACTACAAACAATTCAATAAAATCATTATGCACCTATATATGTATACCTAATGGATATACTAGAAGGAAAAGCACATTTAGTGAGAGATCATGGAAGGCAAATGTATTTAAGGACTGGAATCTCCAAAAGTGATCATTATTATCCGGACTTGATCAATATAATTCTTCAACTTAATAAACCTACCTATGTGCTTTCTCTTTTCATATATCGTTAACTATGTCAAAGAAATAAAACTGGCATTAATTTCAGTTTATTTATGGTATGCCTTTAATTGATGCAATAATTTTAACTTCAAAAAAATATTGTAGAACTCCCTCATCTAAATCATTAGAGCTATATTTTGATTAAATGATGGAAATACACATAACTGTACAACAGAGAAATTTAGGCAGGATTTGATAGTAATTAATAGAGAGTCTGAAAGAGTTTTCAACACTAACCTTTCGATTTCAAATGACTGCTATGTGTATTGCATGTGTGACAACAAATTTAATCGTCTTCAATTCTAAATATTACACACTTTGGCACAAAAGTAATCAAAGGAACCTGATGTTTTAAGAGTCAAAAACTATATTAAGTTTCACAATAGACAAATCATAGTTCATATCAACTTACATAGAAATTAAAATATGTATCAATGAGTAACAGCAAATTAAAATCATACCTTAGTATTCCTGTAATCAATGGTCTGCCAAAAAGATATCCAGGGTTTCCGGACCTCACAGCAACATCACTTGAACTGATTGGTTTTGTACCAGCTTTTCCTTCAAAGTGCTGATACTTAAACGTGGTTTTAAAAGATTGTGTAACATATACACGAAATTTTTCCAATCTGCTAATTCGTTTCTTCTGAAGCGCCCATTGCTGGCTTTTTTTACTTGACATATAAGTTTTGAGAGACATAGGAACATCCACTAATACATATTGGGCATTTAGTTGAATAATTTCACTCTCATGCCAAACAAATTCTAGTTCAACGCTAACTACCACATTCTGACAAATTTCTTTTTCCATATCATAAGATGTGTTCATCAGAGTGTATAAATCAGAGCAATTTTTGGTTAATATGCCCATTTCATTGATTGGTATATAGCTTGCTTGGTGATTTTCAAGTGGTTTTATTCCAAAGGAGTTGCTGTATATGACGATATACTCGGATCCATTTCTATAGCATTGAACATTTAGCATTGGTTCTGCAAAGCTTTTTTTACCAATATTTCTCACCACTTTGGCAGGAAAAACATCAATATCTTGCCAAGCAGTTTCATTTTCACCGCTGAAAACGTACGGTAATAACTGCAAGGGCGAATGTGTCACCTCACAATCTTCAACAGTCAAAGGCCAACTACATTTCCACATTTTATCAATTAAGAAAGGCACAGAAGTTGTAGCAGAACATGAAGTTGCTTCAATCATCGGATAAGGAAGTACTAATGGTATCATTTCACCCGACTGATCTTCAATAATTTGAACATTGGATCCAAATGAGTAGCTCTCAAAATCTTCGTCCGGAGCATTCGGTGATGATGTATTCATACATCTGTAATGACTACAATCCAGCACATTTTTCTGGAAGGCATCTAAGTTTTCCAATTTCCCCAAGTCTTTGTATTGATAACCCAATATTGCAGCATTTTTAGAATATAGACATAGAACTGAAATCCAGTTTGGAGATTTTGAGCCAATACTGTCACATCTTCTAGTAAATAAATGCCACTCATTTTTATCAAATTTCATTCGCGAACACTTTGAAATTTGCAACTGCTCGAGGGTACAGTCCTTTACAAAAGAAAAGGCAAATCAGTTTATGAGTGAGAGAAAAACTCATAATTTACACAAATTTGGTAAGAAATATTTTCATACCGGATCAATGCAGCATTGTAAATCACACGAATGAGCTGTGAGATCACAAGTCGACATCGGTGATGCATCAAATGAACGAAGGTATTCATTGTATTGCAAGGATTTCAACCTAGCTACTTCAGTCCAGTTGATTGGCAAAAACAAAAATCCAGCGTTAACTTTTGCAGGCACAAAAACTGCAAAAGATATTTTAGAATGTGAACAAGTATCTGGGTATATTTCACCAAAACATCAATACTACTAGCACTCCGTGCAAACGTTGTAAACTTAGTAATTTAACGTGTGATCTAGGCACTTTAAAAAATTACAAATAATAAAAGTAAACTCAGTGAAATGGATGATGCACTTACGGATATTTGTTAAGAGGAATATTATTCTTCTTTCCATAGTGCCCCGTTATACACAATACCGAAAACCATTGACACAATCTTAAGTTTCTGACAACGTATAAAATGTAATTTACGTTACATTCTCCAAGAAACATTTGAAGGATTTGAACAGTCGGTAAGCATTTGAAATTATTTGAATATTTTTTCGGCTTCCAAACAAGCATCGAAAATCTGTTTTCGTGGTTGTCATGGATACACCGCTGATGGCGCCAGCTATAAAGCGTAATAAGCTAACTTTGCTTCTAAAGAATTACATTAAAGGTTCCATAGGAAATAAATTTAAAATATTCATCGTGGTGGGTGGTGGAAAGGGCACATCAAATAATTAAGTAAATTTAAATGTCACAATATTTTTATTGCAATATGTGAACATTCGATCTCAACACAGTTCCAAGTTAAGCCTTTGTTTTGCTCGAAACGATGTAACAGATAAATGAGCTATTTAGCCCCTTAGGCAAAAACAGTCTGAAATTTTATGGTGAAGGGAAGGATATAATACTTCCTTTGAGGCAATTACAAGGAATGTGATACAGTCTTGGAAGGTCGGGATACAGAGATTGGAACAGATACATGTTTTAATGTGATAATGTAGATATAAATTGTACAAAATCACAATATCTTGTTGAACTTCATTTCTACATAGTAATGGAAAAAATAAATATTATTTTCAATGATACAATTACAGATACCACGTGGAACATGTTTCCTTCTATGCCACTTTCGTTTCACTGATAAATATATAGAATCTTGTTCAATTAGAGCTTAGTGCAATGTCAAATTTTAAAAACGCAAACAAAATAAAATTTCCGCATTTACAAACATTATGAGGAATAGTGGCGTTATCGTGCCATTTGAAATGAAATCATGAATGATGAATACTGAAATTCATAAATTATCTATTCAATTAACCTAGTTCACCCCTCAGTCATCTCCTCCGGTCATGACCTCCATAAATTCTGAAAATAAAGAATAAATTATTCAAATGCAGAACTGAAATTCATTCAATACGTATTATTTATTTGTGTTTGTATTCAGACTTAATGAACCACAAGTGCAAATATGCTTCATGGGACTTGGTAACAATGACATGAATTTTTGGGAGTTGCTAAGATTTCTTTCAAGTTTAATTCCACAAAAGAATAGAAAATAAATTAAAAATTGACACCCGTGCACATGTACCTACCTTGAAAAGTTTAAATGGGTAGGTCATGAAAATGATAAATAGTGTAATCATGTACTTATTTATTCATTATTACATAGTGAAGCTCAGGTTACCTTTGGTTTTGGCAGTAAAATATTTATTAGGAAATGTTGTGTGAATATTTGATGGACAAGTAATATTGGTTTGGTAAACAAATAATGTTCCACTATGATAATGTTTCTCATTTGATTATTTGGATAATCGAGTTAGGTCCGACTTCGTCTTTTCCTTGGCTTCTGTCGTCGGGAGTACAAAGACTCATGTACTAATCAATGCTTCTAAAAGCAGCTGTTAACTAATTGAGTACAAATTTTTTAAATAAAATGCTGTGAAATAGAATTTGTGCTATACAATTTTAAGTCATAGCAGCTATGAAATGCTTTTGTTCCAAAGTTAACTTACCATCGAAATCAACGGTTCCAGAACCGTCAGAGTCAATTTCCTCAATCATCATGTTCAACTCTTCTTCCGTGATCTTGTCATCTAATTCCTTAAGGATTTCTCGCAGGACACTAGTAGTAATGTAACCATTTCCTTTAAAGATAAATAAGAAATATAAACATGCCTATCATGAACAAATACCAATTGCAGGGTACTGGTAGTAATTAGAATAAATAGCTCATCCAAATGAATAATGAATATTACATGGCCACCTTGAAAAATTAGGTAATCTAATTCATCCATTGCCGATGTTGACATATTAATTTGAAATATAAGTGGTAGATTTAATTTTTTGTGCAAAGCACATTCATTGGGTAAAAACTAAATATTAAGTTAAATTCTTATCGGAATTTCCACTGGGTTAAGTCCCGCGTTGCTGCCCGGCAGAAATTAAGAGAAGAAGTCACCATGAACATTCTCCGAGAAAACATCAGTTCCTTCTAAAAATGAAGACTTCCTTTCACTCAACGAGGCAATTGAAGATAGAGGTCTAGTAACAAGGCGCTCATACATTTCATAGTACTATTTATGGCCGATAACATCGATGTTAGATAAAAACTGAGATATGGTCGGCTATGAAAAAAGCATGAAATCATATGAAAAACGTATTACATAATTATTTTCTTGGCATATGACGCAGGAATATCCTAATAATGGCAACGTTTTTTCTGTACATTTAATTGTCCGCTTCCACTTCCCTCTCTCACTATATGACACTCCGAAACGTTTTCTTGGCTTCTTGAATTAAATTATATGACTGAATGTCACTTAAATACTATTTATTTACGGTTCAGAAAAAAATGTCCACACATTTTCACGGATTCGTCTGGATTTATCTGATTTTTTTTTATTTGCATGCCGTGCAATATGACGGAGAGTTTTCAGAATCCCCTTTTCCCTTATTGCTTTTAATGCATGTATGAAACCGATTGACCTTTTATTCAGAATATATTGCTCATTGCAAACTAAAAATACACTGACCACGGGTAATGAATTACTACTGCGAATGCTACATCGAAAAATCAGAGCCACATTCACATACATTCACCACAATGTGAATCATTAGCCACACTCGAAATTGATAAGTGATTGCAATGCTACAAGATGTGAGAACAAAATCCCAAAACGCAGTCCCCAATTAAGTGTTGTGACTGCCTATTGTTTAACACCTTCCTCCCTGCATCACCTAAGGCCCTTCTAACGTCTTCCCTGGACGACGCGACGGTCTCCAGTTCTTTGGCAAGAAGATATCCATAAATTCTTCAAGAGTCGTGATGAGAAACTTCAAAGAAGTAACAGACAATTGATATTTTTGAAAATCGATTAGATTTAACCGTGCTGCTCGGATTTTCTCATCTAGAATTGGTATTAAACGAATGAGCGGAAGGGAAAACTTCCCAGAACACTGCAATTGGAGGTGAATAAAACATAAACCCAATAAATGCCAAAGTTTTTTGGCATCGCTGGTTTTCAAAGGAAGGGACTGAATCCCGAAGGGATTTATTTGTATCTTCCCATATGATCCTTTGAAACCTTAGAACTGCGCATAAAAAAGCTACGTCTACCCAATTACGCTAAGCGATGATTCAAAACATCTAAAACCTAGCGATGCTAGTTTAGCGCAGGAAAGCATAGAAGAGAACTGTAAAATTCGTTCATACCTTCTTTATCGTAGAGACGGAAAGCTTCGCGAAGCTCTTGCTGCATGGCTTCTGTGTCCTCTTCAACCATGAACCTAGCAGCCATAGCTACGAATTCTTCGAACTCCAATTCACCAGAACCTAATCAAAAAAGAAAGAGGTTTATTAAATATCAAGGTATGTTTATTATCGTGACACCAGTTATTAATCTCCACAACTCTAGAAACACGAGTGAGATATGCAAAAGGATTTCTCTCCAGAAATATGAATGCATAAACATGCACTCTCTTAGAATAAAATGAGGCATGTGCTTTATGAGTTCTGAAGTTCATAAAGCGATGGAAATGAAATATTAAAAAATCGATGATTTTAGAATTAATATTGGGGTTGCCATCTTAATCAACGAAAATCATCGCAAGGGGCACGGGAGTGATTACGTACCATCGGCGTCAACTTCTACGATAATTTCTTGAAGGACGTCGTCCGTCAGCTCGTGACCCAACATTCCCAGAATAGTGCCAACCATGTCGGTAGAGATTGTTCCTTTCTTCTCACGATCGAAAGCCTCGAAGGCCTTCCTGAGCACTTTAAGAATAGGAAAAGTTGAAAAAACCAATTAATATTGCCATTAAAAGCATAAATAATACAAGGTGAGTAAAATCGATTACATGAATAGAGGAAAATACATTCAATGAGTACATAACCGCGAATGTGGCTATGTACCCTTCTTTACATTTTTAGCAGGACTGAAGCAAATATTTAGGTAATGTATCCAATGTCAGAAGCACAGTCTTATCCAAAGTGTACAGTCCTGCAATGAATTTATCAATGTTATGATTTAATTAACAAATGCGTACACAGCACTGAAAATCAGATGCAAAATATCTTTTTCAATGCAAAAATTTTCTACAAATTTCCCTAATGAAAAGCGTAGGCAAGAATTAGCTTTCTTTTACAACATGATTCGATTATCGGAAAAGACTACATTAACATAGAGTATGTTGTACACAGGGAAAAAGGATTAACTCAATCAACATAAAAAATATATTTCGAATTATTATTAAATTATTCAATTTGTAGATTAAATTAAAATGCGAGGGAGACAATCTTACAAAGTACCTGAACTGCCTCTTTCGTATAGGAATCACTCCTGGGTGAAAGCAAAATATAAATCATCATTGCTTTCTCTCGGAATTTTGTTGGTTGAAAACCGAAACTACAAAAAAAATTTGGTATACAATTTATAATACAGTTCCAAGTATAAGTGTGTTAAAATTATGCCCTCAAGGGCCAGCATGCCCTATAATGCCCTCAAGGGCATTATAGGGCATGCTGGCAGCGAGAAAAGAAGATATGAAGAGGCATTCGCTAAGAGAATGGAGTAAAAATCATTACAAATTATCTATCGTTTACTATCTGGCAATTAGGCTTGGGAAAGCTTCAGAAGTAGATGCGGTAATACAATACTGGTATAGGAATGACTTTATTTACTATAGCTAGAGAACAAGCTCTGAATGGGCAACCAGTGCCTGCCTGAAGTGTGTTGCCTTATTGTGGATTTAGCTTTGGTAGACTCAACTCTCGAAAAGCCCTTGGAAGACCTAAATTCCAATTTATTGGCTTCAATGAATATCATTACTGCACGAAAAAACATATCAAATTATAAGTTATGAGTTAACCAACCTCTGAAAACCAAGTTTCAGCTGACCACGAAAGAATTGGCAGCATGGTGATAGATGCTGGGTGAATACCTTTATAGCCATACAACTATCAGTAGGGTATCTCGCCACTTACTCATCGCAAGAAAAAAATATGTAATATGTAAAACCATATCAATTGTTTCATTGAATTTGTTCAATTTTGTGGCTTTCGTGACAGTGCACTGAATGGGAACAAAAAGAAGCAATTGAGGAAAAATGAAATGGATTTGGGGGTTTTTCACAAAAGTGGACAGTAAAACATTTGAAAGCAATATTGAAGAAATTTCAGGGGAAAAAAATTTGGAGGCGCCGGGTATCGATCCCGGTACCTCTCGCATGCTAAGCGAGCGCTCTACCATCTGAGCTACGCCCCCTATGAAAAGGTTGGCGAAATTATAAGTATATATTCCTCATACTCACCTTTTCAGTATTTGATGAGGATATTCTTTGCTAGTTTAATTTCAAGTCTTTAAGATTATTTGGAAATCCATTCGTAAAATGGAAATAGAAAATACTTCAAAGATATACTGGACGAGTAACAGTGGGTTGTGAAATGTAAGGAACCAAGTTTACATATTAATATCAAGGTTAAAATATTTAATCATGGGGGAAAGTGTTCGAGTGACAGAGTCTGATATTTTAATTCTGTGCTCTTTCCAGCGCGACCATATAAGTGCAAAGTGATACCGAAGTGCCGCAAAACTCGAGTTAATGAAGTAAGCAAATAAGTTGGTCACAGCGGCAGCTGTCTAACTTTTAGGATAATTACGCGGTCGTCTTGGTCACCATAATTTAGGTGATACATCTGTAATTCTTTTTAATGTGATCTTTTTTGCAAAATAACTCAGTACTGGTTCAATTATTAATTTTATGTTGATTGATGACGCGTTCAAAGTTGCTAGAGACATCTATACTTGAATAATAGGTACTACCAACTGTTCGTGTACTGCCAGTCTACGGCGTGCGACTCGGCAGATGACGACGCGCACAGCGGCAATGCAACTAGGCGAAAGCCTGACCATGCCCACCTTGATACTAAATATCGAGATGGTCATGGTCACATATTCATACAAGGTGTCTCATAGACTTATATCGTTTATAAATTTTGTGGAAGTCTCACGAACGTGAATAATAATGTAAATGGAATTAGCACTAGTGGACAAAAACACACATAAAAGAGAAACTCACTGGGTATCGAATTTTCGGTGGTCTAACCTAACCACCTTTCTCAAGAGGAGGAAGGAACGGAGTTCCGTTCCTTCCCGAAAGTTCGATACCCAGTGAGTTTCTCTTTTATGTGTGTTCATGTGTTTTTGTCTTTGTCTACTAGTGCTAACTCCATATAAAACAATAAACACAGTAATAAACCCGAAGGTCGGTTTAGTAGGTGATGGCAGATTTCACCCAGTTCTAAGCCCGACGGATTGTGAATATTCACACAGGGTAGGGGGGCCAGTTCCTTTCCCTGTGCCGGTAATGGTTTCCCAGGAAGATCTGGTCCCCGAAAAATCACATAGCTTGGGTGGAGCTGCAGGTGCCCAGAGTGCCTTGCCCGGGAATATATATATATATATATATATATATATATATATATATATATATATATATATATATATATATATATATATATATATATATATATATATTCTAAATTGCGGCTCTTTATTTAAACTAATTAATTTCAAAAGGGAAATTATTGCTTGCTCATATTGTGAATAAAGAGAATCTTTACCGGCATGCCAAAAATGTACCATTATAAAATGGCATGCGCTACATTTCCGATAGAATTATTCCGAAAAGATGTTTTCACGCTCATTTACCGTACTAGATAGAAATATAATAAATAGCTAGTTTGATGCTTCCAGGGTTTCTATTAGGTTTGTAAAATATAACATGATGCACTTGTCTGTGGCATAAATTACGACGAAATGTTCATTATGTAAATTTTATGCGCTTACAACCGATACATTTAGAGTACAAATATAATGAGATAGAGGTTATTAAGTGAAGTTAATTATCATTGTAAACGTCAAGTCATCCTCATTTACCCTTTATCATATTGAGGCCTTAGTGTAGAATAAAATGAACTCACTAGATGATGTCCGTACTGAACTGTATGGTTTCTTAATGAATTTCTTCTGGTTACAGGCTAAAACGTATTGATTTTACCAGAGGTATACAATAATCTTTCACAGACAGTAGTGGGCATAAGCCTACCACCCTTTACTACAGGTAGATCTCTATTATTGTTGCCGTACTACTTTACTAACATAACCTTTTACTAACACCGTGCAATGATATTAATGTCGCACAATTTTTGATTTTACCTCCTTCTTCATCTACTGCAATTTAACACCCCCGTTAATTAAAAAGTGCATCACACGTCCTGGTTGCCAACTCAATTCTCCTAAGAGAGAAAAATAATGAACTTTCATACTATCGCAACGCATCGTATACCAGCTCCTATTCCTTCTCAACGGATAGAGGATCCCAGTTTTGGATTTCCTCCTGTGATTTTGTCTTTGACACTATAGATCGAATTCGTGCTTTGAAGGCATTGGGGTGACAACAATGTACAAACTCATAGTCGAAGGATGGTGTCTGTACCTTAAAGCAGGCCGTCATTTCACAGGGATCTCCGCCCTGATAAAAAAGTCTGAGGTGGGCGCAAACAAAACAAAAGTTAGAGAAGTTTTCGCTAGCACAACAACCCGGAAGATGGACACAGTTGAGTCATCTGCTCCGATCCTCCCGATCTTCCGGGATACACTCAGAAAATGAACAAAAGAAAAGCGACATAATGTTACAAATTAAAAGAAAAAAGAATATTTTGAAAGGAAGAGAATTTTTCAATATGTAAGGCCCTTTCTTCAGTCTATTAAAGAGCCAATTCATAAACAAAACTGAGAATATTTAAATTACATGATACTGGAACCTCTATCTTAAGTCAATATCATCTTCATAGGTATATTATTTTATGTTAAACGAAAGGCATTGGTTAAGACCTTTAAAATCTACTTCATGTTTCGGAAAATTTCTATTTTATATTTTTGTTTTAGTTGAGAAATGCTATCCATTTGGGCGGTGTGGTGTTGTTTAGATTTCAGTCGATGGTGACCAAATGAAAGCATTTACTATTCCAACAAAATTTTGCTGGTATCATCAACAAAAAAATTATAAATTAAAAATGTACTAGTACTTAGTAATTAGCACATCCAGGGTGATGACACTGGGAGAAGCTCTCGTTCCTTAGGGTACAATAGTTTCTAAGGAAGCTGAGCATTTTTTAGTTAAAATTTCTACAACCTATTTTTACTCGTCATACAATTTTACAATCATCCTTCATGTGTGAAGCCAAACATTGGTGATCGTTTTCCATTTCCTTCTAAAAATTTGCTTCCTTCCTTTAAGTTATGATGATTGATTTAGAGCCGTTCCTCCTAAACAAAATCTTAATTGATAAAATGTTCTCCCATATTAACCATAGCTACAAGACAAACTTTTATAGAAACGCGATAAACATCAACTTTCTATGATGGTTTGTTTCATGAAAAGCATTTTCTATCGATAACAGAAAGAATACAATGTATCTTAACGAAGAGACTCATCAAACATATCCACAATATAACACAAAATAAAATAGATAACGCGTAAAAGGACACTCACATTGTAGATGGTTTAAGCTTTCGGCCTTCTCTGAGGTCTTCTTCAGGTCAAACTATATTTTTATGTATAAATAGATATATATATATATATATATACACACACCATAAACACAGTAATCAACCCTACGGTCGGTTTCGTAGGTGATGATAGAGTTCAGTACCGAGCCCGACGGCGTCTTAAATACACACATTAGGGCAGGAGGGTCAGCTTCTTTCCCTGTCCCGGTTATGGTTTCCCAGGAAGATCTGGTACCCGAAAAATCCCATAGCTAGGGTGGAGCTTATGTACATGTATACACGCATATATATATATATACATAGAGAGTCCTAACTAATCTTCTGCGGAAGACGGAGCTCAATTCCGTCGAAATTATCGAGAAATAACATGTGAGTGTTCCTTTTATGTGTTCTCATGTTGTGTGTTGCCGTCAAAGTTTTATATCAATATATATATATATATATATATATATACATATATATATATATATATAAAGAAAGTCATACAATTTAGAATTTTCGGTGGTTAAGGCATCTTTCTCACGAAAGAGAAATGTTCCTTCCTTTTCTTCCTTGAGAAAGCTGGCTTGACAACCGACAATTCGAAAACGTGTTTCTTTTATTTTTTGTGTGTTTCTGTATTTTATTTTTGTTTGCTAGTGCTAACACCATATCCATTATTATTCACATTAGTTATATATATATATATATGATGATATATATATATATATATATATATATATATATATATATATATATATATATATCTGATGACGACGGCCGTGCCGTCGAAACGTAAATATCCAATGTAAGTGTCCTTCTTTTATGTTTCTATGTGTGTGGTGTTTTTTGTGTTAGTGTTTGTGTGTTTGTGCGTCGCCGGAGAGCGTCTTTTCCAAGTGTATATATATATATATATATATATATATATATATATATATATATATATATATATATAATTGATGAGACGATGGCTTAATATATATTTTATTCTCCCACAGCGAACAAATTCACCAATCCGATTGAGAGATTCATATTTTTTGCTATTGCAATTTGTCCGCTACATAATCCTGCACAGGATAGGCAGGCCTGCAATATAAATATATCATTTCACACATGCCTTTCCCTTATTTGACTTTTAGAATCTCCTTGGCTCCTAAATTTATGCTCGAGGTCACACACAGGGTCATGACAAGAGAGCGAATCTCGTATTTCCGACCAAGGATACCAAATTTGCTATACGTCCAGTCATGATGGACAATAATGATCGTAATTCCCTGGATTATTTTGGGTGTGACTTTAAATGAATTATTACTATGACGCGAGTCTACAAGCGACTTATCTTAAAGCACAACTTAAAACAGAAGGTATAACATATCCCTTTGTTGGTAAAGATCATAACTCAGCGAGGTATTGTTTTTTCAAATCGTCACCTAAGAAATAGAATAAAACCCGATAATCACGAAAAAATTGAAGGATGGTATTTTTATAATACACAGCGACCATTAATAAGAACAAACTATGTTAACTAATTACGTATAATAGTAGTCACATCGTTTCATTTAAATACCTATCCACAGTTCATATTTTGCAAAGAGCAGTCATGAAAATTGTCTTAACAGAAATCATTTTACGTTGAATAGATTGATCCGGTTGTATATCTCAATTATAAGACTTTAAGAAACAATATAATGCAGCCATATCCCAATCAGTTCATATTCATCATTAGTATCCAATGTCAGCTAAATGCCATTTACCTCCATATCATTAATATTAAATAAATAGATATCTATACTATTTTTCAAATTTCTGAGTTATCAACAAGAACTTTCATCATACGCTGTAAAAGCCCATTTAATGCTAATGCATATTTTCAAACTGCATACGTACTGCTTAAATATAAAATACTTACTGGCAATTTGATCCTTGTCTAGCTCATCCTGAAAATAAAAGAAAATAAATTACATTAATAACTTTAGAACAACATTGGGAAATAATTAATAAAATTACAAATAGGTGATTTAAAACCCAAGTCACTTGCATGTGTCAAGAGAGAAAATTTCATTTGTTCAGCTCTCTAAAACATATGTACATCGTTTTGACCTTGAGTCTGAAGTCACAGTACACGGAGAAGTGTACCACTATAAATGAGATCTCAATAGTAAAAATGAAGTTTAAGAAAAAACTCAGTCACGCACTTTAAAAGTATTATTTCATGGATTTGATGGTTTTGAGACTCAACTTAGTGAAAATGTATGACCAATGAGTTTATTTATTCAGTATTATTTCATGTCGGATGAGGTCGCATTAGTGGTAAGTTAATGCTTAACCTCCTTATCAAAATTATTTTCTGGCTTAACTTTCTGCCTCATTATGAGATAGATCAAAGTCCTTCCTTGGTTATGTCCTAACAGATAAATAATACAAAATTAAAAGTATCGCACGGAAATCCTTCACCTGAGCATGAATAGCCAAATAAAACTATGTGGAAATTAGTTTCCGTAATCTGAAGAACCCACTGCCGGCGCCGGACACGGTAGTCAGGAAGATTCACCATCTCTTATTAAGCATATAGGAACGTGATATTGTCGTCGATATTGTGACATTTCCTGACAAAACATTGAAATACATCCTCCGTTTCCATGGAACGAAGTAGAAAATACTCCGACGCGTAGTGATCCAGGTTAACTAAGCCCGGAATTATTCTATATTTAAGTTTTCTTTAGTTTCCGACCGCATACTAGATGAACCGATTTGCCCACACACATTTTACTCTTCCACAGCTTACACATTCACCCGTCCAATTTAGGAAATAACATTTTCCGAATGTACAATCTGTCCACGCTACATAATCCTGCACAGGTAGTCCTGTTATATAAATAAATCAATCCTCACACACCCTTCGATGTATCTTTTAGGATCTCCTGGGTTTGATTACGTTTTATGAGGCTCCTAAATTTATGCTCGAGTCTACTCATAACCTCATATCGAGGCAACAAGCTGTGATGTCGTTAAAGAGCCAAGCTCATTCGCTATTTGTAACTAACAACTGTTCAATAAAAAGAAAGGTTTCTTCTCAGCTTATTGATGTAAATCACCTAAACATTTACAGAGAAAACTATTTTATTTGAGTTGTGGAGAGAGGACGTCGAAAATATGGGTCAATTGCTATGAAACGTGTCTCCCCCTTTTTCTACAACAGAAAAGTTAACCGTGGTAAGGATCAGGTGGACTCGCTGATGGGATATTTTACATTTTGTAGTTTCATGGAAGTCGCACGATGATAGCTTCGTTGGTTCGACTCGTCTCGTGGGATGGGACGCTTCGGGCACCATAGTGACTTTCGTAGAGCGATGGTTTATTCCGTTCTGCCAACATAAGTCTAATAAATTCTATCTAATTCCTATGACTACCCTACGAGCTTAAAATGAAACTACCTGGTAGGAAGTCACGCAGGTTGTTTTCCGGGATGAGTTATTCGTTGGCACGACAAGATATGAAAACGGACTCAAGACCCGGAAGCACAACGACCCAAATCCTTGATTCCATTTCCTCACGTGAATGGTTCAGATCACAAAGGAACAAAGCAAACGAAGAGGCTATAACCGATGGCTGAATTCATTCACCATCCGTTGCACGTTGTGACGAAGCCGAGATACAAACTCAGTGAGTTAATGTCGGTACTATCACATCGTTCGAGCTACTCCAGTTTCAAGAGTCACGGAAAATATTGCTCGTATGCTTCCTCATGGGTGACGGATTTCGACCTCAATCATCCATCTGTTGTCTCCACAGTCTGCATGCGTTCACTCCTCACCCATCATCCCCCTTCCCAACTACTGTTCTTCATAGCGCCTCTGATAAATTGAACACTCCGGGGATCGGTCACGGTCCCGTATCCAGTCGCACCAATGGCTCGCTCCATCCTCAACGAAAGCCGACGGGTGTGAACTCTCATCCGGGTTCAGCGAGCAACAATCCTTCTCTAAACACACGCTCGTTCGCCTAAGCTCAAACGACCTCCTCCCCGCGGATTCTAACTCAAAAGAACGGGGGAATGGGTTCGAAGGGCAGGGAGCCCCTTCCTACCATTTCGGCTGGATTTTCGAAAGACGGCGACGAGTCGACGAAGTCCCGTGGAAGTCAAGCAGCAATCGAACAGGCGGTGTCGGTGTTGCTGAACGGCGGTGTTGTTGCTGAGGTGTTCTTTGCGCCCCGAATCTGCTGCGACTGGGTCTCTGGGTTTGGGATACTTGTACACCTTCGGAGTCTTTTCTGGTGGCCGTGAAGAGTAGTTGGCCGGCGGGGTGTAGTGGTGGGGGTAGAGGAGGAGGAATGGGTCCGGAAGAGAGGGTGGGGTGAGCAAGGGGGGAGAGAGAGGTGCTGTAAAGGAACGAGATGGAGAGAGGAGGGAAGGGAGAGAGAGATAAAACATTCTCATTGTAGGGGGGGGGGGTTTGTTAAGAGAAGACTCCGGTGGGACCCACGGAGGGTGTAATTGGGGTAAAGGACGAATCCGGACGTCTGGATGGGGCGAATAGGGGGAGGGGGAGGAGGACTGGGTCAAACACAAAGAGGGAGAGATGGAAAAGGGGTCCGGGGTGGCGGCGAGGGGTGAGAGCTAGCGGGGGATGAGGGGGGGAGCGTGGAATACCTCCAAAGGATTTCAAACTCTTGAGCAGCGGGTGAGGGTGGAGTGGGAAGCTGAAACAAGGCCTGGAGAGAAGCTAAGGTGAGAGACGACACAACCGGCTATAGGGAATCAACTCCTCTCCTTCCCCTCCTCCTCCCGACGTTATCTCTAGCGGGGTGGGGGAGAAGTCGGTCGGTTGGGTGGGTGTCGCGGCGGAAGTCGAGTGGAGGACTGCCATCGGGAAGTCTTCCAGGAGAGAGGGTATCCTGGCTTCTATTTTAAATTATTTTTTCCCCCCACACGCCCCTCAGCCATCCCGTGCCTCAACAATGGCTCCTGGAAAGGGGATAGGGTTGTTTGTGTAATTTACGGCGACGAAGGTATTTAATTCGAGAGCTGGTGGGACCTTTCCTGCTCGATTCTTCCGTCTCTACAGACGATTCCCTCGACTCCCATCCCACCCTTCCCAGGCTCCTCCCTGCGTCCTCCTAAAACGAAACAGAGGGAGAGAGAGGATGTAGACAGGCGTCTCAGGGGTGTCCAGATTTGCCCTCTCCACCTCTCGCCAGTAGTCACCGGCACACACGAGGAGAAAGGTACAAAAAAAACGCCGCACACTTGTCACAGCAGTCACTCCTTTCCCGTTAAATTCGAATGTCACTTTGGGCTGATTGTCCAGGTAAAAATCTGCTCTCATTAGCCCCGACATAAACTCTAATCTTATTCGGTCAAATGGTCAGGTTAACGAATTTTCCAAGTCAGGACTGCATAGACTAATGTATGCATCTTGAAGTGAAGTGCTCTTGCAGAAATTGCCTAGATTACTAGACTCTGGAACCGACTAAATGTTGGCTGCGAAAAGAAAATATCTTTAGGTCTAACAACAATAAAAGTTAAAGTCATCTCCATTAAACCTCATCTTCAATTTAGGGTGTATAAACCGCCGTAACGATTTCGGGTATGGAAATCACAACACGTTTCGTTTCCCCACCTCCAGGCATTTAACCAGTCTTATCATCACTTTCCCTGTGCGATCGAATTCTTATATCCTGCTTTATTTTAGTCGTGATTTACGTCCATTCCGCGTTCCTTTGTTCTCCCATTTAATACATTCACGAGCATTTGCAGTAACTTGGCTGACTAATTATTACTGTACCATCTATAAATCAAATTGACAGTGCCAATTCCACGTGTAACTGACTTTCGCCATCTTCTCCAGCATTTTCATAACTCCTTTCTCTTTTGCCATTTTCTTTACACACAAAAACTTCACAGTCGATAACATGTAATCCTATCTCATACCCTTACCTATCCATATCATCTCAATTCCGTTCCCACTCCCATTAATTAAATACATAATTATTTACTTAATCATTAATTATTCACAAAACACATTAAAAATGAGTCATTCAAATCCATTGATAACACAGGCCAACAGTGGTTTTGGTGTCGGAGCTTTTAATGTTGATTTAAAGAACAATTGGGGTGCTGAATCCAATTATGGCACTAGTTTTTTCCTATCAGCTATAGTTTTCAAGATATAGATATATTGTTACTTACGTAAAAAATCTTCTACATGATGATATGGGAATATTATATTAATAATAAAACCCACTAAATATAAAGACTTGATTTATTTCTAGGGCTGTTAAATCACCCACAAACACAACAGAATTTTACAATACAATTGAACACAAATACTAAAATTTTTTACTGTAATAAAACAAATTGAAAAGAAAAAATACATAAAAACATCACTCAACACATCGGAAGCTTCTTTTGCGCGATTTTCTTGAGTGCACTTTGTTCAAACAGTCTCGTTTTAAGCACCAGCAGTAATCTGCCATCATATGGATATCCCATCTTCCTTGGTAGCGAGCTTTCATTGTTTTTATATCCTGGTGAAATCTTTCAACATGTTCTTCACTTGTGTCTCCTAAATTTCCAAGAAAATTGTCTAAGTGGCTGCGTAGGTGGTGAACTTTTGTGCTCATATTACATCCAAGTGATTTGAAGTTACTGAGCATAATGTTTGCCAGCTCAATATAATTTTCACTTTAGTGATTTCCTATATAATTTTTTATGACCTCAACAAATGACATCCAACTAATTTTTTCAATCTCATTCATTGACTCGACAAAAGCAGGATCCTTTGTAAGTTGTCTGATTTGTGGCCCCTCAAAAATACCAGCTTTAAGTTTTTCAATACTTATATGGGGCATCTTTAGTCTTAAGTAGCCGAAGCATGGTCCATCCTTGTCAAGAGCCTTTACAAATTGCTTCATTAGGCCTAGTTTAATATGTAGAGGCGGTAAGATGATTTTCTCTCTTTCAACTAAAGATTCAGCAATGATGTTTTCTTTCTCAACAACCAAGTTTTCTCTCTTAGGCCACTCCTTCTTAATCCAGTGGTTTTTTCTGTCCCTGCTATCCCAGAGGCACAAGAAACAAGGATATTTTGTGTAGCCACTTTGCTGCCCAAGAAGAAAGTTCACCATTTTTAAATCTACACAAATCACCCAGCGATGTTCCTGGTATTTTATCTTCTGCAGACATGCCAACTTTCAAAAATGAAAAATCGGGAGATTTTTAGAAGTGTATCACGAAGTAATCACTTTTAATTACCACAATATTTGCATGGCACCTTAATCCCTTTATGACACTTTGCCAATTTTTAATGAATGTCACACTTTATTAACATGTTAAGCTAAGTACATAATTTGAACAGTTCATCAAGAACGTAAGAAGGAAAAATCGGGAGTCTCCCGCTTAAATCGGGAGAGTTGGCATGTCTGCTTCTGTAAGACCAATGCTATTGTATCGTATTCTTCTTTCATTTTAGTTGAATGAGCGATTGGTATTGCGCCAAACCTGTTACCATTGTGAAGAAGTACACATTTTAAACTACGCTTGGAGCTATCAATAAACAAACGCCAATCACTAGCATCATATTGTGATAGTAGTCCCATTTTTTCCAAAAGACCCTTAACGTCTAAACAAAACGTAATATTGTCTTCTTGAGTAAAGAAGTGTAGCATATCCTTTTCCCTTGTGCGATAAATACTTATTTTTGTACCGGGTTGCAGTAAATTCTTTTCATGCAGTCTTGATGCTAGTAGTTCGGATGCTTCCTTCGATAAGTTCAGTTCTCTAGCAAAATCGATTAGTTCATCTTGATTAAATACGAGGGTCATCCGGAAAGTATTACCCGTTCGTGCCGCATGAAGTGCTGACGACGCGAGTAGCCGCTGGACGAGGTCAGATAGCTTCAGTGGCTTGTCTGCCTTCTCTGAGCCAAGTTGCGTGACGCTAGCATTGCCTGTGTTGTTTCTGTGATTGTTTACAATGTTTAAAAAAACTGAGAACGCCGCCAGTTGTGAAGTGAGGGCAGTGATTAAATTCCTCAATGCAAGAAACGTTCGCCCATGTGATATTCATCGCCAATTAAAGGAGGTGTATGGAGACAATGTAATGGACGAGTCGTCTGTTCGGCGGTGGTGTCGCAACTTCAACATGGGGAGGGGGAACACACACGACGATGAGCGTTCGGGGAGACCGTCTGTCATTACAGACCAACTGGTGAGCTCAGTTGACGAATTCGTGAGGAACGATCGGCGCGTCACAATTGATGACATCTGTGAGCATTTTCCCAATGTTTCTCGAACAATTGTTCATGAAATTGTTAAACACCATCTGCATTATGCAAAAATTTGTGCAAGATGGGTCCCTCGCATGCTTACAGATGAGCACAAAACCAAGCGTATGGCTGCAGCACTGACGTTTTTGGGACGTTATTCTGATGAAGGAGACTCTTTCTTGACTCGCATAATTACTGGTGACGAAACATGGGTTTGTTATGCATCACCTGAGAGTAAACGACAGTCAATGGAGTGGCATCATGCTCATTCACCAAACCAACCAAAAAAATTCAAGACAGTTCTGTCCACCAGGAAACTCATGGCAACCATTTTCTGGGATCGACGAGGTGTATTGCTTATTGATTTTATGGCCCGTGGAGACACTATTAATGCCAATGCGTATTGTGAAACATTAAAGAAATTACGGCGGGCAATACAAAATCGGCGGCGAGGTCTATTGTCTACTGGTGTCATTCTCGTTCATGACAATGCCAGGCCTCATGCAGCTGGGATAACACAAAAACTTTTGCAGCAATTCAAATGGGAAACTTTCGACCATCCACCGTATAGCCCGGACTTGGCCCCTTCAGATTTTCATCTCTTTACAAAGCTTAAAGACTTTTTGGCAGGAAAAAGATTTGACAGCGATGAAGAACTTAAAGAAGGAGTGACCCTGTATCTCAATGAGCTGGCGGCGAAGGACTATGCAGCAGGAATACAGAAACTTGTCACACGTTATGACAAATGCCTTAATTTGCTTGGAGATTATGTTGAGAAGTAGTTTAAAGTATCCTCTTTCAAATAAAATTTTTTATGTTTGTTAATATTTACTTTCGTGTCTTTATTTCACGAACGGGTACTACTTTCCGGATGACCCTCGTAGTTGAGGAATTGTTGATACCCCCTCGTAGTTACTGCCACTATCGTCAATAGAATGAGAAATGTTTTCAAATAACTCAAATTCTTCCTTAGATATATCTGGTAACGTCTGAAATATTGGATCGGTATTTCTTTTAAATGGGGTACCGGGCGTCTAGCTGAAGGCAAATCTGGATATGTCCACTTGTGGCGATTTTTTCGATTCATTCCCGAAACATTTACTATGCAAAAATAACAGTCGTCAATATGGTTCACAGGTTCTCTCCGCACCATTGGCACACCAAATTTTAGACTTTTCCTTTGTCCTGTTGTCCATTGCCGCAGATGTTCAGTACATGTTTTACACACAAAACGCGGTGCCCATGTTTTATCTTGGTCACCAAGCTTAACACCAAATTATCCCAAGTATGCACGTTTCACAAAGTCTGTAATATTTTTCCTATTTTCTTTTACCATATATTCCCATGCATACTTATAGATTTATTTAACTTTGAACATTATTTTCCGGAATGTATCAAATATTAAAACAACTAATCGTAAGATGTGCCATATCTAAAAAAGTAGAGCTGTTAAATAAAAACAGATTTCATATTTGGATCCAGCTCTACAAATATAGTTAAAATCAACACAAAGATTCCCGGCACCAAAAAAAAAATTTTTTTTGTAGGCCTGTGTAATCGATGAATAAATTATTAAATTTCTATCCAAGAGGCACAAGGCATCGTGTACGTTAATTGGAAAGTCAGAGAGGCAATAAAAGATGTATATCAACTGTCTTAATGGATAACATAGTACATGTTCATTTGTTGAAGTAAATATGATGCAGCATATTTTTGATGTGCGATGCACATTAATGGCATTTAACTTTAACATTTAACCCTGTACTAAGACAATTGGGAAATAGGTGAAATAAATCAGCCTAGCCTATCCTAGCTCATCTATAAATGTAATGAGTTCTAAACCTATAAATACATCAATACGATAGTGCAAATGCCATTAATTAATTACTCCCGAACCCCTGAATGCTAATTTAAACAGTACCCACCCAATTTGCTGCAAGAAGCTGTGGCGAGGGTTGTTGGAATAGCAGCCTTTTATGCATAAATATTCACTTATAGATGAGAATAAACATGCTAATTAGGAAAAACCCAGCACATCTTTATTTCATTCACTAGAGCAAAGCACCCTTCCCATCAGCGCTGTTCAACTCCATCTTTCGCCTGCGTTCCATTTTATTCTTCGCCAAAACACGCAAATATTATTATTAGGTAATCTACCGGTTAAAATAGGTCTTGGATAGACACACTACTAAATAAATATTTTGTGACTCCTAATTAAACAAAATCCAGCCACCTACTCTACATCAGGTCCTTCTTCATCTCTGTGTACTTCCTTCCACCATTCATCCCGTCCAACGGATCCTATTCCTGCCCTTTCCTCGTCCTAACATTCTCCTCTCTATTAAAGTCTTTAATACGCCACTGCCGACCAATACGCCCTTCATCAATTTTTCCTACCTCCTTATGATTTCTCCCAATAATTCCCTTTCCTCGCCCACCATACTTCTCATTTGATTTCCTTTCGGTCCATTTCACCCTCCCCATCCTTCTCCACAGTCACATTTCAAAAGCCTCCAATCTACGCCTTTCGCGCTGATTCAATGATCATGTTTCCGCGCCGTACGAGTACATAACTACGCTCCGTATCAAAGTTTTGAAGAGCCTTTTCTTAACATCTTTATCCACTCTCCTTGTCATCAACCTCCTTGTGAAAGTCTCTTTCCCTGGTGCAATTATTCTCCTTATGTCCCTATTACTTTGACCATTTTGGTCCAAAACACTTCTGACGTACATAAACTGTTCTACGTGCTGTGGTTTTTGCCCTCCTATTTTAATGTTAATCTTGACTTTTGTCTTCCTGGAAAACTGCATAACCTTTGTTTTACTTATATGATTTTCATCCCAAATCTATCGCACTGAATTTCCAATTCACTCAGCAATGCTTGCAACCCCTTGGCTAACTGACAAACTAGAGCTTGGTTATCAGCAAACCTAACTTATTTTACGAATTCCCCGCCGACTTTTATTCTTAACTCCAGTTCTCCACATGCCTCTTGAATCATTTCCTCCACATATAGGTTGTACAGCACCGGTGATAATGGACACCCTTGCCTTACACCTCTCTCTAACACTACCCATCCAGCCTCCCCGTTCCTCACTCGCACATGAGCAGTCTGAGACAAGTACATGTTGCGGATTCGCCTCCAAGCTATTCCTATTCTGCAATACACGCATTAGTTTTTCCCAATTCACTCTATCAAACACCTTTTCGAAATCTACGAAACAGGAAAATAAGTCCTGAGCAAAAGTTATGGGGATAACCATTGAGGTGTTTTCCCGTTGTATTCCTCAATAGTGTTTTTAAAGTGATATGATCACTCAATGGCCGTCCCACTGTGGTCAGACGCCTTTGCGGCCGCCTCACTGAGGAACACACGCTGCGTGGACTACCTTCCGTCTGGCTCCTAATCTTCGACGTATCTGTCATGGGTGACCCTACTAGAAGCAATTATGATTGCCCATGTTAGCACAGCTCTAGGGTTCATCGAAACGCACAAGCTCTTCAACCACAACAAAGTTGTAGTCCATTGGAGAGAATCATTCTTATATAGACTTGTTTTTAGCTAATGAAGTTCAATTAACTTTTAATTTTGGAAATACAAGACATTTTTTGAATAACTTTAGGAAATAAGTATCAATTGATGAAAAAGGTAATTAACGAGGAACATAATGTTCATCACTTCAGCGTCTCCACTGAGCTGGATACCTAATCCACGATATTATATCTAGACAAGTAAATATGTCTCTCGAGAAAATCTTGTCACTCCCTGAAATGGATTCAAACCGAGGGCGTAGAAAACCAACACGATAGGTAGTAATTACACCCTCTCACCCTCCAAGAGTGAGTTGATGACAAAAACCTTAATTAAAGATATATAGAAAATATTAGTAAAATTTTTTTGGCGGAGCGCAGTTTTTTAAGGCTTTAAAATTGGCTGTTGAATCAAGAGGATAAATGTGGGTTAGAAGCTTATGGAATGTATGTGAATAATAATTGAACAAGTGAACTGGGCCGAAAGAAACAAAAGAGCTATCCGCGGTAAGGGACGCAGGTGGGAGAAATCCGGAGTAGGGAATTAAAGATCGAAGGTGCTTTCGACATTTTCCCAACCTTTATTGTCAATAAGAATAAGGGTTTGCCCCTGAGATCGTCCGATTAATGGACAGCCATCCTGGGCAACATATCTTAAAATTGACCTCAATACCTTAGCAATTCCATCCTTGTTTAACAACGTGAAAATACTGTCAAATCTTTGTCGCATCTCCTATCAGATTCAACCACCTATCATTTAAGAGATCTTGGACCTAAAATTCCCACTTACTTGATATATAAATCTCTTTCAATTAAAAGTATCACAAGTTAAGAGGAAGCATATTTAGTATATTTGCATAAGATGTTTTACGAGGTTAACCTTCCGTATTAAACCTTACCTTCGCACCGGTATCTAACATATTGATGCAAACGAATACCTTTATTCTCTACATTACGAAAATCTGATAAATGACTTTATTCAATCTTCCGTAAAGGAAATCATTTTAAGTTACATGCCATTTCTGTCAGTGTCTTCACTGTCGGGATTAAATAAGCAGCCATGTGGAAAGAAGGTAATGTTTTTCAAAGTGGCTGCGAAGGCGCTACGAGCATCCCTTAAGGCTGCAAAAACAGATAACCCTGTTAAACCTCCTTAGTTAATGCTAACTGTCCCTCTTGAGCGAGAATTTCGGTCCCTTCCTCGGCCAATGGGCTTGAATCGGGCAATCGTTTTTGAACATTTCCCGCGCCTTGGCAGCACACCCTCAAACTACTTCCGCCCTCACCAACCGATTCTCCAAACGCTACCATTCGAGATTATTCGTCATTGTCACGGGAATGAAAATGTTCCAGAAAAAGACTGCGGGACGTATACGTCTCAAGGATTGTTTACTCTGGGAGCATCTTCTCTTCTCCTCGAATGCTTCCCCTTGCTTTTGGACCAGTAAGACCCCAAAATGAAAACGGAGATCGAATAATTTATAACTACGTATAAATAGCAAGCTTTGGTACATAAATATTTTTTTTTCAAAAGTACACATCAATTCACATGCTCCCGTCGAGTTAGTAGAAGCACTCCAGCAGTTGAACCATTTTACTGAAGAAGCATTTTGTATTATTCGATTAACTATGTTCGAAGAACTAAGCAAATACACCACAATCAAAATTACAGGCCATCAAGTTGGACATCATGTTAATATGCGGCACATAAATACGTTTCCTCTACAATCATCGACCCGAAAGTTGGTTCTTTCATAGTAAAGGGTAGAGTGTTATTTACCGTGAAGAATTCACAATTCAGACTGTTCATTTCCGTGTCGTTCACGACTTGCCGTTCTTAACCCGGAAATTTACTGAGTATGGGTTTAACGGAGGTAGTCGGACCAGTTAATCCTGGAATTCATTGGTTAACAGCTGATCGCTCTACTGACCAGCCAATGCATGAAGCCCTCTTTCTCAATTTGACCACACCTATTCGATTTTCTTAATAAAGAGATAACGCTAAACTAGATATTGATTTACTTCAAATATGGAGAAACAATATCTTCTGTAAATGACACCAACATCACGTTGATTAGAAATACGCTATTCGCTTAGTTAATAATTGTTAAAAGTACGAAATTTCTATTGATTTTGCTGTCAATGGTTTGCCATAAAAGCCTTTCATAAGAGTTTGGCGTATATGAATGAGGCATGATAATTGCATTTATAACATCAGGCATATTTAACTTGCATTAAACAAGTATTTACTATTTCCATTTTTTCCCTTAATAGTAATTAAGATAGCACCATATTATTCAGTGCACTGAAAACTTTGCAATATAACAGTCACTGGTTATTTTTTTATGCTTATTATCCGTTAAATATTTGACAAAATTTTCGCACATCAATAGCAAATTGTTGGTTTATTATGATTAAAATATTGCTGGAATTTCACATGCTGACCCTAAAGTAGAGTTTGAACATAAATCAGTCTTTAGTCATTGAAATTAATATATTGTTTTGAAACACATTGCTGACAGATTGGTTAGGCAGCAATCCAAAGACAGGGATTGGTAAAAATATGTTTTTCCTAAATATTTTAAGCGCTCGGCGTTTGAGCCATTTATAAATGGAAAGTCAAACACGATAGATGAGAAATGAGAACTCCAAAGAGTGAATGTTTAAGTGACGACTTCAGCTAGAAATGAATTCTCTGGACCTCCCAGAGGTGGTCGAAAAATTGTTTTCTATTATCTTACAAATTTTCATCCCGTTATTCTATACCGCCATCTTGAGGGAGCAATCGAAAATGACATTATTATCCGATAAAACGTCGTAACGGGCTTCCTGATCTTATTATAAACATAGCTTAAGTACGAGAAATGTTGGAGTCGCAGAATCGCCCTTTATGAACAAAAACTTATGTACAACTGAAGGGAGTATTTCCAAAAATATTTATAGTGCGGGGTATTCGGGTTATTAAATGTGCACATTTTACAATTCATCTGCACAAAGTAAAAATCGTAATCAACCTTAAACTTACAAGAAAGTCATATTGTCTATGAATGCTACTGCATCACAGATATCCTTATGCTGTTTGAGCCTGATGTTCATCAAAATAACAATTCTATTTATCAAGAATTAATAGGAGCAGTTATTATGGTCAGATTGCTACATTTCTTAAAAGAAAATTTTAAAGTGGACTCATATAAACTTTCAGAGCAGAATCATCACTTCGAAATAGTGAATGAAGCTCTTTGATAGCTTATATCAGAAGCACGAAGAGAGAAATAGTTTGAATCCGTTCAAAGCACATTCTTCGATTCGTGAACCTAAAAATTCGATAAACATTCATTCAGTAAGTAAGCTCCTCATTTTAATATGAGTGGTGAAAATGAGAGCTTTACTCGATTAAAGAAACTCTTATCTTCTTAGACAAGGCTATATTATATGTGAAACGTTCGTTTTCATTTAGCTAGTTACGATGTTTTACTCTATTAGTTAGTAAATCTTAGTAAACTTAAAATATAAATAGGTGAGAGTTTCTAAATACATAAGGTTTCGAACACTGACGAAAGGGCCACAATTAGGACCTCAAACGTTCGTATGTTTTTTATCTATATATAAAATCTTACTTTTCTCAACCACATTTTCTATAATTTATAAATAATAAGAATTTTCCTATTATTCAAATCCGAGGTTATTGGTGTATATAGTAGAGAGTAAGTTTGAATACTCTTTACCTGCGAGCATTATATTTTTGAGAGTGTTCATAACACTCACATTTCATTCGATTTATATTGAATGTCATATTAAAATAATTTTCATATCAAATAAAGAAATAGGTTGATGACTAAGACCCTTTTCGAAAAGAGAAATCGATGTAATAATGATAAATCAACGTATTGTAAAAAACAAGTATCACGATAGTTATTTTATCATTTAGACCAACCCTTAACAGAAGTAAATAAATGAATCTCGATAAAAATTTTATTGTTCTTTTGCCACTTAAACCAGCGTACTCTCTGTAATATTTATTGCCTTCAATCTGAAATAAGTACGTACCTAGTGCTGCTATATTCTGGGTGTATTCGTATTTTTTTGTTTGAATTTTAATTTCATGCGGATACTAAAATATTCATGATAAATATCTCCTTTTCTTTCGCATCGTTCTTTTTTCTCTCTCATGAAGTTTTCGGAGTTACCTAACTGACAGAATTGACGTCGGAATCACGTTTGCTCATCCCCCGTGGCATTATGGGACAAGCATGAACTGATGAGTAGACCGGGTTGCGTTTGCTCCGGGGCGAGAAAGGTGACTGATGACTGCGTGATTTTCTACGTACTTACGGACGTGCTAACGGATAAGAATATACACGCCGAAACACAGACTCCTCTATTAACTACGACTGATGTGTTCTGTAGAATTGATGCATGCATCATTAGTTAATTTAAAGCAGGAGTCAAATAACAGTGACTTAAAAATGTTGGTTGTACACGAAGAGGAGGCTCCAATGCACAAATGTTCCCCCATTCTTGCTTTGTGGAATTCGGAACAAATATGGATAAAAATATACCACAAACATTTTTTAAAAACATTAAATGTTGATATACAATTCAAAAACTAATTTTTAACACAAGCAAGACATTTGTCTAACAAATATAATTACGCTAGGCGTTGAAGTAGAAAATATCGATACAATCGTAAGAATTTTGAAGTTTGTAATTTGTCCCAATACAAAACACATAAAAATATATAGTTCTAAATTTATATGACTAAAAATATAAATGATGAATATATGAAGTAGTATTCTCGTATTCAATATTGGCTATAGGATTGACACGTCACATATAGCACAAGATGCTAGTGACCACAAACAAAAACAAATTTTCCAGTTCCCTAAGAATGTATGTACTGCCCCTGCAGATTTAGGATACATATATATATATAGAAATATATATATATATATATAATACATATATATTGCACTTGAAGAACGTGAAGTATACACGAGAACATGAATAGCAAGTAACTCTATACTGGTCAAGAATATTGAGGGATTAGTGCATAGAATTTGAGGTAGTGTACAGTCGAGGAGGGAGTCTATAAGAACGAGATTCTCTTGTATAATTAGAACTATCATAGTCTCTTTAGTTTTTTTTGTTCTAGTGAGTGTGCGCCTCTAATTGAATGAGTAAGTGGCATTAGTAACTTGGAATTCAAAATACTCAAAGCCTGAGGTGGTGCTAAGTACGCTTGTCCCGGGGAAATAAATGAATTCCTTGGTAGCGCAACATATGATACTTACACGCTTCAAGAAGGGTTCGATCCTCTTTCGGACTTGGGTCGGAAGAGATACCCAGGACTGTGTCGGGAGTTTCATGGAGGGTTGGGCATAAATATACGATTCTCAGAGCTCGTTTAACACGCTCAAATTGTCCAAGAAATCGTGAACAAGAACCTTGGGTACTTATGATCTCATTACCACAGGCATTTTCCCATTGAATCAACTTGAAATTTAGAAATTTCAATTAAAGTTTCCACATAGACCATTGCCTGAAATATTTCTTGGGCGTAAAATGAAACTGAAAGAAATTACCTGATCAAAACTCATTCTCGTAAAACACTTAGCGATACGTAATCTTTGCTCGCCACCTAAGGAAAAGTAACTGCGACTGCCGTGATAAATGCTCAACGCCGTTTTAATCTAATTAATGTGACTCGTCCTTGTGAGCGCATGCTCAATGTATCAATGAACATGTTTTACCACGAACAAGCTCACCACGGATAAATCAAATCAATAACTTAATGCATCCAATAAATTATCAGGCTAGGTTGTGAACTCGATTTTGGATGGGTTCTAAACATTCCAAATCGATTCAAGCGAAGCATGGCGGCAATTATGAAGTAATTAACATTCAGGTTCGATGAAATATTTGGTGAATTAAAGATTAACGTACGAAATTTTGAGAATATCTTGGCTTATTGCAAGGTGTCTAATGATATAAAAAGTGGCTGTCGGTTGACGTTCTAGACGTTCTATTAGAAAAACTACTTAGAATTACCAATAAATAGTCGTTGACATTGGATGCTCTCGTCACTAGTGATCATACGGTACAAAGGCAGAAATTGAATCGTATGAAACCTACGTTTACACATATGACGTTCAATTCTTCTTGTCAAACTTGTCCCTACTCCGGGTGACAGTTGCTGTTCGGATGGTAATGCGGGCCCACTAAACCATTAATACAAATCTGTACGACCAATCCACCCAGGATGCAATGTGCACCTCCGGGTTCTCGGCTACAACGCCCCGCCGATCGATGGCATCATACGACAGACTGCGTGTCTCCCGCACAACGCCACCTCACGAGAACCAACGCGAACCACTATGGATTGATTCAATAAAATAAACAATATTGAGTGATCCGGTACTTAATGAATTCCCATAGAACTTATTTGAAAAAAGATATAATTACAATTTTGAAAATCAAATAACAATTTCACGGTCAAATGATGGATAGGAAAATGTGTATTTATTGTAGGCTCTTTTTTCCATTTCTGAAGAGCAGTTTCGCTGGATTTCTAATTTTCGCGAATATAAAAGCCTGTAAATCTCTTTCGAATCTATTTATGTCGGAGGCTGTCTTTTTACATAAAATCACTTTAATCTCATGCTATACCCGTGGCAGGATTATTACGAAATTTTTCTATGGTCTGTAGAGGACAACGCGCAGGTGAGATTTCATGCCAATAAAATTATTAATGCATAGTATTTCATTCATCGAGGGGGCGTGTAGAGTGATAGGCCAGTTTAGAGCACGCAAATTGCACTGGAAGCATATTATATCAAATTTATTAAAGTCACCTTACGACTAATCGCTGAAAAATATTTTTCCTAACCAATAAAAGCTGCACACATTTTGTTATTTCATTCTAACTCGTAACTGCAAACATTTTAATTCAACTCTAGGAGGTATACACTTTAAGGCAATCCCTACAAGAACCCGGCGGCTTATGGCAGGCGCTGCATGCAGCAGTAGAAATGGAGAGGATAGAGATTAGTTCAACAGAGCTATAACTGTCGGGAAAAATATTCTGCTCTAGATTCAAAAGGAACTTAAATAAAATCATCTATATTTTTAAATTAAAATTAACGGAAACAGTAAATAGTATCACTTATAATAATAATAAGACCCAAATATTCCCAATTTCTTCCAACCCCAAGGTCGAATGGTGTTTACGTCTCTCTTCTAGTGATTCTATATATTTTAAGCAGAATAAAAATATTATTAAATTATTACAGGTATGTATTTAAAAGTACTAATACAAACAATAAGATTTCGTCATACGAATTGTAAGTCATAATATATTATTAAGCCAAGCGTATACTGTTCTGCCTAATAAATAACGAGTCGCATTTCTTTCTATTGCACTTATTTATGCCCACTACGTTTTTACTGTTTTCCAAGCCTTCTTTATTCCTCTTGCCTTTCGCGTCAACGTTTAACGCGTTACCGCGTAAGCCTGCATACCCATTGGAACACGCAATACGCCTCCCAGCAACGAATAGTACGACACTCCCTAGGAAGACGTAAAGAAACAAAAAGACCGCACGAAAGGGGAGAACTCCCGAGGCGCCCCCCGGGGGCCCAAAACTGCAAAGTGCACAGCGGTGCCGCGCCGTGACCTTGCACCCCCTTCCACCGCCCGCCACCCCCTTTAACCGACCCTCTTCCTCACGACAAGAAGTGCAGGGGGGAGATGGAGAACATTATTTATACGCACGGCGAGTGCGGAGTGAAGAGGGATGGCGCGGTCGGCGACTTCGTCATCAATGATTCGGACGCAATTGGCCAACGGGCGTCTTTCTTATCGGGCCGGACGGAGGTGGGAGCTCTTGGCCCAGTGATCTCGCGAAACGATGTCGCCCCGTGTGATGTGCAAGCTGGGGGGATGAGATCTCTTGAGAAAGGATGGAAAAGGGAAGGGTCTTGTGACGGAGTCGAGGGGGCTGCTGTTTGGGGACAACGGGACTGGGGACAATTTAAGGACCTGGCGGAGGGAGAGGTTACACTTCTTGACACGTAGCGCACCAGTCCCACCCTCCTCCACGTGCGGAGGAGAGGAAAACATTGTCGAAATCCCATTCTCTGCTCCGATGACAGACGTCCATACTATGACAACTACATTGGCAATCAAGACTAAGGAGATAACTCCTGAACGCGCGAATATCTTCGGCTCCGGTTCCCAATGCAGTGTTTCAGCCTTGGTGAAATACTGCTATGTCAGTGGCAGGCGATTACGCAGTTCATAATCAAACTCAATTATACTTTATTTCCCACGGGTTTGGGAAAATGCTCTTCTTCCGAGGAAATTCCAACGGTCCATCCGAGTCTGCTGAAAAATTGCTCGATTCTTAACAAAGGTGATTTAAAAGAGAGACGTTTCAGGCGTGATATGGTGGAATATCATGATTAATAAAAATTGGCAATTTTCCACAAAATAAAATTTTAATACGACCGGTTTCGATGTAACTACATCATCTTCTGGTCTCACCAGAAGATGATGTAGTTACATCGAAACCGGTCGTATTAAAATTTTATTTTGTGGAAAATTGCCAATTTTTATTAAAAAGCTGATTTAGGTTTTAACATATTTCTTCAAGATACATGAAATAATGTCCCTCTTGCTTTTACTAATACTTTAATCCTGGATAATATCGGACGAAGGTGTTGACAGGGAATATATAAGTATCAGTAACATGTTCATATGTTAAATGTTATATATCAACCCCGATTTTTAGATTTGATTTAATAATGTAAAACCCCATATACATCCATTACATCACGTAAAAGGTTTCATTGTTTTTTTTCAAAGGTTCATTCATTCATAGAAGTATTTAAGTAATTGAAAAATGAATTTCAAAGGACTAATTACGCGTTCAATGATCTTTGAAACGATATTTACGAAAATCAACTAATATCATAAGAGAAAATAAGTTACGAATAATAAATGTTTTCTAGTCTATCAATTAAATTTCACGCATTTTCTATTAACAATATTCTTTTTTTATAAATTGTTGCAAAAGTTAATTATTTGGCTATTTATTATCACCTGACATCCAATAGCACCACCAAAGCTGATACTACATGTTGCTACTGGCCACGCAATCAAAGGTAATTTTAGGACTATAACTAAGTGATGTCAAAAATATACACAATTAGTTCCATAATTCATTTTACAATATTGCTGATTCCAATTCGTATTGCGACTGTGGGATACTTAGAAATCATAGATCGACCATGGGTAGTATTATTCACCAGGGGGTAAGGATATTTGTTGACTGCAACACAGCCAGAGTTGGATACACAAAGTCGCCAATTCAGTATTGTTAAAAAAATATGAAAACAAGAAAATATTGGAAATGTTCAATTATTAGAAAAAAAGGAAGAACCAGAAAGTCTATGCGTAATGAATATCATTTAAGACTACGTATATTAAACGGAGAACTAATGAAAAGAGTACTCGTAATGAAAAGGGTATTTTATTTTAAATTTTATAAAAGGGTATTATCTAATTGAAAGTGTTTTAATATCTCCTAAATTGCTGATAATATTCCTTGAAAAATATATCAAATTCAAGAACTATATGGGAAACATTTAGCATGGGGAACTTACTTTTTCATTAATGCCTTCGGCGCATCGTTCGTACATCAACATATGATGTGAGCTTCAACATTTCCTTGGATATATAAAATAATGGTTGAACCACGATTGGTAAAGCGATAGAAAGAATAGTTATTTTCACCCACAGTATTGTAAGAAGTATGTGGGCCATTTAGTTACAAGGAGGATTGTAAGAAGCGTAAGAAGGGTGGGAGAAACCAGGCATTCAAACCAAATCCAAATTGATGGCACCAAGAGATTACAGTTTAATGGGCGCACTGACTGATAGAGTACCGCAATAGATGTACTTTGCAAACACTAAATCAATGATCGGAATGTTGTTGAAAAATTGGCCAAGGTCGGAACTTGTAACCGAGCTCCGCCAGTTTACTGTTCGTCGTACACATTCGATCCAGTCAACGTTCTTCTCGATGGATGTCGCACTAGCGAAGTGTGACCCATCTTTTGTATCTTTGACGGAGGGTAATTCTTACAATGCGGCTCTTCAATACTAGAACGATGCATAATTATGGCCAGGCACAACCACTCCCTCATTGGGCAACTACTTCTGAGCCAGATTGATCAACATTTGTTCAAATCTTAAAGGAGAAGCAAAAGACATTTCATATGTTTGGCAACGCATGAACTTTTTAGAGCCATTTTGCCAGCACATATGATCCTCTACGATTATGGCATGTAAGCATGTAGGTACATAATCTTGCAAATAGAACCCAATATATAACTAAAAACCATTACCTCTAACACTAGCAATAACGTAAGTCACAAATAAAATTTTTCTAAAGTTGAACGATAATGCCTATAAACAGTTTCAGAAAAACGAACAGATAGTGGACTAAACGAACATATCTTTATTCTTTTAACCATTGAGTATGGTAATATCCAAGTAGTCCAAATAGATAATGCGACACGGAAGGCATTTAAAGTACTTCATTGGGTAATGACAAATTTAAAAGGCACTGGATAATTTATAAGGTACTGGTTAGCCCTATCCTAGAATACTCGTCCATTACATGGGATCCATATGAGGTGGTACACATTAAAAAGATATAAAAAGTTCAAAGAAAGGCAGTAAGAAACAATTCTTACTGCCTTTCTCGGAAGGTACAAAGAACAGGTAGTGTTGCGGAAATGTTAGATACACTGAAATGGGAGAGTTCGAAAAATAGAAGCAAAAGGAGTAGGTTACGCGCGATGTATAGAGTTGATAAAAATGACGAAGCGTGGGAAAATTTATGGAAAGAGATAGAAAAACCAAACTTTAAGCGAAAAAGCGACCACAGTTTTTAAATAAAAATGAGAATACAAAAAAATTAAGAAAAAATACTCTTTTATAAACAGAACTAATGTTGAATGGAACCAGCTGCCTGGAGGTTTGCTTGAGCCTTTTCAATCCAATTTTAGGAGTTTTAAGCATAAGTGTAAAGCAGCCACTGGGTGATAAACTTTATTGGTCAGTGAGTATCATACTATTGTATCTATTAAAAATATTGTTCTGTTCTGTACACCATAGTAGTTTGGACGGCATTAGAAGTTGTATTACAAAAGTCAATGTGTTGTTAAAAGTGCGTAATTTTTAACGGCATATGAAGTTGAGGAGTGCGTGATTATGAACGGAGTGTGGCGATGGTGCGTTATGAATGGTGTGAACCTAGCCCATGCGTGATGGTAAAGGTGCGGCTGGTGATCTTTAGGTGAAATTTTATATAAGAGCATTTGTCTCATATCTATTCTTGTGTGTGTATGTATGTATATTGAAGGAGTAACCGTTGATCAGACTTGACCGTTGCCACAAGGACAATTATCTAATTGCAACGAGATTTATATAATGATAATATCCCGGTTCATGTTCTTGGCTGATATGCCCGTGTTAATATCGGTGAAGCTCCACCGCAGAACAAGTTGCCTCGATATTCCTTCCCACTTACTCGTATTTATGTAGATGGTCTCTCTACTCTCAACTCTAACTCTCTTTAACACAACTGGTCTGTAGACTCTCAACTCTAACGGTACAACCCTCTACATTTGTCTGGCTGTGGGTTGCCTGATTTCTTTAGAAGGATCTTTAATTATACATCCTCTGTGTTATATCTAATTAACTATATTTTTGAAATACTAAAGCCAATTTTGGGTGCAGTCAACCTGCTCTTTCATTGGGCTAAGTACAAAATATCCTTTTGGTATATGGATTACTCGTTACGCTTTCATCCTCGGCAGATTGCTTATCTTTTGGGACAGCAACTATCGTCTTACTTTTTTTTCAAACGACCTTGTTTTAAGCTCATAATAATGTTTCAAAAGTATGGCGCAAATCGCGAACTCCTACGAATTTCAACAACGCTACGAACCCTGCCTGCTGTCGGTTGATCAGCTGATAAGGCGTAGACGACGTCGCCAATGAAATGCCTCGGCATCTAATTCCACGCTCGCCAGGAGTGAGTGTGGGGAGGAGGATAGAGAAAAAGAAGAAAGGGTTGAAGAAAGAGAGGAGGGAAGACGGCCAAGGGGAAGTGGAGAGTGGAGGGAGGGGAGCGGGAGGCGAAGACGGCGGCTCCTCATCCTCAAGGTGTTTGACACGGGCTGTAAAATACCGCCATTGCCACCCGTGCGGCGGCGTCAGTGTTGGCGAGGCAAGCCCAAACAAGGCGAGGAGGGACGGCGGCGGCAGCAGCCACAGGCCGGGGAGAGGGAGACAAGAGGGTCCCGTTCTCTCCACTCCCTTTCCCCGGGACCCCCCTGCCGCTTGCTCGCCAGGGAGTAGACGGAGGCGGGGGCTGGGACGACTTCGCTTGGGGCAACCCACCTACTACTATCGCATAGTGGCAATCTTCTCAGTCCTCCCGTCCCTCCCCTCCCTAATCTCCCCCCCTACCGTCTCTCTCCCCTTTGCTGTCCCGGACAAAGAAGTCTCGGCTCTGAGGAAATTCTGCGCGCGCCATGCCACGCTCGATTCAAATACGGGCTTGCTGCATCGCATGTATTTCTACAATGAGGGGATTTTACAATAAATCGAATTTATTGGGCGAAAATGGGTTTATTAATAAGAACAGTGACAGAAGAAACCTAGGGAGGCATTTAAGAGGAGGGGGGAATTTATGACGATTACCCTTGAGTAATGACGAAAATAGTATGCAAGTAAATTTTGATTAGTCTCGGTGTACAGTTAGGAAACTTAATTTTTTGCAGAAAGACGAAAACCATAGACTGAAATATTTTGAGACGTTGGAATTGATTAGAGTGGTGAAAATAAACTGCGCCGGATAAATAAAAGGCGAAATTTTACATATGGTGGGGAAGAGAGGAGGTTGTAGGAGGAAATTCAAAGAAGGCACAAAAAGAGAAAGAGATCAGAGAGGCGTGGGTCGTTGTAGGTAGTGTTAGAACGAAGAATGTTGGGTAAGCGGAGACGAGGAAAAAAAATAATAGATATTTTAGAGAGCTAGGAGGAAGATAAAAACTGCCAGGAGCTAAATAAGGTAATAGAATGGATCCAAACTTGTTTACGTTATGCGTACGTGCCTTTAAAAGCCACGGCGATATTGTTTACTGTTCAGGGGGCGTTCAAGACCCACCACCGATCGATATACTACCTCTTATATTATACATGCACAAGCGATAGTTTCTGAAGAGAAATTTTCAGTCGAATATACAATGGACAATAAATATCAAGAAATAAAACTGTCACAAGAAAACTACAATGAAACTTGTATTCCCTCCCTACGTTTTTATTTTTACGTCGCTCTGATATGATAGAATCCACGTAAATCTTATTATTAAATCTTTAATAAATCTTATTAATTGCATTGAGTTTCAGGGATAAAAAATTACGATAACAGATGCGATGCAAAAGAAACGTCCCATATTGAAAAATCAGATTGCTGTTTCCGCTAAATAAGTGTTCAATAAATGATTTCTAGTAGCCTTAGTTTTAACATTACCATCCAAAGATAAAATTTTATCTGAAAAGTTTAAGGATTCGTTCACCCAGACACGAAGTATCAATTTTATTCACGGATTAAGTAAACACAATAATCGACCAGCAGTTTGATAAGTGAAGGTAGAGCTCACCGCATACCAAAGCGTATCACCTTTGTAAAATTCACACACCACGGTAGGAAGGCCATATCCTTTCCCTGTGCCACCTGTGGTTTCCCATGAGGACCTAATGCCCACAAAATTACACATCTTGAATGTAGCTGAATTCAGCAGATCGAAGAAGGATGCTGATTTTTGGTCGAAATCATTCTTTTTATATTTCCTCAAAAAAACAAATACTGAAATCATAAAAAAACCTCTGCCTACCTGAATATACGAGGGACAGAGTCATCCGCGATCGGTTGGTCTCAACCTCCGTGGGTTAAGACCCTTACCTCATAACTCCCATGCTCGCCGTACGGCCACGCCAACGAATCACCCGAAATCACTATACTACGTTCCTGACCTGAGTGAATCACAGCCGCGGCTGCCTTGCTCTCTTCCTCACATGGGAGCCACCCTTGAACCCGCAAAATCGAATATAAAGATTGATTCTAACAACTAGAGGGATGTTGGTTGGGCGACCCTACGCTACGGAACTCCGGTGGGGTTTACCTAGCTGCGATCGTTGCACTTTCCTCCGGGACTTTCTCACCGACGGGCGACCTCATGGCCTACCTTCCATCCTTCGAGGAACTTTGCCTACGGTCACGTAATCTTCCGTGCTGATACCGTCCCGATGTGCTTCCCCGTATAATAAGTACTAATCAATAAGCCTATGTTCTCACCAGGGCAATAATCTTACTGCGTCCCTTAAACCCAGATTGAACTTTGTCGACGCGACATTATTTAAGTTCGCCTGTCCCGAATGCATAGTCCTTTGACTTTAAAATGACAAATTTTGTAAAATTTGAGAGACCGCAAGAATAGTAAGAAAATATGACAGAGAAGAGTCAAAATTTTTACTTTTTAAAGTGTAATGGCTACAAACGATTGAGGTTTTTCAGGCCGAATTATGCATCCTACGCCATGATAAACCTCGCCTGCCTCCATGATCCTTACTAAGACCTTACCATTTCACTTTTTACTTTTATAGTGCTCATTTTACAGAGGAAACCTTTATTAATATACATTATTTAATATAAATATTGTCCTAATAATTAAAAGAATAATGAGTACCATATGAGAATTTTAGGAAAAATTCCTTGAAGTTCACGGGCGATAATTAAGCGATATCGAAGTATCATAGCGCCGCTAAAGCGATACACGGGGATAAAAGAACGCAGTAGCCATGAGGCTGAGTACCATATTGACGCAAATATATCGATTCGCGGTGCGCACCTTTCTCTTTGGTATTTATCCTTCGGAAACGAGACGGCATTGAGGGACAGAAAAGTCTGGGTGTTTGTTTTTTAAGAGCTTAAATAACGGAAATGAGAGATAAATTAACGAGATCGTTGTAATATTTTCCTCACGCTATCGCTTACAATAGATATGCAGTTTAACTGAAAATATACAAAGTTCGCGAACTACGAGACGGTGATGCGTGAAATTTCCTAATTCTATGCTTCACTTCATTTAATTTCATAATAAAGTAACACTGAGTTAAACATTTCACAAAAAGAAAAAGCGTCAATCATGGGTGTAGTATGGCCAGTCCCAGAGAAGCACTGAGGGACATCCAATAAGCGTGCTTCCCATAGTTTTTGCGGACACGTATTTTTATTCAGTAAAAGTCTAAAAAGAAATAAACCAACGAAATCAGAATGAAAACCATTTGTTGTAGAGCCGCTCTTTTTGTGTATTTTAGCAAACATTTAGATTATTAAATCTTCTACTCATTACAGATAGAATTAACATACGATTAGGTATTATTCATTATTCTCTCCATTATTAGTAATTATTCTTGCTCATAAACACTCAATTGTTCCGACCCCACTACATACTATATGCGCACACAGTGACAGTGTTTCTCTCAAGCATCATTAAAAATAACAGATGCGTAAAGAAATTTATTGCTCCAACTCCCGCTTAGTCTCTCGTCAAATATTTCTGCAGGCTGTCAATTCGTTCGGGTAACTTTTGCGATATGTCCGACTCACATGAACAAATGATTCATTAGAAAATTAATACTCCCAAATAAAGGTCCTGTTAAAATCGTATAATTTAGTAGGCTATCCAAAAGATAAACTTTGGCTGGATATCCAGTAAATGTCTTCACCAATCAGTTACCTAACAACATCCCTTCAAAAATACGTACTATTATCGAACATATCTTTTTGAAAATGTTGATATGATAACGTGTCAATAAAAAAGCAGGTAGCCAATGATTCCCAAACGTTTCCGCAGGGTTGAGATAAGCTTGGAACTATATCTAATCCGTCGGTTTGACTGTACGGACGACGATCGTACGCCGGCCGTTCATGACTTCCTGATGGTACGTGCACGCCTCTCGCGACGTACGGTGGCAGGACTCGTGTTAGAGTCAATGGATGATGAGCGTTCCCTTGCAGGATATTCCGTCAAAATATGCCCACGACCCAACTTGGCATGAACTACTTCGAACTCAGAGAAGGCTAGGCTTGACAAATTGAGTTGAACGGTTAGCTAATTAGCAACTAGTAGTTCAGAAACTCCTAGACAGCTGAAGTCGTTAAGGATCAGCCTTTTGGTAATTGGGCCAGACGACAAGGTGCAGGGAAACCCAACGTCAGCGCTATCCTAATTCAGTGTCGCCGAATATTTTCCTCCATGCGTGCCAATGCCAAGCATTTAGAGGCTGATGCAAGGGGAGCGATAGTTTTATTTCAATCCGCTCAGGGAAAGGATTAATTTAAAATAAACCTTTTGTTTTTCTCTGCAGAGACTTGTTTTTCAACCAAAAACGTACCAACTAATAGAGCTGAAAAGATAAACGATTCTGGCGAGGAACGAGTATTTACCAATTGCTATGGCATTTTCTTTTAAATGTGACTCATACTCAACGCTTCAACCCTATCTACGTCAAATATTATGTAAATTAATAACAGAACAATAAGCATTATTTTGAAATTAAACCCGTGGAATGAATAAGGATTTATTTGGTTTTCGACGAAATAATTACAAATTGTAAGAGACATGGATGTCTTTGGACCAGTAGATTGAGAGTTTAAATCGTGTCTCCTTTATTCTCCACTACAGCAATCGCTAAGATAGAAAGAGCTGGGCAGTGCTTGCGAACCCATCAATATCTTCCTCCCCCACTCCATGCATATTTATTCACACACATTCTCCTTTTGCACACATCCTGCATAGGATTTAGTACTAAAATTAAATATTCTGAGAAGTATTGGAGTAATGAATAGAAATTACAGCAAAACCTTTCTATACGCCAGTAAATAATTGTTTACCTGAAGTGTGATATGGATGATCCAAAGAAAAACGGGAAAAAAAAGAACGTTCACAGTTCAGAATAGTTTATAATATACCACAAGCCTATTTTAGTCTAATTGGTGGCTACATCCTGTAAGCGGGCTACATATAATGAAATAGAAATGAAGAGAAGTATGAGTATCTAACTTTAAAAGTCATTAGAAGCATAAAATCAAAACAATCTACTGGCTAAAGTATATTCATCTCTTAAATGCACTTCGAATGCACTCTTAAATGCACTCTCACCTCCTGCCATACGCCGTTAGGTGATCTTGTCTTTACCTTTAGTTGACTTAGAGAAATTCCGAGAATTTTTATTCATGAGAAAGGAAAAACGGACTAATTTAAATAATGAATTCACGAAAATTTAGTCTGATTGATCATTGAATTAAAATGAAATACATATTTTTTTAAGGAATAAGGAATGCATTCACATAGAAATAGAAAAATAAAAAATAAAAGTAGAATAAATATGATGTAGATGACGATCAACTCTAAATATGCTCATTTCGATGAACAATAGTTATGGAGTTTTGGGTATCAAAGCGACAAGCTGAGTAATTTTCAGAGGCATCCCCATCCCTACTTTGGTTGCTATATGAAAATCACTTCAAGAGAAGTACACCTTCCGTCTGATGGGACGAAAACTTGTGTACCCCTAGGTACCTTTTGTTAAGAGTAGGTTAATATTGACGCCGGGTTTCTCTCCACTCTTCCCCATGGCCTGTATATCCTAACCCTGCCGAATAACTCGCATATCCTTAATGTTACAAATAATTTCATGTCGGGTGCCTCCTTCTAACTGTTACTACGATTAGCACATTTCAAAGAGAGTGAGAAACCTTCCATGAAAACATCCTTGAAATTTTTTACTTTAAATTTGAAGCACCTAACTCCCTTTCCCGAATGCTATCCCTCCTAATGGTGCTCATGACCTATCGTGCAAAGTAATTATATAAAGCTTTCTAATCATGGACAACAGTCAACAATAATTATATTTTGCCGTAAGAATGCAGCATTACCTACTGCAATTCAGTTGAATTCGCCAGGAATGACAGTAGATCCTCATGGCGATCGGCAATCCAAAACGAAAATGTCATTCAATATTCGTGTTTGAACGCATTGTCTGTAATAATTAAATTCGTATATAGAGGGTTATATGAAAATCAGTTGACAAAATAAGAATTTAAAGTCTTTCATCCGGTTAAAAGCCCAAGTTTGAAGTCTCTAAGGCATTAATTTGTATTCATGGTAGATGGAAATGAAAATTATATACATGGGGGCAAACGATTTCACATGCTAATCAAATAGAAAAACATTTAGAAGTGGTTTTGCTGAACCTGGAACTTCGAAGCAGACGACTGTCGAGGTGTACGTGGAAAATGTAAATACATTTAACCCCTGAAAGTTTCAGGTTGTCATTTTCGCTGGTTCATTTTACAGAATATTTGTAATTTGCCCTCAATATTAATCAAATGGCGAAAATTGGAAAAAATTGGTCGCGTTTGTTTCTGGACGCGATTGAAATCACTCTGGTAATTGTCGCTGGGATTTGTAATCCACTCGTATATGAAAATCGTCGTCGTCATTCCCTCAATCCTCTAGTCAGTACATGTATCCATATCTATGAAATCCATATAGCTTATACTAATAGATAGCATTTCCTCTCATGATAATCCTTACTTGCGGTACGTTGAGACAATTTTTTAATGTCAAGGAGTGTTAATTTTTTTCGAGAACAAAATGAGTTTTCCTTATTTACGCAACAAGGAATGAAAATGATAATATTTACGTTTCACTGAAAATACCGAAAAAAATGAGATGCATAATTTTTTAATTATAAATTAAAGTATGCATATCTTCAGACAAAAACAGGAAAGTTAAGAGGTGATCCGATGGATGTCGTTGTGACCCGAGAGTCACCGCGTCGAAGAGCGACAGTCCTTGGATTAGAACCCACGACTGCCCGGAGGTTGGCCGGCGACCGAGCGAGACACGCAAAACCCACCGCTACGGTGGACGTCACATGTGCTCACTTGTATATCACGCACTCCCTTGAACAATGAAGAGTTCGCGTGAACATTAATTTGTCACGACCTATAGATTGATGGACGCTCATCTTCGTGCATTTTCGCTCGCGTGCGGTCTCCAAAGATGAAAGTGAATTTCAAGCCCCCATTTCAAGGTAGCCGTGAGACAGCGGGACGCCCAGGTAAGCACCTCTTTCCGGTGACGAGGGCGCCAGTCGGTCGTGGCCACCCACGCGAGGCAAGGCTAATTGATGTGAGGCGAGCACTCCTTGACCACCTGTACATTCCACTCTGTATTCTCTGCTAGCCGAAGTACGGGGAATTTCACTCTGGGCCAGGGGCGTAAAATCAAGGAACTGGGAACCGGAGAAATCAACTTGGCTCGTCTACTCGGAGTCTAATGATGTTACTACTCCCGTAAAAACTTGAATATGGCCCACCGGTTTTCAGGGCATAGATAACATCCGCAGGTGGCCTATCCGATGAGATCAGGTTTATGTTTTCGTCATATCCGCAAGGAGTTTTAATCAAACTTCGATTCGCGATTTAACAAAACTGAGACTTAAAATAATGAATTGATCGGGAACCTCTTTAACGGCACTTCTATGTAGACTCATTGCGATGAGCATCGTCTTTTTCCTGCTTACCAGAGTTGATAGGATGTACAATTTAATAGATTATCTCCATCTAAATTCACTTTTAAAAATTAAGTCACTTGCAAGTTACATAAAACGTGCCTTCCCATTGCCCTTTCCCTTCCCATTGCGTTTTCTTACGCTTAATTGCTCTGAAACGCAATTAAAATGTGCCACATATACTATCATGAGGGTCGTGGTAACCCAGGGGTAGAATGTTGGACTACTGACCCGAGGACCCGGGTTCGATTCCCCAGAAAGCCCCCCTGGGCACCCTCAGCTCCACCTAGACTGCGATTTTACAGGTCAGTAACAGACATTCCTGGGAAACCATATCCGGGTCCCCCTTCTCTGATGTGTGAATTTCACACGCCCTCGGGCTTAGTACTGGGTGAACACTACCATCACCTACCAAACCGACTTTCGGGTCGATTACTGTGTTTATGGTTGATGTAATACTATCATAGCGAAGATGGTAATAGGGAAAGAATGTTGGGAAGTTAGGTAGAGACGGGAATACAATAGAGCTAAAGTTAATATTTTATGGGGATTAGGATATTGTGGGACATTTTACGCAGGACTTAGGAGTACAGTAGTGTGTAGTTCTAGGGTACACCTACCCTTACCCAGTAGATTATTAATAATAATTATATATGGTATCGACCTGAAATTGCTCGTTTTAAACTGTGGTATGGCCATTTCCTCTCATTTGACGGTGGTTGAAGTATTGAGAATCTCTCCGTATTAAGGTTGCACACCTCAACTACTGTATTCATTTATAATATTTATCATCGTTCATCTTCAGAGTACTTTCATCTAAGTTACATAGGAGTGTTTTAGAATGTTAATGGCATTTCCTAATTCGATAACAAATATAGATATTACCATTCTTAGAGCTGTTTGATATATTATATCGTATTATGGTGGATTTTCGATAAAACCAGGAATTGCATGTACTTCTAAACCCTGACTAAATCAAAACAATGTACGAGTCTCGTATTCATTATCCTATAGTGCACATTACAACAACTTGTTCTTTACCTACGCATTCTTTCTTTCTTCCTTCATTTCATTCAAAATACTTATTCTTTTCCACCCTCAAACTCAATTTCCCAGCATTATCCCCACTATTACCCTCTTCAACTTCTCATTGGCTCTCAATATCTCCTGCAACCACTTGTCCTGCCTGCTTCGAATGTCTATCGACAGCGGGCTCTCTTGCCTTACCATGCCTAGAACTCCATAATTTGTTTTCCTTTTTTCCATTCTTCTTCAAACTCACATTAAAAAGCCACTAATGTACTTTACTCTTGCTTCAAATACCAACCTTTGTAGTCATACAAAATCACTCTCCATACATATTGGCTAGTCTTTTCCTCATATTTTATTTAAGGCGCCCGTCATCAACTCCTTCCCTTTTGCAAGAGTTCTTTACATTGTAAAGATCTTCTTTTAACATCTTTACTTTTTTCCTTTTGTTGTTCCTGTTTTTCTCACCTTGTAAAACATATTCCAAATAGGTGATATGTTCTACCTGTTCTAGCTCATGTCCCCATATGTAATTTTTATCTTCGAATTCTTGTTTCTTCAGAATCTCATTAACTTTGTTTTCTAATGTTTAATTTTCAACCCATACCTATGATACCAGCTCTTTGATGCGAAAAGTAATGATTAAAACCCTTTGACAGGGCCGCTTAAATTAACTTATATTCCAACAGTAATCAGAAGGTGGCATATTTATCTTGTACGGAGTGCACGAATAATGAAGAAAATAAAATGAATAGACCGAGCCATAAACGAAGATGACACTGGGACTAAGATAAGGGAAATTAATTGGACAAACTCTGAAGCAAGATAGCTTACTTAAGACCATGATGTCACGTGACTGAGAGGGGAAGGTTTCCGGGGTAAGACCAAGGATGAATTACGAGAAGCAGGTGACGGAAGATGTCAGTGTAAGAAACTATTAAGAAATGGCAAGATTCGTAAGGAACGGAAGACCTGGAAGAAGCTCATAAACCAATCCGCGGCATATGAAAACCATGCTAATATAATTTCCCTCTTTATTTTAAAGCATTTAAGTGCAAACTTAACGGATCAGAAAGTAAAAGAAAGAGCACACCATTAAATATTTATGAAGGCAATGCAACAACATGTGTTGCGGCATCTCCCGCAGTTTCTTTGAAATTTATTTATGAAGGTTTATATAAATGCTGAATGATACATGAGAGTATTTCATTAATTTGGGAAAATGCGCACGGAACCACATGTGCAGGGCCACTCAATACCGGATGTGCATCAGAATATCAGAATTTCATCAACAGATTTAATTTGGAATAGTAAATTACGTACAAATTTCTTCTCGTACTTTATTTCATCACTTATTTAATGTTTTTTAATGACCAACGTAGAACTTTCAGAGTGTTAAAGGTTCATTCATTTCACAAGTCATTTCATTAGAGTAATTGGCTTTTTAACTAATTATTGTCGAGTTCAGTTGAGGAATTATAAGTTTAAAACACAAGCTTTATGAGAAATTCCACCGGGTTATCAGGAGAAGTGGGAACTGGTGAGGAAGCAGCCCCTACTGTCCCCTCCCAACATCGTTCCGGGTTGATGATTTTGGCGCAAGAGTTGAGCGGGTCGCGAGCGCTTCCCTGGGCCGGCCGAAACCATTCCCACAACCCTCCCTCCTCCTCGCTCCATTGTGAGATGAGGTAAATCTAAAGGGAGAGAGAATGGGCTCGTCTAAATATAAACCCGAATATCAGCGCGATGGTGAGCCTTGAGTGAAGCGGCTGACTGCCCGCCGTCGACGGCGCCCGTTCCCTCCGTCCACCCTCTCCCCCAGCCCGAGAGAACCGCGGGAAGGGAGGTCCGCGGACGGAGAGAGCGATCGGGAAGAGTGCGCTGGAGGGAGAAGGGCTTCCCTGAGAGCCGAGGGAGGGATTTTATAAAGGCTAAGAAGAAGATTCGGCCAAATGGAGTCAGCGCAGGTAAAACATGTCCAAGGAGGAGGCAGGAGGGAAAAGGGGGGTCGGGGGGTGCTGCCGCTCGGGTCACTCCTCCTCTCGCCCCGTGGGGTGCGCCGCCAACGTGGGACGATTGAGAATTCGAGAGATTTGGTGGTGGACGTTGTGAGTTTCCTCCGCCGATCCACCCCGTCTCCCGCCAAACATAACACAGCACACCCAGAGACAACTATTTATTCGTAGCGCTTACATTAGGAAAGACTTAGCCGTCCACATTTCGCCATGCTTGGTTTACTCTTGGTTACGATTGAGGTCATTTTGCCCAGGGTTGCGCAGGACGTTCATCCGGAGAGAGGCCGACTGCAGCGCTTTAATCTTCCTTATCCCACGCCAGTTCCCTTACGCTCTGATAGCTTCCTTCTTCGTATTTCTCTTTTTTATCCACGCACTTGTCTCTATGTGTTCTTCGTGGAGCGCTCTTTACTATTTTCACTTACATTAGGTTGCTATGCAGCCCAAGTTGCACCCTATGTTCTTCTTTTTCCAAAAGGAACTCAAACCAACATTAATCTCTGCACATGCTATTCATACTTCCTCGGTTCATACTTCAGCTTTTCATTTGAACTTGCTCCAGGACATGGATTCACGCGTATTTCTTCCGTTTTTTAACCATATCTTCTTTGAAAATAACAGTCACTTATTGATTGTGGACGAATTCGGGCTTGATCTAATCTGCACTTGATATCATCTTCATTCTTTCATCCGCCACTTCAACGTGGCTCAAATATTTTCTTATTCCTCTTTACTTGTGGCCAGTCTTCAGTCTTTCTCTTCCAGCATGCATACTAGGATAATATTTTTCTTCCTAATGATTTTCAAGATACACTAAGCACTCGGTTCACAGAGTTCAATATTGCATGTTGTAGTTTTCCATTTGCCTCCCACAGCTGCAACATCGTGCGTAAAACGGAGCATATCCTTTCTTTCCTATCCTCCTGAATTCCCATTTCTACTTAAGTAAACATTCCATTTGGTGAAGAGTGCTGATGAGAGTTTGCATTGTATTTTACCTCCTAAGCTTATTTTATGTGCTATTTTTCTTTACCCTTTGGATTAAATTTCGGTGACATGTTTGTTAAGATTCGTTGATAGGATATTCTTCTGTCAACATTGATTCCAAGTTTGTCCTGTGTTCTTTAGTTTATGTTTTTGCCCAGTTTATGGGTCCTTGTGGATTGGTTAGGGTAATAAGGGAGAGATAATATGAGGATTGTGTGACTTAATCATTAAAGAACAAGGAAATGAGCGAGTAAATTACGTAGATCTATTTCCCGGTGATTTTTGTTCGGTTCAACCTTGATATGAAGGGTTAGAATTTCGGGTAATTTCAAGTCGAAAGCCATACCAAAAAGAAAATAAAGTAGTTATTCGGTTATACGCACAATACCCGTTTTACGGCATTTGCATAGTCTTTCTTCCACCAAAAACCCGTCTTGATAAAATTTATTGAAACTTCACGCTAAATAAGACAAATATTACGCAGGAAAATAATACGGTACGAAAAAAATGAATATATCAATGATGGATTCAAACTCGAAAGAAGTAAACAGACGTAAAAATGCATATGCACAACGACAAATAAAATAAGTACCTAAATGAAAAACGATATGTCGTTTTTCAATGAGGTACGAGGGTGCGCTGAAAAGTAATAACTCGTACATTTTTGTTATTTTAGAAAAATAGGTAAGAGTGCAAAATGAATTGCAAATTAAAGAAAAACTCCTATAGCCGTAATAAGTTAGCACCACTCGTCCTGCAATGAAAACTAAATTCTTTGGGGTGGTTTATGGGATAAAGAAATTCCACGGCAGTGACCAACCACAACCTCTCAATCAGAATACCCTTCTGTAGTAGTTTATAGGAATGTTACTTCCTCGCCAGTGACCAACTATAGACATAAACACTCAAATCCAGTTGGGATCATCCACAGAGTTAAAGGGACTCCGTTAAGGATACCTGGGTTTATAAACAGATATAGGCTATCCGTGACTGTTTACGGGAATAAATTCCGCGCTAGGGAAAACCGCGGAGCTGATACACTGAGTAAAACACTCACCATTCAAAAAGGGCCTCACTACTGGGAAAATATTACTCAAATTGAGCAACGTCAAGAGATAACAACAAACAAGGAAAGACTAGGGAATTCGTCGTATTTATCATCGGAATGACAAACCCAAAAGTCGGAATCGTAATGTTTCTCGGTAAGAACTGACAGACAAATATTTCACGTGAGAAAGTACAGGCCATAATTCCAGATCCGGGATTGCGAAAGGTCTGCACGCAATTAGTGCCACGAATCAAAGCCCCGAAATAAAACAACAGGGGATGGACATTAATCAACAGCAACTGTTGTTGCACCATGTACGAGAAAGTGATGGATTTCTGAGCAATACCATTTCAAGATATGAAAGTTTTTCATCTAATGACAGAGAGGAAGAAAATATTCTGAGATTTTTGTTCACTGTTACAGAAGAATTCAAGGTTACGGGATCATAGGGCAAAGCAATCCTGATGGTCTTCAGGGGCATGACAGGCGTGATGATTTCACTGCTGCTGTCATAGACATAAACTATGAAAATTCATGTAAAACCCTACGAAAACTGAGAATAGGAATTTGGAGATTTAACACGTATGTGAATGAGCCTGTTCAACATTACAACGCTCGACCGCATAAGCGAATAATTAACCTCGAAGATGGATAGCACTGTTTTTAGAAGTTGTATTGATTGCCCACCATACAGTTGCGACTTGGCTCAGTCCGATTCCCATCTCTCTCCTAAGCTTAAGGAGCAATTAGGTAGACTCTACTTTGAATCGAACGACGTAGTCAAGACAGAGGTGAAGTCGTCAATGCGTCCACTTAAGCAAATCTATCGTAAAGGTTTCTCGTATAATGGAGCACGTTGGCAGATGTGTGTTGATCACTAAGGTGATACTATGGAAAATTAACTGCGTGAAGGCGAACAATTAAGTCTGAAAAATGTATCGGTTTCGATTTTATTGGACTGACTGCCCTTATATTTATGTCAATAGAAAAAACACGATGCATTACTTCTCGGCATACACTCATTCTTGCATAAGATAAACTTAACTGGTTAAATACGAACGATATTAAGATATTATGACGCTGTATAACCTGGATAACAGAAATGCTGAGAAGGAACTTTTGTACTATGAACAAGACAGCTGGTGGTGCCGCTTGGTTAATGTCCACCCTCCACTCCACCCACATCATCAATCGCCCTTCCTTCCTCGCACTTTGCCCTCTCGCCACCACCCCACCTCTTGTTTCCCCACCCCGGCATTGCCTCTCGGAAGGGAAACATACGATCTCCCTCACCCCCATTGTTTGTAAACCGGAGAGCGGGACTCGGAGCCAGGGAGAGCCCCACTGCATAAATCTTCTCCAAATGCAGGTAGGAGGGCACACGCGCTCTCGCAAAGATGGAGGAGAAATCACTTGGCGGGCCACAAAATTGTACGTCGGTACTGTTATCAAATTTAGAAGATCGATCATGCCACACTCTCACCGCGGGGGAATAACTCAAGTGCCACGGAAGCGTGGAGAGCAGCCAGACGCAAAGCTGGAAGAAGAACCCTCAAGAGGGGTGCAGATTTTTTCGGGACGATGACCTTGGCAGGAATCTTTGAGCCGAGTTATGATTAGGAACAATCAGCCAAGAAAACTTATATTGCATGTAAGGAACAGAGAGGTCATTGCCACTTACGAGAGGCGTGATTGAGACTTTGTAGTCCCCTCCTCGACCCACACCTTGTCTCAAGAAGGAAAATATTCAGTTAATATGCAATCAAATTATAGATTATAAAGACTGAAGGTTAATCATTACAATTGAACATTACGTGAGAATAAAATAATGGAAAATAAATAAAAATGGGATATCTTTGTCAAGAAAATAAGTATAAACAAAGAAGGAACAAGCAAATAGGATGGTGGCAGTACAATATTTGGAAACACAATGCTAATTAATCATTGAGTATATATATATATATATATATTCGTATATGTAGTATATATTTACTCGTACATTTGGCTGTAGTCCTTCTTAATAAAAAACATACTACAGGAAAATGCTGACACGGAGAAGGGTGTGGATAGCCCGTGAAATTTATTAGTAAAGAAGTTAAGTATTGGCTGACATTTACATACAATGGATTTATGCATTTAGTATTTTACTCTACCCTCATGATTGAGTACAGGGATAAAAGAAAAATGCAGCATTGATTAGGTTGCTTTTTAGAAGTCTTGTATAGGTTATATGTAGAAAGCTGGTAGTAATAAGGAGATAAAGAATAGATACAATTGGGATAATAATAAGATATCTGGCGTTCATTAAGTGATTGTTTCGACGACGATTCATTTAGAAAATCAAAAATTTGAACCTGGGTACATAAAGTTCATAAATGCAAATTAGGAACTTGGCTTTTAGGCACTGACCAATAGGGATAATAAAAATATTTTCATTTCTAATGTTGAATTCATCAACGGCAAAATACTTAGATAGCACTAGAAAGTTAATTTGTATATCTTTTCAGTTCAATAATGTGTCCTTAGCCAAATAATTGATTTTTTTAAAGGAACCCTAAGGGCCAGAATAAAGTTGCAAGCATGCAGTGCTATCCATTGCTTGTTTCCGGAGCCATTGAAGTTATTATTATGATTCAGCATTCGCTTGCCTGCCGGTGAATGCAGACACCTGGCAATGTCCGCGAAAATCGTTGCCCCCACCAATTGGGAAGTATTTGCTTTGATTCGATGCTAGTAAGCAAAAGAAGCATCAGCTGGCCAAATTTATCCAGAATTGTGTCTAGTTTATGGGCGTAAAGTAATGAGTAAAGAAAAGGTTAAACGATGGTGTCGAGACTTCAAAAATGGCCGCACAAATGTGCATGATGAAGAGCGAAGTGGCAGCCTCAGACCAACAAAATCGTTCAACAAATGGACCAAAAACTGTGATCTGATTGACGATTATGGCTCTGGCAGCTAAATTTCCTTTTTCAGGACGCAGCATTATTTACTTGATTGTCACGGAAAAGCTATCACAAATTGTGTGCAATGTGGGTACCGAAAACGCTCACCGATCTACACAAAGTGAAAAGAATTTTGAGAGGACGAGCGTTTTCGGACCCCTATCGACAAGACGGAGATTGCATCTGACACCGGTTCCCTCTTTTTGCGCTTAAAACAGTGACTTGATGGACAAGGGTTTGAAGCCTTCAACGCACTCCTGGGAGTGCGTTGAAGACGACGAATGATTCAAGACCGCCGTTCCTCATTCAACGCGCTAAGTTTCGAATTATGCAAATAGTTAATGCCAGAAGGAGAGAGGTACGCAAAGAGTTCTCAGTTTCTAAAGTATAAATATTAAATCGATAGATTTATTGTTAGATACGTATAACACCAGATCGTTCGAACGCTCCTATAACTATTTACTACAAAAGTACAGGTATATGTGACGTATTTGCGGAAATTGGGCCGAAGCGGTTTCTTTAATACATAGGACATAATGCAATCGATTCAACTTCATTAGTTGACTGACAAATCTCTTCAACTACATACACACTTTCGAACGCGTCCGGAGGGTGGCCGAGGTGGGAGAGGGAATGGAAAGAGGGAGAGGGGAGCCGTGGGAAGGAGTTATAGGGACTTTGGGTGGGGAATTACCGCAGGCATGCGGGGAATCTCACCCACGCCTCGGTTCTGCGCATTGAGCGTGGTGATCGCCCCCCTCCCCTCCAGGCCGCTAAATCGGTGACTAGCGATATCCGACGCCATCGGTCGACTGCAGCTGCGTTTTGGGGCGCTCTCCCAGGAGTGAGTTTCAATCCGGTGACCAAGGCTCTTTGACCGCTTCTTCTTCATTTCCCTCTCGTTCCTAGTCCGCGTCGCTCTGAACATCTCCTTATATACTCGTATTGGTTAAGCATGTGGAAATCAAATAGGATAACGATAAAAGCCGCCCTTTTCGAGGAAAATCGCCACGAACAAAGAGAGTTACGTTATTGGCGGAAATTCTACATTGGAGGTCCCTGAAAGCGTGAAGATTATGCACACTACTTTGTTTAGGTAGTAAATAAGTGAAAATCATCAGAATTTACCTCTGACATATGGGATGTATTACCACTAGTCAAAAGTATTAGTAGGCTGGACCGAGAAGAGAGGTCATGGAAAATGTCTGCCAAATGCACTGATAGAATGAATCACTTTTCCTACCCTTTCACAACTCTTGACCACATCTGTGGGTAACATTGTTAAAAATATTCTAACTACATGAAAAAAATGTATTCTCAATGCTAATAACCACCAATGGTCTCAATAAATGGTGACCTAACGCCTGCCTTACGCCCACGTGGCGGCTTGAAAGGTAAGATGTTGATGAAGTCCTTAACCTCCCCTTCTCTTTCAATAGCACATGAAAATATATATAATCCACATTCTTAATATTTCTCTGGAAAGGGATTCAAAGGTATATTTCCGTTATTCCACGTCGTGTCAGAGCAGGAAACTTGGTTTCAAATATAATGCCGTGCTCGTTGCAAACTTTACTTATTGTACCCTCCATCATTTTCCTGGTTTTACAATTGACCGTCTTCCTTATAATTATTTTGTGTATTCTTTATTTGGGTATTCTGTCTAGATTTTCCTTCAATTTCCTTTCGTGATCTTTGCTTCCTTCAAGATATTTAACATGTAGTTCGTAGCATTTTCATTTCTGAAGCTTGCATCTATTTATTAGATTCCGTTATTTCCCATGTTTCACTGCCGTACAATCGGAATAGCCATTACTTTACAGACTTTGGTTAATTAACTAGATATACCTCTAATATGTAAGCGGTTTTGCTCGGGCGATATAGAAACCATATAGTGTCCCTCTTTATCACACTATTATTTGGGAGAAATTTTAATTAAATTCATAGGTGTCCTCGGACCCAACAACCCCCAACTTTGAATCACTCCCCCTCATACGCTAAGCTTTCTAAAAACACACTGCCTAATAACTAAATCTACCAATCCTCAGACAAGTGGAATTGCAAACCAAGATGAAAACTGATGTCGGTCATATTTCTGGTTATTTCAATTTATTTCTAGATTTATATAATGCATCGGCAAATGAAATGTCGGAAAAAGGAGAGGTGGTGTTTCGCATTAGTTGAAGCACATATAGAATGTACGCAAAGTATTAGGAATTAAATTTTAGTATGAATTAGGGATTCGTAGAACAAAATTTATTAATGAATTAAATAAGTTGAAAGAATAACAGCTACTGGATCTTAAACGATCAATCGCGAGGAGAAAAAATTACGCGTTGACGGAGCGGCTAAAGAAACTAGAGAGGGAATTCCCTTGTGTTACTCGCTTTCCCCTTGAATTCTCGTTTTTCCCTTGCACAAATCACTCTCACCATAAAACCAAGCACAAAAATAATTTTGATCTAAAAACTATGCCACGCTGTACACTTTGCCTCATTGGCACAGAATTTGGTACCACGCGTCATCTTGACAGCTTTTTGACGGATGTAAATGTTAGCAACAGAAAGCGTTATACCCTTTTTTTCAACATGTTTGGCCGCAAACTATTTTACGAAAGAGAAGTTTATGAAACACCAAAACAATTAAAATATACCATTCATATAATTTTGATATTGAAACAGAAAGAATAATTCATACCACTATTATAATGCTGGTTAGTATCAAAGTTTTTTTTACGAAATTAACTGTCAAATGAGTACATTTTTTCCAAGATTCTTCGAGAGTCGAGATCAAGAGTAAAAAATATTAAGTTATGAACTATACCTAAGATGGGTCTCAAAATAACGTCCTTAGTTCTTTGCTGGCGAGCGCTGAAATGTTCATTGACTGTCCGAACAGGCAAGTATAAACCGTCCCGGTGAGTGAAATCTCACCTTTACCGGTCATTGCACAAAAGAAACGCATGACATTGAAAGAAATAAACATGGCTGAAGTAGAAGTGTGGTTTGCGAGAAGAAGAAACTTAAAACTAGGAATAAAATATGCAATAATAAAAAAAAATAGTAACAATTTATTATGTTCGAATTACACCACATCACGCCGGAAACTACTGAATTTGAAAATATGGTATGTTAAACTAACAAGAAGTGAAAGTCGACAGGGAACGGCTTTTAATAAACAAGTACAATTAAGATTGTTATTATTACTTCTAATTCGTAAACAATTTAATGAAGGACAGTTAAATTCGTCCCTCTTTCTTCCAGGAGCTTACACTAGGTTATTCTCAATTATAACTGTACACAGTTAAGTGGGGCCCAAATATCAAATTGTGGTATAAACACATTCTGCCTTAATCACAATGCGCGGAAACCACACGAAATTAGATCATATTCTCGTAACATGTGCAAATTATCAGCAACAGAGTACATTTAACTCTTCTATACTGAGGATAAGAATACTTTGTCGAGATTTTATACGTTAATGTAATGAAAAATTGCGTAGTTTCAGGTATGATTTTGTGGAATTTGAACATAATGAGCAAATAGTAGCACTTTACCGCTAGATAACTAGCGGAAAAATGTTATTTAGTCTAATTTTAAAATTGGCAATCTAATGAAATTATATTGAAATTCGACAGGGAATCTGTCAAATCAGTTCAGTTAGTCAGTTAGCCAAGGGGTTACAAACATTGCTGAGCGTATTATAAAATCTGTATGACAGTTTTGGGATGGCAATCAAAGTAAAAAAGATAGAAGTGATGAGATTTTCGAGGAAGAGAATAGCCAAGCTAAACGTTTAAACAAAGGGGCAAAAACTAGCATTAGCATAACGTTTTAACGTATTACGGAAGTGTCTTGGACCAAGAGGGTCGGGAGGATCGGGATCGTGCGGTAGCTAACGTACTGGCTTAACCACCTACCGAGAGGGTCCGGGTGCGAATCCTGGAGACGGCAGATATTTTTCAGTGGTATCCTTATCACTACTTGAGGTACTTTGTGGAGAGCACTTGGAGTGGGTACGCCGTCCGTCGGATGGGACGTTTAACTGCGGGCCCCTTGGCACCATTCGTTAAGATCAGGCTAATACCGACGCCGGGTTTCTCTCCACCCTTCTTCCATTCCCATCCATACCTAATGGCACAAATGACCTTATATAGTATGTCCGTGGCCTCCCCTAAAACTACTTCTAGTACTACTGCTACCAACATAGTCACAGTAGTAGAGATGATAAGGGAAATTGAATTTGGCAAAGAAACTTCCACAAGGAGGGAATTAATGACAGGGACATTAAACAAGGAGGTTAAGAAACAGCTCGTCAAACCTTAATATGGAGCGTGGTTTTGTACGGCGCGAAAACATGGTCATTGAAGCAAGTTGATAGGGCAAGACTAGAGGTCTTTGAAAAGTGGATGTGGAGAAAGGAGGTAAAATTTAATGGACGGAAAGGAAAACAAATGAAGTTGCTAGGCACGATGAGAGAGGAGAGAGAATGTTTGGGAGAAATTCAAAGGAAGCCGGAAGGACGGATGCAAAGCATATTAATTATAGCTATATCTGCCTAGGATCATAGCTAGTATATTATGTTATATGTATACATATAACATCATCTAGCTATTTTTATCCTTCGAAGGAGAGATGAAGTACTCTAAACGCGGAACTCAAGGTAAGTATATAACAAAATCCATCGAAAAATTTTCGGGACAAAAGCCGTCCATTGTTGTCAAATGCCAGCCCCTCCGGAATTTTGATTCGCCGAACATATCAGTGTTTTTCAGAAACGTGTCAAACATAAATGGACCCCATTTCATTCGATACTATTGAACCTACCTACACCGACACGGAATTACAGAGTGAAAAGGTAGTTTCGTTATCAAATTCACATCCCTCTGTCTTGACTCGTGGAGTATATCGGTCTTCAGGCAGAAACAAAGGAACACAACTATCACCAGTTCACCCTGATCGATCAAAAATATCTATAAGTGACTAGTTTGAGACTTGACTTTCAGTCATTAAGGTCGTTAAAAATATATATTGAATGTGTGATGAATCCTCTAAAAGATGTTTCGTTTGCATTCTTATCTCCCGACAGTCAACCTCTTTTCTCCAAATTTTAGCATATTCACACAGAAATTGACAAAGGTCCAAGTATATAGCAAGCTCACTTAATTTTATCTGAAGTGTTCACGACAAGGGATATTCAGTCTGACTCCCTGAATGAGCCCCCGCTAGATTCTTTTATAGAATAGAGCCCCTCTAGAACTCATTTCTTGGACTTTGCAATTAGTTAGGTAATCGTACCTCCATAGTAACAATACTGAGATTTTACGGAATATTTAAGACCAAGGTCATAAAACACCATCAACTACACAAATGAAAATCCATATCAGAGAAGCAGAACTTCCCCGCTCGAGGCTCAAAATTGTCAAGACGAGCTAGTAATGTGTATGCATAGAACATATGCACTCATATAAATATAAATATATATATATGTATAAAAAAACCATAAACATAGAACATATAACATAAAACATATGCACTCATATAAATATATATATATATATATGTATAAAAAACCATAAACACAGTAATCAACCCGAGGGTCGGTTTAGTAGGTGATGGTAGAGCTCACCCGTGTACCAAGCCCGACGGCGTGTGAATATTCACACATCAGGGTAGGGGGGCCAGTTCCTTTCCCTGTGCCGGTTATGGTTTCCCAGGAAGACCTGGTACCCGAAAAATCAACTAGCTTGGGTGGAGCTCCAGGTGCCCAGAGTGGCTTGCCCGGGAATCGAACCCGGGACCCTCCGGTCAGTAGTCCAATGCTCTACCCCCTAGACCACCGCGACCCGCTATATATATATGTATATATATATATATATATATATATATATATATATATATATATATATATATATATATATATATGTATATATATATATGTATATATGTATATATATATGTATATATGTATATATATATATATATATATATTTCTATATATATATATATATATATATATATATAAAGCATATTTCAAATGTTATTTTAAAATATTAATTTCATCACCAAGTGACGCATTGAAGTTTGAAAACAACTGCTTTATTTGCTTAACCAATAGATAGTTTACTGTTATCTTCAGCTTTCATTGTCACCCAGATTGGGAATATTTAGGCCTCACTCCCTTAATAGACCGCAACGGGTTATATCAGCGACGCGGCGGGGAGAGTGCGAAGATGGAGAAAGAAAGAAGGGGTGCGGGCGGTGGCGAGCGATGTAGGCGTGGGTGGTAGAATCAAAAGACAAGACACTCACAAGGGCGCGAAACACCAGCATGCCTTCATCCAGCCTCATTCACTTATCATGTCGAGGATTTATCCCACTTTCTTCATCGCATGTATTCAATGAATAATGTTGCTCAGAGCTTGGAAAGTTTAAAGTATTTCATTTTCATTTCCGAGTTCATTTTGAATAATGAATAATGTTAAAATAAATATTTGTAACTCCACATGAAAAATAAGCTTCATTGAGACCCATGTTTCACTGCGTCACTGGGTCGCAATAAAGCGTATTTTTCGTGTGGAGTTACAAAGTTTTATTTTAACATTATTCATGATGGAACAATCCCACGAAGTTACGCCTGAAACTATTAATTTATCTTTCATACGCAGTCTGAGAGTACCTAGTGTCAAAGGTAGAGCACATGCTTTCAGAATGGAATATCGACATAAAGGGAAAGGAGGCACCGTTTTTCATGTGTATATTTCGGTGACAGCCACTTCTTCAGAAAAATGGTGGAAAATCCCTTTCTTACCATTCAACCGAAAATGTGGTTTTACCATCGAAATGTGCCAAAAATAGTGATTTTCCTCCGTGAATCCATCTTAATTTAGCGTTTGTCAAAATTGTGATATAAAACCATTTCTAATGTCAAATATAAGTTTTCTTCCATTGACAAAAAATTGCCAACAAGTCATACACCTAAGTCAATTGCTAATGTTAATTAAATAAAAATTTTAATTCTGTGCACATAAATTGGTTCAATTGACATAAATTGATTCAACTGACGAGCTTTTTCTTCGGAAACAAATTTATCTATTATTTTAAAAAACCAAGTCGACAAATTCCTGCAAAACATTACTATATATCTCTCACGGAGACGACATTCTTTGCGTCAATACAAGCTATTATTACGCTCCTAAGAAAAAGCCGCCCCAGCAGCTATCGATTAGGTGGTTCACCGAACTTGAAAATAGTTCATAGAAATTTGCTGTAGACCGTTCGATCAATATACGAGTACGTATATCTCACTACTCAAGTCCTTAGGTCTCCAGATGTATGTTATTACAATAGATATTCTTCCTCGCAAAGCACACGGTAAATATGCCAACAGTCACGGTAAGCTTTGGGAAAAGTTCCACCTACTTTAAAAAAATGAACACATGGTTTGTGTAAAAAGTATCGGGATACGTTTCGGAAAAATAGATTTTTTTCAGATAGTGTCTCAAAATTCTTCAAAGTACATCCCAGGACCACCGATAAACTTTTGCCAGCGGCTTTTCTAGGACTCGAAGGCTCCTTGGTAAGAGGATTCTGAAAGGTCCTCAAGGGTACGCGTGCAAGCTTCTTTGACGGCACTTAGGGTCCCATAGTGGTGTCCTTTGAGGTAGGATTTCACTTTTGGGAATAGGAAATAGTCTGCTGGTGCAATGTAGGGACTGTAAGGAGGTTGGGGAATCGTCGCGATGTCGTTGCAGAAGGTCTTCGCAAACAGGCACTCGACTCTGCTCTTGAGAGTCCGTCAAGACTTTCGGGGTGAGTTTAGCGTAGATCTTTCACAATGCCAAATGTTCAGTGATATGGTGTGCATTGTCATCTTATCAACGCCAATACGATCTGTAATCATGCGTACACTCAACCGACCGTCTGAATACTTCATACTTTACGCACATTTCAGGATAAAATTGTTACCGATACTTTTTATACAATCCTTGTACATTGATAATGGATAAATAGACGGTATCGGTCACCTCTAACTCCAAACAAGTACACCATATAACTCTAAGACTAACGATAAATTTAAGACGTGAGCTGGCAGCGCTGTAAGAAACTTTTAAACAAGCCATGCCCTTTCCATATGTGGTTTAAAAACTAATATTATATAATCCATGCATAGCTTTTGGGATTCAATGACGCCATTTGAGCTACTTGCAGAATTAAAACGGGGAAAATCGTAATTTCTTTCAAGGAACACGATTTAAAATTAGATGTACAACATACTTTTCAAACAGTCCTCAATTCTGCTCCACCCGAAAATTTCGCCAATACCAGGATTTGAGCTAAGGGTTCTGGGAAGCGTGGGAAGGGAATATATACTACACACTTGTACATCATTGTAAACCTTCCAGTAATCACTTCCCAACTTAATTTTCGCACCTTGATGGTTTCACATCATTCTTTTAATCAACTTCTACGCATTTATCTCAGCCAGAATTCGATTCGAGTCTTTATGAATCCGATTTACCGTATCAATCGACTTGAAGAGTGGCTTGATGCGTCATGCTAAAGATCTCGCCTGCTCTTACTGAAGGCGTGAAGTTGCAGATTTAGGTTGTTTAAAGGGGTTTTCTTCACCTTTGCCACCAATATGGTGGAGACACTCCATCCATTAAATCGAGGAGTTTGAAATGGGCAGGATGAAGCCACAATGATACATTATAGCCACTTGAGTGAACCCAAAAGAGACCCCAAAGAGACCTTGTTTTAAACCCGAGAAACTTGGTCAGGAGCCGCCTGCTCAAACACATTGCCACGCCCCTTTTGTATTCGGTTGCGACCTCTTAAATATCGATCGTTTGGCATTAGCGTTATGCGATGGCGACGAGTGAGCCACGGGATTCTTGGAATTACGAAGTCTAGAATTACGTCTCGGCGCCAGAGAGGAAGGACTACCCGGCACTGATTGGAGGGCTCGAGTTCAAATCTCGTGCTTCCTAATCTGGACTCTACTCACTATAAGCTAGATCAACCGGTACTATTGAAGGAGGAAATATTTATTAGTCATGCCGCATATGACCGAAACGTATATAATACCGCAGACAAACTTTGGAAACAATAACTTATTGTAGTACGATTAAAATATATCCAGGAAAAATTCCGGAAAGCGTGAGGCAAATTCAAAATTTTTAAAATGGCTAAAAATTTAAACGAGAATCCGAAAGCAGTTTGGTTCTATGTCAGAGAGGTTCGGGGAAATTAGCCTACTGTTAATTCAGCCAAAACCGATCAAGGCGAAAGAGTAACCAGCAGTTCATAAAAAGGCAACTTATTGAATTCCTTCTTTCAAAGCGTCTTCACCAAGTTCTCAGCGAATGTCTCCAATAGCTTACCAAATAATTTCCGTCAACCGATGCCCGACAATGAAATTCCATATAATGGAAGAGAACGTTTGCTAAAAATTATAAACCCTAACAAATCAAATGACCAAATACCAGCTCTCCTATTTATGGAACTAGCTTCGGATATTGCGCCAATTTAGAGGTCATACGTGTATCTAAGAAGTCCCAAATAGGAGAGGGGGTTCCCAATGACTGGAAATTTAAAATTCAACAATTTTATTTAAAAGTGGAGAAAGCAGGAAACGAGTATTACAGACCTATCTCTCTCGGTTTCATATCGTCCAAGATCATCCAACATGTAATTGTTAAATCGATAATGAGACGCCTCAAGAGGCAAGAGTTACAGTTACCTGTATTGATAAAAAAATGGGACGGTTTCCGAAAGGGTAGATCCTGAGAAACAACTTGCTTTTTTTGTTCGTGCTAATCTTGGTACGGGAAAGAGCAACGCTCCAGTGGATGCGATTTTTCTAGACTTTAAAGAATTCTTCTACAAAATTTCTAATAATAAAGCTAGATGTATGTGGCATAGAAACAAATATTCTAGGTTGGAATGAAGACTTATTTAATGGTCTTGTACAAAGGATAGTCATAGACGTTGTTAGCTCTAATGCAATCGAAGCCACTTCAGGTATCCTTAGGAAAGAGATAATATAAGAATAAATGGATTGACAAGGATGGAGTATCAGCAGGCTGTAGTTAAATCATGGATAACGGTAAAGAGCTGAGTATTATCGAAGAAAAATTGGAATATATCAATAAAAGGATATTGAAAGGCGCAAAAGAAACTATAGGAACTGTTAATGGGAAAAGGACAAGGAAACAATGGATCACGGATGAGATGTTTACAAATACAAAGAATTAAATAATAAATTGAGACGGGCAACAAATAAAGCAAAATAAGCATGGTGAAAGACGCAGTGCGAGGTTATGGAAAGTTTGCAGAGGAAGGGTGAAATTCGTGCGCTCTACAGCAAGGTTAAATTATTATCGGGAAGTAAGAGGGGAAGATCTGTGCTAATAGTTAGAGGTAAGTTGGGTAAGATTGACAGATAAGGTTGACACAGAGAAGATCCAAGAGAGATGGAAGGAATATATAGACAAACTGTATGGTGAAGAACTTAAGCCAAAAAGGATAGACAGAAAAGGAACATGACATAGAGGAAGATAGCTTTGGTCCTGGCGTGCTCGACGATGAGATAGAAGGGCATTAAGGGAGATGAAATCAAATAAGGCCGCGTGGGTAGACAATATTCCTGCGGAAATTGAAAGGTTTAGGAAAATGTGGAAGTAAGACTCTACATGGACTGATTCGCAGTATCTTTGAGGAAGGAATCTGGCCGGAAGACAATGTGAGATCAGTTTTAGCTCCTATTCCGAAAAAGGTAAAGGCTACATCACGTGAGGACTACAGAGCAATAAGTTTGATTTCCCCAGCACCTTAAGTTGTTATCAGGATCATCAACAAAAGGATAGAGAGTAGGGAAAATTATTACTTAGGGGATGATCAGTTTGGGTTTAGGAAGGGGAGAGGCACGCTTGATGCCATTGCAGTAATGAGATCAATACTTGAAAGGAATATAGAATGCAATCAGGACGTATTTGTCTGTTTCGTATATTTCGAAAAGTTTTTGATAGAGTGAATTGGGAAAAACAAATGAGTATATTATGTAAGGCAGGGTTGCCCATTATCACCGGTGCTGTTCAACGTATATGTGGAGGAATTGGTCAAAGAAGCATGGGAAGAACTGGGGGTAGGAATGAAAGTTGGCGGGAAATTCATAAAATCAGTTAGGTTTGCTGATGACCAAGCCCTGATCTGTCAGTCAGGCAAGGGGTTGCAAGTATTGTTGAGTGAATTTGAAACTCAGCGCGATAGATAAAGGATGAGAATCAATATTATTAAAACAAAAGTTTTGCTATTTTCCAGAAAGAAATAGGCTAGGCTTAAAATTAAAATAGGAGGGCAAAAACTAGAGATGGTAGAACAATTTACATATCTCGGAAGTGTTTTGGACCAACACGGTCAAAGTAGTATGACGTAAGGAGAAGAATTGCGCTAGGAAAAGAGGCTTTCACAAGGAGGAGGGAGTTGATGACAGATACGTTGAGTAAGGATGTTGAGAAGCATAGCAGCAAGAAACATAGGAACAACACGGCGCAATTAAAAAATCGGAGTAGGAGAAATGGAATGCTGCAGTTGCGCAACATGTGATCAAGGAAGTATAGATTTTGACACGAGCATGCAGATTCACTGGAAATGTTCCCCAATTTGGTAAAATTAAAAACATCTATGGTAGTAGTGGTCACTACTTCATCAAGCAAATCTTTAAGTTTAAAATCAAAAAGCTCGATTAGGATATAATAACGCTACCTGGACCCAAATTAATCCAGAACAAAAAAAAGAATGCGAACGTCTTTAAGCTATGATGAATGTGGATATCAACTCCGCATTCTCTACCCTTTTAAGCAAGAATAACCCCCCACACCCTAGTCTACCCCTCTTTTCCACATCCTTTTACTCTCTGACAACACACTTTCACTTGGACAAACCTACACCCAAACACACTCCCTCACTAACACTTGCTACCCTTACATTTCCCCATCGTCGCGACGCGACGCGTCGCCCACACGTTGGCTGAACTCAAATGCGCGTGACTGAGAACGACGCTTTTAACAGGAGCTGCACATCAAAACAAAAACTGGAGCCATTTTAATCTCTGCCATACTATTTTAACAAGTCTCAACTGTCAATTTTGAATAGATGTTTCGTATGGTTAGAACCAAGACATCATTTATTTCCATAGAATATTGGATGAATTTCGAGAGTTTGAATTGAGCTTGTATTGCGTGTGCTCCTTCGTACAACCGCAAATGGAATGTTTGAACGGCATTTACCCAAGAAAGCACTTCAGGCAAAGGATGAAGAATTTCCAGCCATTGCATATAGAAATCGTAAAAGAAACCAAACAGTTTAAAATGAAGTGAGCTTACCAATAGAACTAACCTTCCGTCAGTAGATTTTAGTGGAAAAGCAATTAATTATAATAACTAATTAAGCTAATAACGAAACTTTCTAACTGAACTTCGGTTTTTGAAGGTTTAAATTCTTGTGAGGAGTAGATACTTTATCAGAACATAAATATCGATATTCACTAATAGAAAGAAACATAGAGCACAATCAGTAGAATGTATTTGTTTGTTTTTTTAGAAAATCAGGGTGATCAAAAATTAGAAAGAAATAAGAAAAATTAAAAAATCAATATGGGATGACAAACAAGACAAATGTTATATGATTTTGGGGAAAGAGGACATCCAAGTTAAACATTAAAACAGAAGGGCAAAAATTGGGGCAGGTGGAACATTTTATCTAGAAGTATTTTGGACCAAGATGGTCAAAGTGGTCAGGATATAAGAAGACGAACAGCATTAGACAGAGAACCTTTCACAAGGAGTAGAGAAATGGTGGCGGGGACGTTAATAAGGAAGTTAAGAAAATACCACTTTGATACGGAGCGTGATTTTGAACAGCTCAGAAATTTGGTCGTTGCAACGAAATGATAGGTTTAGATTGGAAGCTTTTTGATAAGTGAGTGTGGAGGATGGACAAGGTAAAATAAGCGGAAAGGAAATCAAACTAAAAATTACTAGGCATGATGGGGGAAGACATGCGGCGTGGAGAGAAATCCGAATTCAGGAATGGTGGATGGAAAGCATTTTGATTGGCGAGAGAATGATAAAGAATGTGATATAGGAAAGAAGATTAGTCTAGTGAGGTAGACGTTAGAAAAGGATAGGGATGATCGAAGGGATGAAGGGTGGTATAGCGTATGCGGAATTGGAGAACGATTTATGATGGTGTGAGGTGTCAGGTTTTGTCTTTGTAGGCGAGGCTGAGAAATGCAGAAGGGAAATGTTAGAAGACAGGACGAGTAACCAAAACTGCTTCAAGTCCGAAATTAGTTCGTTTAAAGACAATAAGTAAAATTTGAAAAATTATGAGTTTCATAACATTTGCACGCAGAGAAAAAGCTAAGTTAACATTTAAACAAGATCTTGAAGGAAGCCATGGTAATTCATAAAACATCCTTAACTGGGCGTATGGCTTTAACCTTAGCTGTGTTGAACTTATGTTGCGATGTCCATACTAAAAAGAAAGACTTGTACTTGTCCACAGATTTTATTATACGGTACAACGCGTTTCACCGACTTGCGGCATCATCAGTTACAAGTAATCTGTGGAAAAGTACAAGTCTTTCTTTTTAGTATGGATATTAAATACTTTCACGAAGTGAATTCCTGGACAATAGAAGTGAAACAATAGAATATACTCGTATATTACGATGCGTTTTTTAGCAAGTAGAAAATTTTTAAATCGACTCTAATTAGTGCTAAGCTCAAAGCTATTGATTTTATAGTCAGTTGCGACTCCTGAATTTAGTAAGAAATATGTTGAAATAATATAGGATAGGACATACTAACTTTCACGAGGTATCTTGGACAAGGGCCATCAGAAAGCAGAATCCAGATCAAGAGGGCCATGTGTCCTGGATCTCCCATCTTCATTTTTTGCTCGAATAGCACCTGCCTACTTGTATATATGTTGAGCATGCTGAGAGTATGCTGCTCAGTATGATGCAACCTTGTTAATCTTATGTATCTAACCTTCCTCCGAGACGCAATTTATGCAATGTAGTTCAAAGCTCGTGTATGCGAAGGCCGGCACGGTTTCTCTGATCAAATATTGGTTTAAAACAGTTGTTGCAATATATTCGACAGATTCAGGCGAGATGAAGTGGAAGTTAGTCATTATGAGAAAACAAAATTTGCACCTTTCCACAGATTTATCGACTTTGAGGTGCTATCGACTGTTGCACGGTGGAAAAGTGCAAATTTTGTTTTCTCATAGTTGCTACAATGTTTTAAGGGATGCTCTCTTATGAGAAAAATGCAATTCGGGGAACTTATACAATATTACTCATGGAACGTCATATCCTAGACATTATTAATGCATATGAGATCATAACAATCAATATTCCAATACCGTTGCTTTATCGCACTAAACTTAAATTATGTACTCCAATGCCTTTACGCAAGACAGAGCTGGCGTGTTTCATGGTAGTAAGTCCTCCGATGTGGTTTTGCGTCACAGTTCCCGATATATCTTCCAAGCGCCAACGACTCTCCTCCATTCCGTTTGCTTGACGCTTACTTAGTTGACTGTCAAAATTACAGAGATTATACCGGATTTTTATTCTATGCACAACGGTGCCTCATCACTCCTAACTTTAGAGTCGCTTTTCCTCAAAACGTGCGTAATTAATAATGCTTTTGGTGCATTTTCGAACCATATTTGACCAAGAAATCGCGCGCCAGAATCCGCACCCACGAGTTTAGCCGCGTAAAAAATTGCAAAATTGCGACATAATGAAAACGGCTTGAGGTAAGCTGCGAGAGGTAGCTTCTGAGAAAACTTCAGCGCTAATATGGTGCTTCCAGAGAGATTTGGCAACGGCCCCTGGATATAGGCACTAAGGCGAAGTCCATCAAGAAGGAACCCCGAGGGAAACTTGGAAAGAATGATATCTTCCGTCACTCGGAATGCGAATAACCCCACTCCATCCCCGGGAGAATGGGCCAACGAGCGTCACACCCGCGTTCATTTGTCAGCGGACTCCCCGAGTCATCAGCCGGGGTTCTTTGGCACAGCGGTTGGAGGAGGGGTTGGCTGAGGGATGACCAAGAGAGGGCGGGCAAAGTAGGCCGGGCCATTTTCAAGGTCCCCGGAGTGGGGGCGCGCGCGACGCGGCCAGACTCGGAAGGAAACTGTAAAAGACAATAAAGCCAATCACCCCGCAAGCGGTGATAATTGCGCACAATGGCTGGGCGCGTGAGAGCAGCAGACTTTCGAGGGGGAGATAAGATGCCGCGCAAGGGGCGGTGGGGGAGCGGGGTAGAAATGGGAGGGACGTAGAGGTGGGGGTCCTCGTCCCCGTTTTATTTGGCAGGCTCCTCGTTGAGTGAACACCTAGTCGAGGAGGCATGAGGCAGGGTTGTGAGTGATTGGAGACTGAAGGGAGGAGACGGGAAAAAGACTTCGTTTCTTGCGAAATCGAGACCACCGGGTCTCTCTGTTCAATTTGACCCATCGTTACCTGTGACACGTAAGAGAACCCTGGAGATAATCCATTCACCTCCAGAGAGGGGCTTGGAGGTATTAATGAACATTTGTCCATGCTGATGGTGAATGTCTAAATCCAGTCAACGCCAAAGTATTATTCCCGATGATTGGTTACGATAGATGAGTATACTGATTAAACTCTTAAATCGGTTATGCACAAACAATGTTAATCATCGGGGTGCACATCAGATATTTTTCGAGCTTGCGGATCGTATTGGGAAAATGGTATTAAATATATTAATCACTTCCAACACTGGAATTATTTTAAGGCGTAATGCTATATTCATAAGCTAAGAAAAACACATATTCACTTAAATATGGAAACAAAAATAAGATTACGTCATTTCAACCGAGTCAAGAGATATTAAGTGTAAAAATTCAAATATCGTTTAAGTTTAAAATATCAACGCCATCGGTCGCCGGCCGCAGGTTGTGTACCACTGTCCTAAGACTTTTAAGACAGGTGAAATTCACGCAATCCGGGTAGTGGGTAGTTCCTTTACCCGTTTCAGTAACCTTTTCTTGCAAATTTCAGGTTTCCCAAAAGCTTTCCACTTTTATTTTATCTCAGGAATCACTCGGGACCGGGGTTTGTAGGGCAGTAACCGAACGTCCTACCCTACATGTTACAACAACACCGGGACATTTTTACATCAACGGTAGTTTTTTAAAAATTTCCAATGCTTTTAATATCCAACTATAAATCAATATATATGTCGTTATGACCGGAGGGTCCCGGGTTCGATTGCAAGGCACTCTGGGCCCCTGCAGCTCCACCCAAGCTAAGTGATTTTTCGGGTACCAGATCTTCCTGGGAAACCATATCCGGCACAGGGAAAGGAACTGGCCCCCCTACCCTGATGTGTGAATTTCACACGCCGTACTGGGTGAACTCAACCATCACTTACCCAACTGATCTTCGGGTTGAATACTGTGTTTATATGTCGTTATAACTACTTTGCTAGTAGCATGACACCTCGATACTATACACCTCCCTTACACACCAATCACTTCGATATTCTTCGAGCGGCCATATTAGTAATTATAATGACGGGATGAATTGGAAACTATTATGCTTCAACTCAACTCATCATCTTAATCATTGGTCGTTCAATCCTAAGATTGGTTGACTGCAGCCCTCCATTCTACCCTATCTAATGTTAATTTGCTTACTTCCTGGTATTTTTGCAATGTACAGGGTTCGTCCGGAAAATAAGTGTACTGATTTTTTCCCGCCGCTCCAGGCGCGCCCAGCACCGCTCTGACGGGCTGCGATTGGAGGGGGGTTTGTTGGCAAGCGATGCTGAAAAAGGCAGTCGGCTATGAGCTGTAGTGTAGCGAGGAGCTCTGTTAACGCGAACCTCCACGCTCGACCCACGTCACGGAACGCGATACCGAAGTTTTTGGAGCAGCGTTATTCAATCAAATTTGCGGTAAAGCTTGGGAAATCGTCTACCAAAACTGTCGGTATGATTAACCAGGCTTACGGGGAGTCAGTCATGTCCAGAAACATGGTCTTTCGGTGGCACAAGATGTTCGTGGAGGGCAGAGAAGAGGTCGACGACGAACCACGGCCTGGACGCCCATCATCGACACTCACCGACGAAAATGTGCGAAAAGTTCGCGATGTACTGAACTCTGATCGTCGTCTTAGTGTTCGGATGATAGCAGAGCAGTGTAATGTGCCAAAAATAATAGTACACGAGATTATTAGGGACCAATTACAGATGCGAAAAATTTGTGCAAAGTTGGTGCCGAAAGTGCTCAGTGATGATCAAAGACTCAATCGTTTGGAAATCGCGACACAACTTGCGGATCACTGCAAAAATGATCCACACACCACCGGACTTCTTTCTGTTCCCGAAGATAAAGAGGAGTTTGAAAGGAACGCGATACGGGACTTTGGACGCCGTCAAAGAGGCCGTGACGACGTGTCTTCGAGAGGTTCCCGATGATGCCTTCGCGGGAGCGTTCCAGGAATGGGAACGCCGCTGGAACAAGTGTATCGACTCACAAGGGTCCTATTTTGAGGAATATTAGCTTAAGATATGTACAAGTGTAATAATTTTTTTTCCTGAGCTCAGTACACTTATCTTCCGGACGAACCCTGTATGTTCTTCTTTATTTATCCCATGTATTTATCCCTTGGCCTTCTTCTAGGGACCCTTCCCTCTATTATACGAGTATTCTTCACGAATCCACTGTGCCTCAGGGTGTAGCCAATCCATCTGGTTTTTCTTTTCTCTGGGCGTTCCATCAGGTCTGTTCTTCGTCTATTTTTCTGTATACTTCTTCATTTCTTATTTTATCCGTACATTTGACCTTCAGCATCCTCCTCCAGCACCAGGCTTCGAAGGCTTCTAGTCTTTTCTGGTCTACTTTTCCGATGGCCTATGCTTCTGATCCATAGAGTGCTACGCTCCATACGAATGTTTTCACGTATTGTTTCCTCGTCTGTAGTTCTATCTTCTTTGATCACAGCAGTTGTCTTTTCATTGTGAATGCTCTCTTAGCTTGAGGTATTCTTCGCTTGATGTCTGTAGTACTTCTTCCGTCACATGTTATGGTACTTCCTAGATACGTGAAGGAATCCACTTGCTCTAATTTTTGTCCTTTCAGTGTTACTATTGTATTCCGCTTCTCTCTTCCAAATACTAGTCTACGGTGCCCTCACATTTCTCTGTCCTCGTCCTCTTTGGTATCACGATCATTATACTCCTTTGAAAGTATTCATGAAGTCGTCCGTATTTGTAGCCATCTTTGATTATTCCATACGGATTGGCCTTGGCTGTTTCCGAATTCCTTCAACTATAGATGTTGACAAAATCAAATGTCTTGGTGACCTTCTCCCATTACGATATTGTAATTATATCACAGTCTAGTCTATACGACACACGGTCATCTAGACGACGTTGAAAGTTGACATACTACCTTGATCAAAAAGTTCCCGGAATTTATTCAGAAAATTAAAAATACAAGTTTAGTCATCTAAATCTATATTGTCCCCTTCAAAGTAATCCCCATCGACTGCAACACACTTATGCCAGCGCTTGATCCAATCCTCGAAACATTTTTTATATTCGGTTTTCGGTAAGTCCATCAGTGCTTCCTGCGATTTTTCCATTACTTCCTCTCGGCTGCTAAAACGCGTTCCCCGTAATGGTTTTTTAACTCGATTGAACAGAAAGAAGTCACAGGGAGCCAAATCAGGTGAATTCGGTGGCTGTTGGATGGTATTTGTTGCATTTTTCGTCAAAAAATTACGAATAATGATAGCACTGTGCGACGGTCTCGACGCACTGTGCGACGATTTCTGGTCTCTTTCGGCGAATTGCTTCACGCAAACGTCTCATAACGCCCAAATAATACTCTTTCTTTACTGTCTGGCCTTCTGGCAAAAATTCATGATGCACTACACCGTTGTAATCCATGAAAACCGTCAGCATTGCCTTCTTTTTTGACTGAAAACGACGTGGTTTTTTTGGTCTCGGCTCATTTGGTGAACGCCATTCACTTGCCTGATGTCTGGATTGCGTGTCGTACTCATAAACCCACGTCTCGTCTCCAGTAATGATCCTTTTGATGAATGTGGGATCGGATTCAGCCTCGCAAATCATGTCTTTTGCGACGTCAACACGGTCTCTTTTTTGCATGAAATTGAGGTCTTTTGGCACCAACTTTGCTGCTACACGACGGAAACCCAAATCATTAACCACAATGTCTTCGGCGGATCCATAGGCAATGTTCAAGTCCTCCGCTATTTCTCTGATGGTTAACTTGCGGTTATTGACCAACATTTCTTTTACTTTATCAATTTTTTCACCGACTTTCGATGCCGATGGTCTGCCACTGCGTTCATCATCTTCGATTGACTCACGACCACTTCAGAACCGCTCGTGCCACTGGTAAACGACCGTTTTTTTTAGAGAATCGTTGCCGAAACACTTTTCCAACATTTCCAACGTCCGTGCGCCACTAAATCCGTTTTTTACGCAAAATTTAGAACAAGTTCGTTGTTGCAAATTTAAATCCATTTCTGCAATTGTAAAAAATCGCCAACACACACAGAGATAGATGTACTCTTGGCTACGTAACTTTTGCAAATGTCAAGTTATGACACTAAGATTTAAAGGGAATATCAACAACAGATGTACCAATTTAACAAAAAAAACAGAACTCAAATCGGAACGATGGGAGCGCCACACGGTGGTTATTCCGGGAACTTTTTGTTCAAGGTAGTATTAAGGACAGTCAAAAGAACACCGAACACCCGCTACAACGTGACTGTGGAATGGTTTTATTCAGAAATATTGACCAAAAGCGTTGATACATTTATTCCACTATGAGACGAGACAACCAATTCCCGTGTTTTTAGAAAGAGGTGGGCCGCTGATGGATCCACAACACTCTAGCACTTCCTCGTCCGAATGAAACCGAGACTCACGAATATCTTTCTTTAGGTCTTCAAAGATGTGAAAATCACAACATACAAGATTCAGGCTGTATGGATGATGATGAAGTCATTCCCAACCTAATCGCTGTAGCGTGGCCTTCGTAGGATTGGCAGTGTGGAGGTGAGCATTATCATGCAGCAGGATGATTCCGTCAGACAACATTCCGGGGCGTTTTGACTTTTTGCACGTCGCAGTGTCTGCAATGTGTCTTCTTAGCGCTGCGCATTGTTTGTGGTTCCACGCTCGAGGAAGTTGACTGGGATGTTTCCATTGTTGGTTTTGCCTTTCCTTTTGTTATCCTTTCGGGCTCGAAATGGTGGCACCACGTTTCGTCCCCTGAGACGATACGGGATAGAAGCACTTCATCATGGTACCACTGTAGATGACTCAGGCATGACGCTATTCTGTCACTCTTTTGTCGCTTCGTCGATTGATGCGGAACCCACTGCGTGCAAACTTCTAGGAACTGCAAGTAATCTATGTGTGTGTGTATATATATATATATATATAAATATAAATAGAAAATAATCAGTCGCGGTAGTCCAGGGGTAGAGCGTTGGACTACTCACCGGAGGGGCTGAGTTCAATTCCCGGGCAAGCCTCTCTGGGCACCAGCAGCTCCACCCAAGCTATGTGATTTTTCGGGTACCAGATCTTCCTGAAAACCATAACCGGCACAGGGAGAGGAACTGCCCCCCCTACCTTGATGTGTGAGTTTCACACACCGTCGGGCTTAGTACTGTGTGAACTCTATTTATCATCACCTACCAAACCGATCTTAGGGTTGATTACTGTGTTTATGGCTTTTTTTATAGAACGACAAATACTTTATCTCCAAATGTAAAATTTTTTGAATAGGTGTATTTTACTTGTTCCAAAATAAATCAAGTCGATCTGGTACTAATTATTCTTAACTTTCTCTACATACTCTACCATCATACGGTATTTTTTCATACAAAAATATACGTACTTCTCTCTCTACAACTTTGAACGCTGTATTTCAGTATCACACCATTATGTGGGACGTTTCGATGAAATATCCATGAAGGGAGTATTTTTCATGCGAAAGGAAAAAAGTTTGGAAGAAGAGAGAGGAGTGGTCGTGACGCAGTCACTCAAGGGTGTGGTAGGGGATATTGGAACATTAATTATTCACTGCAGTTGATATCGGAATAAATTAAGAAAAATAACATGCATTGTGCATATGTTTAGCTGTTAGTGATTCGCATAAAATTTGTTGGTACGCTTAACCTACATGCTGTAATGGTTAAGAACTGCTCTGGGGCAAAAATATTTTCATTCAAATTCAATGAAAATAATAATTTTAAATTAGTCCAATTATGTTTCATCACAATATAAGTTCTCATATTTCTTAACGGATAAATTAATATTCAGTTCCTCGGTAATTATTGTACGTCTTTGAATTTTTCGCAAAGAACATTACGGGCCTAACCCGTCTGCCTGATGGGTGACTAATCCCAAAGGTGCAGATTCCAATCCATTTCGGCCGCACACGTTGCCTTGCTTCGCGATCCATAGCTAAGTTTGCGATTAACTTGACCCATTAACTCCTTCAGTCATTTCGGTACGCTGGATTTGGCAGGGAATCTCATTTCGAGATTATTGACCGTGAACTTAGGGCTGCCCTGCGCCTATTCGGAAAAGTTTCATTCCGACATGCGCTGTCTCTAGATAATAATTCGCAAGGAGGTGAACAGATTGAATGGAGTCTGAAACGAATCGTCTAGCGGCAGGCAAGACCGCACGGGTGGTTGGATGGATATAAGTGATCACTGGGCCGCCGACACAACACAACGCGGCGGACGTGTGAGAAGTGCGTCTCAAAGCTCGACTTCGCGAAAGCTGACGTGTGCACTAAAATCATGGCTTCTACCTTCACGAACTGGCGAAAACAATTTTTTACTAAGTATAAATCAAAATCTTAGATGATAAATACCAACTTTCACAATTTGAACTTTTTTGTAGCAAGAAGAAAGGGCTCTCAAGAATTTAATACATTGCCTACCTTTAGATTAACAGGAAAATCAATGAGCTCCAAGGCGCTAAGAATTCACTTTAGACAAAAATTTCTAATGTAGTAGTAATTTTTACAGGTAAAAACTATTGGTGTGTGGATTGGCACGATAAAAACCTGTATCGGCAGATTTTTCGTCGGCGAATGTGTGAGGAGTGCGTCTCAAAAGCAGCTGCGCTCAAAAGCTCAACTTCGCGAAAGCTGACGTGTGTACCAAAATCATGGCTTCTACCTTCACGAACTGGCGAAAACAATTTTTTATTAAGTATAAATCAAAATCTTAGATGATAAATGCCAACTTTCACAATTTAAACTTTTTTGTAGCAAGAAGAAAGGGCTCTCAAGAATTTAATACATTGCCTACCTTTAGATTAACAGGAAAATCAATCAAAACAAGGGAGGGAACAAAGTAAAAAAGGACTCGATATTGAAAGCAAGCCATATTAATAGTATTTATACGAGGAGATTAAGTCATTAAGGTCTAAAGATAAAAAGAGGATAGCAATACAAAACGTTAAAGGGCCATACATTCGCTAAATAATAAGTAATAAATTTAAGAGATAAAAAGAAAATTCTGATGAGAGCAACTAGAAGAGTAAGAACGTCGTGGTCGAATTTAAATGTCAAAATGTTGTTCAAGCAGATGAAAGAATTACCATACTTGAACAGAACCCTTAGTGAAAATGAAAATATCATATCGGACGTTGAGAACGGAGACCAAGATCATTGAGACAGGAAGTATTGATTTTCCCCATAGCTTGGTATAACTCTTCAACAAGGAGACTAAAGACAAAGTGAAAGATAGATTTTATAAGTGTAGGGTTGAAGAAAATATGGAAGGTCTACAGTCAAGAAATTTCTTATGCTATAAATATTAAAAAAAAGAGTTGCTATATGGCAGGAGGCAGGCATGTGAAATACGGCGACATCGAAGGCGGGGATGGAGAGATAATGGGAGGCTAGAGTTCGCTAGGGGAAATTGTGAAAACGATTTTTCAGGTACTACATGATGACTTTGCGCAACTCATCAGGCTTTTCCATTTTTTATAATAGTTTTCTTCAGTGTATTACCTAAAGAAAACAGTAATCAATCCAAATTTGGCAGGTGATGGTAGAGTTCACCCAGTACTAAGGCCAAGGGCTAGTCAAATTCACACAACAGGATGTGTGGTTCAATTCCTTTCCCTGCGCCGGCTATTGTTTCCTGGAAATATCTAGTGCCCGAAAAATCACACAGCTCGGGTGAAACTGAGGGTGCCCAGAGAGGTTTACCTGGGGGTCGGACCTAGATACTCCCCCGGTCAGTAGTCCAACGCTCTACCCTTGGACTGTCTTGATCAGCTAGTTTTCGCAACTCTTACCTTCATTTCTCTCTTTATTCGTCTACTTTATGGTAAACAATCGTTTTCGTGACCTTTTTCAAAATGAAGTCTGTTTTTTGCCTAAATTCTCCAGTTTCAGGTATATTTCTGAACCATAAGTAATGCCGTCTGCGCACCACCATGATTTTTCAGCTGTGTCGGTTACAAAACGTATATTAATTTGACTGCTGTGTCTTAATTTATAAAACATGAAAGGCTTCTTTACGAATTCGGCCCCTAGATCGGATGCATACACCTAAATGCGGCTTCACATTTTGTTTGACCATGATAAATTTCGGTCACGATTCCCATTTGAAAGGCTGTGCGTCCATTTTGGTTTTATTCTGACATTAATCTTATTTTTATCTCCCACACAGAAATAAAAAGTCAATCACAATTTAAATAACCCCGAAACAAGGTCGAGGAGAATCCCTCCTTCCGCATTGAGGAGAGGCCATTGCAGCTTTAAAACAAAAGAATATGGCGCGAAGGGCGACATTCGAATAATAATAGGACATCTAATTCCACTTCTTCCTTTTTCCTCCCACGTTCGCTTTGATCCCGACGAGTATAAATACAAGAGACGGACTGTTTCCTCCGGAACACGCAAAACGATTCCGGGATTAGTGACCGCGAAAAAAGCATTTCAAGTTGAGATAGGTTGCAGGCACTTTATTTTTAGAGGCGCGAGTATTTTTTCTGGGGGGAGGGGTAAGGAGAGAGGACGACAGGTGGCGGTAACTGCTGATGGCTAATGAGCGTAGCGGAAAGAGAGGGGAGGGCAAGAAACCATGCTCCTTCAGATAATGAGCTTGTAGGGAACGAGTAGGGGGCTCGCAGTGGTGGAGAACTACCAAATGGAGATGCGGTGGGAGGCGTTGCAGCGGTAAATGAGTATTCATAGGGAGCTTCCTGAGTGAGGATGGAAGAAAGGGTATGCCGGGGACCCTTGCTGCAAGCGAGCAGGTGAAGTCCTCCCCAAAGTGCGGGAGACGACTCAATTCAATTGGATGCCTCTTAGACGGACTCGTATTTGCGAATGCTGAATAAAAACGACAACGAAAATTGTTCTCTTATGATTGCCTGGACACTTCTTAGAGGGATACCTCTGAAGGCATACCGTTGGTGTTTTGAGTTTAAGGGAAGTCTGGTATGTGTAACCACTCCCTGCCACACACCTTAGCTGTGGTTTGCAGGGTACTAAATACTCGTAAAACTAAACTGTACCCTCCCCCCGCCACATCAATAAGAGGCCGACTTTACCCAGGCCACAATGCTGAATAGAAATTTCAATGCTACTATGGTGCTCTTTTGAATTCTCAGTGAATCACTACAATAAACACATTGCTGAGTTTCAAAATATATCTCTAGGCTATATGACTTGAGCTGGCCTAATTCACTTCAAATGCCTGCTCTTAGACATTTTAATTACTAGTTGAAAAAACAACATAAATCATTTCTATGAAGCATTTGTCAAAACTACAGAATTTAAAACTAGAAAAATGTCATTATTGGCGGCCATAATATTTTGACTACCCTTACCCTACGCATTACATTGTTCAAAAGCATCCTGGTGATGCCCTCATTTCCGTACTCATTATCCATGACTGTTCTTTTTTAGTGTATAAGGCACATACAGAATCAGAACACTTAAGAAATACCATTTTTCATAAATAAAAGTTACCAAGACCAAAAGTTAGAATGCAAACTTCAAACTGCCATTGATTTGAAATAACAAATTAAATAAAATATATAAAACATAATGCATTGAAATACATTAAATGCACAAAATAGGGGGAAATAAAAATTTAGAGGACATTTCCTTACATTTCCAAGGCCAGGAGTAAATCCTCCACCACCTCATCAGTTGTTTCCATGCATGATAAAAATGCCTCCATTACAAGGAACTGGCAAATCTTCTATTTCATATATTGGATACATTGTTATAGGGATTTGGTTTTCAAGTTATAAGAAACCTGTAATAAGAAATCATGTGAAAATGATTGAGCATGAGCACAAAATTATTTAAAACTTTAAATACCCAAGTACAAAATATGGCCAAAGTTCAGACGATTAATGGATAATTTTGCTCCAGAAAAGCTGACGATACAAACCAAGAATTCATAAAAAACATGATCAATTATAATTTTTTTTTTAACCCTAGTCTGGATAAGACAAGCCTTTGGGCTTCACCACTGTACTTGTTTTTAGATTTATACTTAAGTACCTTGTATTATTCAGATGTTCTAAGTTATGAGCAGACACTACAATATACCTAATGATGTTAATCCACCACAGTTACTTTGATGACACATAACTGGAAAAAGTGAGCTTATGAGCCCTGTGAAATAAATTCAACTCCAATATATATAACAGTATATTCACATTCCCAGTTACCTTTGCTGTGCTTACAATTTTGAATGGCTTGAGGATGCCAGATTGTTTCATGAATTGAGAACTTTGAATTATCTTTAAGCATATTTTTGCATCCATTTCATAAATTAATGGAGACTCATTAAAATAAAGGGCAGAAAAAAGGTTATGTTACGCCTTGGTGGACACAATTTGGGGAATAGTACTTTAATACAAAACATACTCTCAGACTCATGTTTGTGATCCAATGGGACCCTTGAGTCAGAAGTCCACACACTATTGGCTTATGAGGATTTATTCCTGCAGCAGACCAAGAAAGGAAGTGGAAGTATTTATTAGTTCTTGGCAACGCCTGATACAAATCCAATGGCTATTCAATGGAAAAGACATTGTGCGAGTCCATTCAAATAAATAGAATGTAAAAAGAAAGCTTGAAAACATTAAATTTAGTGATTTTTCTGCAAAATGAAAAATATGACAATATATACATATTAGCATGTTATAAGTTTCAATAATACCTTAAGTATCTATGAAGAAGGAATCTGGCCGGAAGATTTTGTGAGATCGGTGTTAGTTCCTATTCCAAAAAAGGCAAAGGCTACATCATGTGAGGATTGCAGAACAATAAGTTTGATATCCCACGCAGCTAAAGTTATTCTCAGGATCATCAACAAAAGGATAGAGACTAAGGCAAATGATTACTTAGGGGATGATCAGTTTGGGTTTAGGAAAGGAAGAGGTACGCGTGATGCCATTGCAGTAATGAGATCACTAATCGAGAGGAATATAGAATACAATCAGGACGTTTTTGCCTGTTTTGTAGATTTCGAAAAAGCGTTTGATAGAGTGAATTGGGAAAAATTAATACGTGTATTGCAGAAAATAGGAATGGATTGGAGGGACCGGAGACTGATCCGCAACCTGTACATGTCTCAGACTGCTCAGGTGCGAGTGGGGAACAGAGAGTCCGGATGGGCAGTGTTAGGAAGAGGTGTAAGGCAGGGTTGCCCATTGTCACCGGTACTGTTCAACGTATATGTAGAGGAAATGATTAAAGAGGCATGGGAAGAACTGGAGGTAGGAATGAAAGTCGGAGGGGAATGCGTAAAATCGCTTAGGTTTGCTGATGACCAAGCATTAGTTGCACAGTCAGCCAAGGGGTTGCAAGCATTGTCGAGTGAATTGGAGGTTCAGTGCGATAAATATGGGATGAGAATCAATATTAATAAAACAAAGGTTATGCGATTTTCCAGAAAGAAAAAAGCTAAGCTAAATAATAAAATAGGCAGGGAAAAAATAGAGCAGGTAGAACAGTTTACATATCTCGGAAGTGTTTTGGACCAATACGGTCAAAGTGGTAGGGACGTAAGGAGAAGAATTTCACTAGGCAAGGAGGCTTTCTCAAGGAGGAGGGAGTTGATGACGGGGACGTTGAGTAGGGATGTTAAGACAAGACTCGTAAAAACTCTGATATGGAGCGTAGCTATGTACGGCGCGGAAACATGGTCACTGAAGCAGGAGGATAGACGTAGATTGGAGGCTTTTGAAATGTGGGTGTGGAGAAGAATGGAGAAGGTGAAATGGACCGAAAGGAAAACAAATGAGGAAGTACTAGAGTTGGTGGGTGAGGAGAATGGTTTGTTGAGAGAAATCGTATGGAGGCAGGAAAAATGGATGAAAGGGGTATTGAGCGGTAGTGGAATGTTGAAGAAGGTAATAGAGGGGAGAATGTTGGGCAAGCGAGGTAAGGGCAGGAACAGGATAGGGATGTTGGACGGGATGAAGGGAGGAAAGAAGTACACCGAGATGAAGAGGGACCTGATATAGATTAGTTTGATAGGTGGGGAGCCACAAAATGTTTATTTGATAGTTGTGTCCATCCAAAAACCTACCTTAAACGGTAGATTACCTAATAATAATACCTTAAGTGTGCAACTTTTACATTGAATAAAATGTAACTGCATGATTTTGTCATTATTTTCATGCTTAATATTGGTTTGAAGAGGCCAAGAGACTCGTGTCCAGATTGGACAATTTCTGGGTACTATTTTGAACCATACTGAAATTTTACTGAAACAATGGCTACTCCATATGACACTTGTAATCATATTAAAGAAAATTTTATCCTATTGCCACAATCAAAAGAAGTGTATTGGAGGATACAGAACCTCCTCAGCATAATGGTACGATTTACTGTATCAAAAGCACAGGTTTGAATTAAGCTTAGGCCCCATCACAGAGGAAAATGGTTAAAAATTTATGTCAAGGGCATGAATGGATACTGTCATGTACCCTCAAAGGCGGATCCAAAGGGAAGCATACTGTTTCCAGGATGTGCAGGCTTTCTATTTTAGAAGACAGAAATCCTTTCAAATGTCAAAACATGTTAGGCACGACTTATCTGGGCTCCAAGAAATAATTTACCTTTAAATACATAATGGTCCAGGCAAATAAGTATTTTATGATGTGAAAATGTGTAATAACTCCTTGCCTGTAACAGGCAAGTTTAAAAAAAATCATCTCACACTTGATCTGTCATTTCTGCTTTTTGTCCATATTTCATGGGTTATGCCCTCCAGGAATAATTAGAGAATAAAATGTTAATAATATACCACTATTTCTGGTTTTCACGGTATCACAAATATTGACCCTCACAAAGTCTAGTCACATCACAGGACAAGACATTTCACAAAATTTAGTTTCCACGTTCAACTAGATATAATACTATTGAAGATACTACATATTCAGTCGTGTAAGACCTGTCAAGGTGACTTCGTTTAAATTTTACTTAGGTCATACTGGATGACCAGATTTTCTCCTTAGGGTTTAGATACACCTTATTTATTGATCACATTAGAAGCTTTTCCTCAGCTACCCAATTACTGTGTTATTTTCTTCATGAATTCTTTAACTAAGAACCATTCATTCATGAAAAAAAGCACCAATAAAATTCATTTGTCAACCCATATGATAAGAATGTAGGGCCCAGCAATAATGTTCAATTTAGAGGTAACTTAAAGGGAAATCTCAACTTACCTGCAGTTTTAAGCATGATAAGAGTTTTACTCGGCAGTCAGGATTCAACAAGTTCATCTATTAGAACATGTAAGTACAAGAGTCATGTAGGTTTTGATGTTAACAGGAACCTACTACAGTGGACATGCAATGTACAATTTGCAACTTCATGAATTAGCTTAACTTTTGCTATTAATGGTATGCATATAAAATTAAAAGGTTAAATGATAATGAACTATCATAATTATCTTGAATGCATACTTCTGGCCATACATTGAAACTATCAGATTAACATGATCCCTTGGCATATGTAAATATATATATATATATATTCATAATTGAATAAATATACAAATTCGACCAAGTCATCATCAACTCACTTTGTCAAATGCTAAAATACTGCCAGACGTGGAATTGAGTAGTTTCCAGGTCTGTCAGTAGTCAATTCCCCTAGAACTTTTTATTGGGCAACTACATCATGTAACTTTAAATAAGGCACACTGCAGTTTAAATTAATACACACCTAGTTAACTTAACATTATCAATTACTTTCACACTTCTAAAGGAAATCTAAAACTCCACTTCAGTTTCAAATTCAAATTCAAAATAATGTGGATGTGTATCCATACCTACTGCCTATTTAATGAATAAACTTTACCATTGAACGTACCACAATCAAGTCTCACAGCTTGAACAATGGAGTAAGCTTCAAGTCAGCTTTCAGTTTCTAATGCACTCTCTTGTTTTCAGATTTCTTATGCCTTGGCCATGTAATTCAAGGGAGTTTTTGTTTCATATACTTGCTGCTTTAATACACAGGATGGTCACCTGCAATGTTCTCACAGAAAAATTATTTCCCATTATATTTCCAATACCTGCTCAAAATTTTTCTCCATTCATGTGAAATAACACTTTCAAAGATATCAAAATGTAACAGGCAGCTAAAAGTGTATTACTTCAACATCAGTTTTTACTCTTAATGATCAACTTCCACAGAATCACAAATTCACCAATTGAATTTGTTTAAAGAATTATCTTGGATTCATTAATGATAACTAATAACAGGAAAAGGCTGTTTATGACAAGCGTTTAACAAAATTCTGATTGTAACAAGGGAGTTACCAGTTCTTCAAACCCAGAAATGCTCCCTAAATGTCAAAAGAAATAGCAACACATTTCCCGAAAAAGTGAACTTCTTCTGTAATGGTGAATATTTGTAAATGGATTCACTTCGATAATTTGGGCAGGCTTTTTCAAATTAGTTTCATAGGACATAATCTTATGTGAGAGCTCTTTATTTGAAGTCAATTTCAAGAACTTCTGGACATTCATAGGACCCCATTGGTCCCAGAAAAACAAACACCTTCCTACAAATGGTATACCAATAAATAAATAAAAAGGTCCAGATTTTGGTCTGACACAAAACATAATAGAAACAGAAGTGAAGGTGCCTATTTAGAAATGATTCAGTTCATGAGAATAAACTAAGAGTGAACATTATTATCAACTCAAATGATTACTCCAAATGTAGTTCAGGAAGTCAACTTACAAATACCTAATCTTGAGTCCATATCAGCCCATGGTTAACTTTTAAAAATAAATTCCATCCATCAAATTTACCAAGAAACACAAATTTCCATCAGCACACACAAAACTATGTTGAAATCGTAATAATAATATTATATCCCCATTCTCTCAGTCACTAACCAAATAAATACTAAATCCAATGTTCAATGCAACCCACCAATTTCCATACTGTTCTCATTTAAGTACTATAACAACACAAACCCTCGCACCTCAAGATTACAAATTAACACAAGTTAATGGTTTTTTTCTTTCAATGAAAAGTGGAAGAGCAGAATACAATATCCACATACCAGTTTTCTAATTATTGCTTCATAGCTTAATTTGGTAATGTCCATAATCATTGAATGAACATAAAGTTTTCATGAATAACTGATTTTTCAAATTTGGTCCAGAAACATTACTTTAATACAAATATATTATAACTATTGATGGATTGTTTTGATTCCCCACTAATTAAAAGATAAATGAACAAAATCAAACTACATACTTAAACCAAATAAATAGCTAAAAATCACTCATGAGAACTGTATCACTAAAAACCACATCTTCCTTGAACAACTGCGGTAAAATCTTGGTAAAACAATAAATAATAAGGTACTGTTATGGGTATAAAATATCTTCATGCCACCATAGTAAATATACACATATAAAAAGTGTGAACTGTATTTGTTTATACATATTATTTTCTCAATTTATAAATCTTACCTACATTTGAGTCCAGAAAATTCTATGGTTTCTTTTGACAGTCTTATTAAATACCGTGCAATTCTGTAGGGAAAATTGCAAGCAACACTGTACAAAAGAACAATAAATTGACACCAACTTAACTGTCTATTTGTATCAACAAACTTTCATATCCCGGTTATCCCTGCAATCGTTCCATATTCTTCAAAGAGGGAAGATTATTTAACTTTACTTCAATGTATTTACTACACCCTTTGAAAGGGATACTTCAAAAACACTATTTACAGGTCTTACCTTTGATATTTATATATATATATATAATATATATATATATGTACATTTGCATATATATATAACTGGAACGGGGTTTCAGGGAAAAACCTCTATAACGAGAAGGGCGGTGCATTGCTGCCTGAGACTGCAAGCCACCGCCCTCATAAAACTGTACACTTTCCCTTGCAATACTTCAAGGAGTCAGGCACTGCCATCTTCCTTCCAACTAGACAGTGCTATTCATCTCTAATACTTATATATATACAAAATAAATAAATCTCTGTGCTCCTCTACTGTCTCCTTCAAATTTTTACACACATTTGTAAGTTGAAATTTCACATCCCACCTAATAAGTCAGCTTCAGATAAAAACTCAGTTAAGGCCCAGAACACTGCACTTCTTCCCGAACACCTCAAGACAATTGGGGGCTCATGCTTGGGTGCTCCTACCAAACAAACCACGCAATTATCTACCTCTCTGACGTGTTCACTTCTTAAATGCTGGGCCACCGCTGCCATAATTAATAAGTGTCCCTCCAAACACTTCACAAGTCAAAGGGGTATAATAAAATACTTGTTTGAAACTCTTCATTCACTCCCTATTCCTTTATCCATTCAAAACCTATTTAGCATGAAAATCTTGGTTCAATGTACACACACACTTCCACAAACAGACATATATTTAGGCATATAAGAGATATATGCATTTAAAATCTTCACATATCTACAACTGTTTACCACTAGAAGACATCGTGATATCGTATGTACAAAAATTTACAATGTATTTCAGTCAAAAAAAGCACAACACCATTCACAAAATTAACTATTGCATCCAACAATTCACAAATCACTCATTATTTTACATACATTCTTGAGTTTATCTACAAGAAAATCACTCAAAGAGCACAGTTTTTGTACTATTTTTTATGTTATGTGTACTTTATATGCTGTGTATGATACAAGTCTTCCTTTGCCCCCTTCCTCACAAAAAAAACAAAAACAAATCTAAAAAAATGGAGTCTTTACCACTCTTTCCAGTCCTAATTCAAAACAGCTCAGGTATACAGTTATCAACATCAACTGACAAATTCAACAAAATGGTTAAGACAATTAAATAAAAATACCCTAAGTAGATCAAAATTATATTGTTATAAAAGTCAGACTTTAAAATGCACTCTGGTTTTTTTTCAGCTTCCCTTTCTAATTTCCTGTTCTAATGTTTTCACTTGGGCACTTGGGAAGGTATTGGCCGGAATGAGAGTTAACCAAAGAAAGGAAAAGAGAGCATATGAGATAGAGAGAGAGAAAGAGAGAAGTCTGTGTCAAGATAGGAACAGAAGGCATGAATGAATTAAGGAAGATCAAGAAGTGATATATAAATGTGCACAAGGGTTCAGGGGTAAGGTATCACAGGAGATATTTTTTATCACCACAGCCTCTGTTCAAATGTTGCACTCATGCCAGCACAATAAAAGAGGTTGAGGAATAACCTTAAGATTGGTGCATTTCCATCCATTAAATAACAAACATAAAAATGCTAGACCAATGGAGGCTGGCAGGAAGCCTCCCTACCCCCATGGTAGCTCTCATAACTATGTAACATGGTATCAACTGGCCCCAAGTAACTACCTCCAAAAACTCCAATACCCTTAACACTCAAACAAAAAATTTAGGATGCCTAATGTTTTCCATATGCTCAAATAAAATTAACTAAAAACAACACTGAGGCCCTATCATGACATAAAAGGTGGTACATTTAACAAAATTTTCAAAGTACTTAATGCGCACATAAAATAAAACATTTTGATTGTGGCCATTAGAAATGTTACAATTTAAATTTTAAGGTTGATGATGACAGTATTAACATAATTCAAGTAAACGATTTTGATTCTGGCAGCCTGTGAATTGTGGTTGAGCTATGGCACAAAGTAAGGTAACCTTACCCACAATAATAAATTAAATTTTCCATGAACATTTATTGGCCATGCTCACAAGTATACCATCAAAAATTTCCTAATACACAGGCATAAAAATATACAAATTTCCTACAACTCTCCTATCCAACATCTCATTTTTAAAATCAGCATTTAATTTGATGTACTCATAAATCTGATTACAATGAAGTGGAATCCCTCACCACATGAAAACTCACTATTGCAGTCCCTAAAAAGGACTAATGTCGGTTAGCAATTAAAGTTACTAACAAGGAGATTGAAAGAATTCAACTAAGGAACAAGGCATAATCATTAATGGGCAATCAACATTGCAAACCATAACATTCCATACCATTAAAGATTAACTACTCATTTAGAAATCACTGATCAGGAGCACACATCAAAATGCCCCTCTTATTTTGTAAGATATTCCTGTCTTAATATAATATCCAAAAAAATTCATCAAAAAGGAAAAGGGAATGCTTTGGAAGATCCATAGAGGTGCAAAATGGATGACAGCAATCAACAGAGAGACTAAAAAATGGAAGTATTTTCTTCGTCTTCTATCCTTGTATTACAATTCTAGCTCAACTGCCTCTACTTATTAAAAAAATCAAAAGATGCCATACAATTTAACATGCATCAGCTCATAATTTGTCCTCAAACTCCCATTAGTCCTGCCCTGCTGAAATCCACAAGCCCCTCATCTTTTTCCTTTCTTACTTGAACACACACAAACAAATCTAAGACATTTTGAGATCTTAATAAATTGGACCACTCCAACCTCGCAATCAAATCCAACAACCTCTCCCCCTAAAACTGGTGTTTGGACACACACACACAACACGCAAACATATTTGGTCAAAATGCAACATAACTGATGGCACCTACCAAAGTGCACCTCAAGTATATAAACTCTGCGTAGACAAAAGGACGTAAAACTTTCAACAAAGCAGTCCCGTGCGCACATCATCTACGCATCATCACAGTCATCTTCCTCGTCTTCGTCCTCCGAGCCCCCCACCTCTTCCTCCTCCAGGAATTCCTCTTGCGGCTGCTGTTGCTGGTTGCTGCCACTGCTTCGTTCAGGGCACAGGGATGGAAGAGGGGAGACTAGGTCCGGCGGCTCCCCCCCCTTAGGAGAGGAAGCCTCAGATGGTTGGGGTCAGACAAGGGTCGAGGCCACATGGTACAGCTGCATTAGGGCCTGGATATGAACAGGCAGGCAAGAGAGCCGGTCATGCGAGTTGGAGTCCAGTGCCAGCCATGACAGGGCATTATAGCCCTCCATCACATACCTGTAAGAAGGAAAAAAACCACTATCAAACCACCACCTGTCACATAATCCTAAATGACGAAACTCTTGGAAATAAAGTGGCGACTGACATGAAAGAAGCCATGAGGCATATTTTTGGCCATTTCCTGTACCTTCAGCATTTGCTCACTGATTAAACAAGAATGAACTGGAATCTAATTGCACTCACTTGTGGGAAATTTAATCATTACTTCTTTTATACTAGTAGTCAAAACTCAAGCAAATATGATTGTAATTGGTCAAATAAAAAGATCAAAACTCAGCAAATTAATAACTTACTGATGTGTAATAATCAATTAACTTAATTTGTGTACTAAAGAGTGAGGTTTGCATATTTTCAACAGCAACTTCAAAACACATTGTAACGATTGAAAATAATTGCACATTTTTGTAGCCAATTGCAAAAGTATTTTAACATCATATTTTGTTGTATTTAAGTCCAATAATACCATAACAAAACACAATAGCAAATATTTTGTAGCTAAAATTATAAACTTTCACATGAACACAATACAGCCTAAATTTAATTACTCAAATGGATAAAAATGCCATTAACACACAAAAAATACTTTTCTTCATAAGCTACAAGAGGCTACACCATTATCATGTGATGTATGTGTCCTACAAACCCCATGTGTCCACTTCCACTGAGCCACTTCAAGGATGTGACAGCTTAATTTAACTATCCCAAAGCAAAACCCTGAACATTTTTAATCAATTCAATTTGAAAAACTGAGTAATTCATTAATTCCAGAAAAAAATTGAGTGATTCATTCATTCAAGGTAATCTACCCATAATGGAATGTTTTGGATTGTCCCAAAGGAATATGAACTAAGTATCACACACTTTCTTATGAAATTCTTCTAACAATAAAACTTCTTTCTAACAATAAATTACCTAAAATTAGAATTACAGAAATAATTACATCCTTCCTTAGTATCCCAATTAATATATTTTAGCACTTATTTCTATGATGCTCTTATTTCTGGCCCATATTAAATATACCAACCAAATTATACTGAAAATCTTCATGGGACAAACAAAAAGACATAAGTGAAGCACTGGTGGGATTATAACTTTCATCATTCACTTCACACTAATAAACACATCTGAAACAATGGAAATGATAGAACCTACCTTAACACATCAGTTGTGTATTGTGAATCAAGGGGATGGACTGTAACGGCAGATTGTTGTTGGAGTAGATCATCTGATGACTGTTGGATAGCTGGGCTATGGAGGTGTAAGGCATTCTTAAGAAATACTGGGCACACTCCTTCAAGGTGGGGGCAAGACATCCAGAACCACGAGGGCATGGGTCCTGTGGGTGCAGTTGATACCAGGTAGCCAAGGGCAAGAGGCTGTTGGAGCAATGTGCCCACCTCTTCCTGTGACTCCACTCCCCCGACACCACCACTTCCATTCTAAAGAAAAAGAGTGTGAAAAATTAGTACTCACAGAAATGCTAGCTCGGACATAACAAAGACAACACATTATGCACTATTATTAAATGGCCACATTTAATGCTTTAAAGGCAGGTAATATGAGTATTTATGATGGCAACCATCAAGATTAATCTTTAATAGAACACAAAACAATAAAATAAGCCTTGAGATTACCATGCTGAGATAGCATTCTTCCACAGAAAATTGTTGTATTGTGACCACTTTCCACAATGCAACAAGGGAATGGTAAAAGTTGGTTTGGTTTTTGTTGAACAGAGAGCTGAACTTTGTGGCACCCATTTCATGACCAAAACAAAAATCTTCCTCATTTGGAATTCCCAATTTCCATATACATATTCCAGATTTCCTCAAAGAATCCAGCCCTTTTCCTGATTTTCTTTTCAAATTTTTCATTAAAAATGTTCTATATTTCCCAATGATTAGCCACCCTGATGGACCAAGAATTGGAACACACTCCAAATCATCAATGTACCTAGTTTAACATTTACCATTTACTGATCAGTTGTACAAATTGCAGGAGCAAATATGTGCACCAGCACAGCAAAAAACAAGTATAGGATCATATGTGACCTTCATAACATTGAATATTTACTGAGTGATATAATTCTAATTACTGGCATTTTTGCTGACTAATGCTGATCCATTTTGTAACAAATTTTTGTTATCCAATAAAATTTTAAGAGATTTTCATTTTTAAACCTGAAATTATATTTTTCGAAAGATGAAAAATGTGCATTTCTTTTCCCATATTGTTCACTAGCTATTATTTCTGAGTACTGAATGTTTTTATGGACATGATATTAATAAAAGTAATCACCTGGTCAAGATGAATGTTTTATGGAACTTGGCAGTGATACAATTCCAAGTCCCAACTAATATAACACTAAATAAATACTTTAAATCCTGCAAAACTACAGAAAACCAATCTAAACTTTACATACTTCTTGCTTCACTTCATCCCATACAACACACCTATTCTTGGTTCATTTCTAGCATAGCTAACAATCTTCAACATTCTACTACCAATCATAATGCCATATGTACAGTTTTTTTTTGCCCTCCTTTGTATTTCCCCTAACAACCCCATCTCTCCTCCTACTATGCCTAGCGGTTTATTTGTTTTCCCTTCCATCCATTTTACTTTTCCTATTCTTCTCCAAACCCACATCTCCAAATCCAATATTTTCTTATCATAATCATCTAATTAACTTCTAAGTTTCTGAATTGTTTAATACTAATCTCAATAATCAAATTTTCACTATTTAATAAATATCTACTACAGATCCCTGCTTCTTTATCAAAAGTGTGTATTTCATGGGATGGGTTATGGATATTAACAAAAAACTAATGTTCTTATGAGCATTTTGACTTAGCATAACATTTGTGGCATAAAATATCATATTATAATAACATTAGTACTTTTATGACAAATCCGTTCTACACTGAAACCAACAGTATATCATACCATTGGCTAGTTAGCTATACATGGAAATTACACCTTCTGCTTACTGTTGATAACCAAATATTGAAATAAAACATTTATAAATTATATTGTTTATAATAATAATTTATGGTACTTAAGACCCCTGAAAAAACAAGAAATTTCACTCACCCTTCCAGATGTTCCATTACAAGGAAATGGGCTGTGTTGATTAGAGTTTCCTAATCCTCCAGGACTTCCAGGCTGGGAGACAGAGTCACCCCTTCTGGGACTACCAGTTGGGCTTGGGACACCTGGGCCCGTTTCAGGCCATGTGCTGAAGATGTCATTGAAGTCTTGCATGCCATCAATACCCTCTGGCATATCATCATTTAGTGCTGAGAAAAGCTCATCATCTCCCAACTCTGGACCATTTATATGCTGCTCTTGGAAAGCAGTTTGCGAGGACTGGAAATAAGAGAACATGTGTTCACTTCAGTGCAAATAGCAATAGCTTTCTAGCAGTCAATAGAAACAAGACTTTTGTCTGACCACGTTAGTATTAAATTTGAATCAGGTAAATGAATAATTATCTACCCATTAAGGGATACATATAAAGAGAGGCAAAAAAAAAATGAATGAAAACTTATTTGAGGTTACTATGGCCTTTGCATGTTGGTAACAAATACCATATTAAACTACCAGAAACATGACAGGCTAGCTTTCTAATGGTTGAAGATGGCATTTCAATGGATAAATCACAAACATTTGGAGTAAAATCTTATATTTACGAGACCAAATTTCTGTTGGAGTGGATTTCTGTTTCATACACAATTTTCCATTTTCCCAAGGTTTGTGGAACCTCACATTCACACGGTTTCATTTTCAATAACTAAATATAAAAAATTAAGTTTTCACAGATTTCACCAAATATGAACAGCATAATGGCATCAATTCATCTTGATGAAGATAGAATTTCCTTTGACTTTGATCATTTACTCAGTCCTTCAGAGAAATCTAAAATTACCTGAACTTACACTTTCTTCAATTTCCTCATAATCAATTACAACAAAAGTTATATCCAGCTACAGCCAAACCCAGTACTCGCATTAACGGAATTTATGTTTTCCAGCAATTTTCAATATTTTATTCACATCCCATGCAATTTCCTATTTTTCCAACATATGCACAACCCCAATTTACGTATGCCTACACTTTCAGTTTTCCCACTATTTGCTTCACTGTGCTGAATTAAAGAAAATTCACATTTTAAAAAAGTGCTCATGCACATCAACCTTTATAAAATAAACTTTTTTCACTTCGTTTTGCACAAATACACTTCAAAAATTTTAGAGAGAGAGAGAGAGAGCATTAATGCGAATGGTTTTAGCGAAGCATTTAAATAGTGTGGGGTAATACAGAGCACCAACAGTGATGCAAAAATTTGAACTGTTTAAACTCATAATCTTAGTTTACTAGTAAGATATTCATGCTATGAAATGAATTCATGACTATGAATGAATGTACAGCATATTGTACGACTAAGTGTTTGCTATGGATTTTATACATTCACACCTGATAAGAGACTACTCATATTGCATGTTTGTTCAAATTATGAGGAGTGAAAATAACTTAGACCCAAACAAGATGAAGTGTGAAAAATGCAAGAGCCATTTGGCATCATTTTTACTGAACATCAGATATAGCCATGATGGGCTCCTGAATAATAAAAAAAAATTAAAACTTGCTTTATCACATGGAAACTACACTGAATCAAAAATAATCATATTTTCTTCAAAAATATTTGAAAGTAGGGTCACTATTTGCGCTAATCAAACAGTTAAGTAGCTCAGATTCTTGTCTTAACTTTTTCTAAATTACAATAGAATGCAATTTTATCCTGCTAGAAAATCCAAAGATGAAATAAAAAAAGAACTTTCAATAGTGAAGTTCTCCTTTTTCCGCCATTTATATTTTTCCACATTTCATAATTTCTCCAGGACATTAAAAACCACTAGCCTTGGAAGCATTCATCATGCATCATATTCTTCAATGTCTGAAATCATATACAAACACCAAGACAAATAATAATTGTTCAAGCACATGAATTATCTATGCAACACTTTTGAGCTAGGGCAATTCATTTTTAGTGTGATTTAACTGATCAATTTTCAGGGTGATTCAATTCACTAGAAGAATTGAATTGCTTAGAAATAAGGATTTTAATACCACTAAAAACTAAACAAAAATTCATCCAACTGTAAATGAAGAAATAATAAAATCATTCAAGTCAATACCTGAGTAGTAGCTGATGTAGGAAAAACCAAAATATGGGTGCATGTAACATCCTGTGGAGTTGAAAGAGCACAGTTGACAGATGTTTGGCTGAAACGCTCATCAGGAGTGAACTGGTCAGGCATTAGTCGCAGGGCTGAGTCTGGCTCAAATGAAACAAGGCAGGCACTCAACACTGAGGGTGCTTCCCCAGGATATCCCAGCCCACACTGTCGACAGATCTCTTTCAAATGTTTTGAGGCCTTTAATAAAGACTTCCTACTGAGAAGCCAACTCCAACCTTCAAGAAAAATTACAATTTTCATTATTTATTGTATCTATACAGCATTACACTTTGAATGAAAACTCATGTATATTAATGATACTTTCATCTGGTTTCATAAAGAAAAATCCAATTAAAACCAGTAAAATGAAAAGTGACACATTAGCACCAAACATTTTTGCAAAAGACTACAGTTCTCACGTCATAATTTACATATATGGTTAGTTAAATTCATAAAAAGCAGCTACCAAGAGCCAATTTAGTGGGACCAAGTTTCATCAACAAACATCTTTTGAATTAATTTACAATCATAATTTGACACATTGGACTCTTGGATTAGGACATTCCTCAATAGTATGTTTTCCTTGTTATCACAAATGTCTTTAGGTCTTGACTACAGCAAATGTAAATAATTATGGTTAGCACATTCTGGTTATCACCTCAGTAGACTTGGCAAAACACCTTAATTAAAATGTCCATGAAGAAGTAAATATCCCAGAGGAAAAATAAAAAAAATGCAAAAAGCCACTTTCTTGTAGAACTAGATCAATATTATTTCAAAAGATATTTCATTTAATTAAAGAGTTTAAAAAATGGTTGCAGTACGTATTATACATTATATTTAATATGTAATAATTATGAACATATGAATGCACTGTTCATTCCTTGTAGCATCACAGCAACGCGCATTTATAGTGATGTTAGTATTGAAATTTTTCTGAGTATGTTATCAACATAGTGCAGGCATGATTTTCTTGGCTACTAAAAGTGAGAAAGTGCTGGATTATCAAACGGAAAAAATGCTGCAGAAAGACAAATTTTGACATAAAAGGATTAATTTCTAGAAAAAGTGCATGAACCTTACAAGCATTAACCAAAACCATTGAGTATTAGCCCTTCTGCCTATAAAAAGATTCCTTTAAGCATTATGTTTTGTCTTATTTCTTTTTTATTTTGGAAAAAAAATCATTCAGAAAGTTCCATTATTCCTTAGTGCTTTCTGTCACTGCCAAATGTGGAAAGCAGGTGGATTGTACCAGCATGGTTTTTAGGACACATGCAATTGCTGAAATTATTTGGTATCTGTCAAGAATAACATTACTCAATGTAAACCCCTTCAGCTGAAATAACTGCCTTCAATTTTGTCCTGAATTGATCGCACACACTCTTTAAAACAGCACTGTCCATATTCGTGAATGCTGCTATGATAGCGGTGCATAGAGTTGCTGCATTAGGGTGTATTATGGGTAGGGGGTCTCATTGATAACTCTTTCAACTACGTTGCAAACATTATTGTGGAGGGGGTTCAAGTCTGGGCTATTCGGGGGCCAAAACTACTTAGACCAGGACATGTCAATGTTATCTGAGAGCCAGTTTTGGACTAAATGACTCGTATGAGCTGGTGCACCGTCCTGTTGAAAGACATGTTGTCTCCCCGAGACCACAGTTACCATCCACGGTTTCATAACATTCTTCAAAATTTGCAGATAGACTTCTTTTGTGATAGTTTGTCCCTTTTTAAAGAAATGTGGTGGCATGATATCATATCACTGGACACAACACCTAGGACATGAACACTAGCCAGAAGTTTTGTTCGAGCAACAATCGGGATGTCCCCCGAGGTCGTGTGCGAGCCAGCAATCATTTCTCTGGTTGATCTTTCCGTCAATTGTGAAAATTTTTTCATCAGAAAAGAAACTGACACACCCTGCAGCTTCATTTTTATAGAACCCAATAGCAGGTTGCAGCGAGCAATCCACTTTGTTCTGGCAGCCTCAGACAGCGTGTGTCGCACATTTTTTTGTGTAAAACTTGTATCGTAGGTCCTCCTCTACCATCCAATTCATTGCTCGCTCCCTAACATTCATTTCTGATGCCAATTTCCTCAATGATCACCCTGGGTCCTCTGAAATCAGTGCCTGAGCCTTCTGGACGACTGCTGTGGTTCGTGAGATGCATTTCCTGGAAAGAGGTTTCCTCGCCAGATTATTGAAACCGTCCCCAGACTTCTGTGAAGTATTCAACTCAGCCACAATATCATATTTATCTGGGGTAACCAAAGAATCAAAATATTTCACTGGACGAATGCCCAGTGCAAAGACTTTCGATAATAGCAGCTCTTCGGTTGTTCTCCGCACTTGTACATTAAATCTTCGCCATTTTGAGGTTATGACTATTTCTAGATGCCTATAGCTTTAAAGAACGCCAATTGCAACCTCCAGTGGAACTATAACATGGCGGGAAATTCAAATTGATATTTGTCCGGAGATAAGTGCTGCACCCTGTACAATACTAAAAAGTGATATCTTTCCATTTAATAATTTTGTATTTAGCCAAGAAATTTTGTCTTGTGTGATTCTTAAATGGGATGCTTTCCATTTGTAATACCCTCTCTCATTACACATTATAATGATATTAATTCTAACCATATTCCATTTTAATTAGATTGCTTTCTATTCAATAATTTCTCTAACAGTGGAAAAATTGGATAAACCTACTATGTAATTAACAGTATGCAGTGCACCTAAACTATTAGACGGAAGTGCTTGGCATTGAGAGTAGTTAACTTTAATCCTCCAACACTTAACCCATCCAGGAAAGAACGATCCAAACAACACCCTAAGCAGTATCCCCAAGAATGAACTCAGCTGTTTAAAAATACATTGAAAATATCTTTGGAGCCATTTAAATAATGAGGATTAGGTGCAGAAAAAGTCCCTACAACAATAAGAGTAATACCTTAACATACGCAATCTTACCTTTTAATTCTCCATGGCCAATTCTACCTATCCTTCCAACAACAAGCCTCCATGGCTGTACACTCTGTGACATAACACCAAGGATCCAGTCCATTAACTTTTGTAAACCTATTCGGCGAGCTGATGCCTTTTTTCTACGTAACCTTGGAGAAAATAAACAACATGAAAGGTTAGTTATACCTGCAATAACAATCAAAATATTTCAAATTGCAAAGAAAACTATTTCCCCAAAAAAGTATAATACTATAATTATAAAATAAGCAGAGAATTTCCTAATAATTAAATAGTTCATTTGAATCATAGTTTCAAACATTAGATGAAACATTTAATACAGCCGATCAAGTACATGGCATATGGATAAAGAACATTTATATCATAGTTAGCAAAATAATAATTATTAGCTAAGGCTAAATTACAACTAAACACAAGTTTGTAAGGAAGAAACCTTTGGATTTTTATGAGGGACTGGTCAGCCATATGTATGTCAACAGTTGATTAAGTGAAAGACCATTATTTTGTAATGGTCATGGTGGACAGATGGAATTTTACTATTTATAAGAAGGAAAGCTAATTATTTCAGGAATGATCCAAACAATTTTAAAGGTAAGCACATTAAAGCTTGTTTTACGCTTTACTGAATAGTGGTTATTATATTTTTCAATAATTAATTGGTAGTGGTAACTCTACCACCAAAAGTTTGATTTTATTGCAATTACCAATAGTTGAAATCCAAATTCCTCTCATGGAAATCAACTACAATGTCTTCATTAATGATATAATTTTCTGAACATACACTAGTGGTTTCCTGCCATAAATAAATTATTTAAAGAGCCATAGGTTTTTCTTTCAAAAAATAAATTTGTACAATAATGAATATTGGCACTGAATGGCCTGCCATGATTATTTAATAAAAAATAAATATTGGCCCACCTATGAAATTCATGAATCAGATATTTTTCATATCAGAATAAACAAATTCATAGGTGATATATACCAGGTTTCCGACTACTTAATGTAACACAACACTTAAACGTTTCCACATAATATACCTCTTATATGATATTGGGGTAAGACAATAGTTGAACCAGGAAAAATCCAAGAGAGATGGAAGGAATATATAGAAACACTCTATGGTAAAGAACTTAGGCCGACAAGGTTAGACATAGAAAAGGAACATGACGTAGAAGAAGATAGCTTAGGTCCAGGCATACTCGACGATGAAATAGAAAGGGCATTAAAGGAGATGAAAGCAAATAAGGCTGTGGGGGTGGACAATATTCCTGTAGAAATGTTGAAATGGTTAGGGAAAGGTGGGAAAAAGGCCATATATGGACTGATTCGTAGTATCTATGAGGAAGGAATCTGGCCGGAAGATTTTGTGAGATCGGTGTTAGTTCCTATTCCAAAAAAGGCAAAGGCTTCGTCATGTGAGGATTACAGAACAATAAGTTTGATATCCCACGCAGCTAAAGTTATTCTCAGGATCATCAACAAAAGGATAGAGAGTAAGGCAAATGATTACTTAGGGGATGATCAGTTTGGGTTCAGGAAAGGAAGAGGTACGCGTGATGCCATTGCAGTAATGAGATCACTAGTCGAGAGGAATATAGAATACAATCAGGACGTTTTTGCCTGTTTTGTAGATTTCGAAAAAGCGTTTGATAGAGTGAATTGGGAAAAATTAATGCGTGTATTGCAGAAAATAGGAATGGATTGGAGGGACAGGAGACTGATCCGCAACCTGTACATGTCTCAGACTGCTCAGGTGCGAGTGGGGAACGGAGAGTCTGGATGGGCAGTGTTAGGAAGAGGTGTAAGGCAGGGTTGCCCATTGTCACCGGTACTGTTCAATGTATATGTAGAGGAAATGATTAAAGAGGCATGGGAAGAACTGGAGGTAGGAATGAAAGTCGGAGGGGAACTCGTGAAATCGGTTAGGTTTGCTGATGACCAAGCATTAGTTGCTCAGTCAGCCAAGGAGTTGCAAGCATTGTTGAGTGAATTGGAGGTTCAGTGCGATAAATATGGGATGAGAATCAATATTAATAAAACAAAGGTTATGCGATTTTCCAGAAAGAAAAAGGCTAAGCTAAATATTAAAATAGGCGGGGAAAAAATAGAGCAGGTAGAGCAGTTTACATATCTCGGAAGTGTTTTGGACCAATACGGTCAAAGTGGTAGGGACGTAAGGAGAAGAATTGCGCTAGGCAAGGAGGCTTTCTCAAGGAGGAGGGAGTTGATGACGGGGACGTTGAGTAGGGATGTTAAGACAAGACTCGTAAAAACTCTGATATGGAGCGTAGCTATGTACGGCGCGGAAACGTGGTCGCTGAAGCAGGAGGATAGACGTAGATTGGAGGGTTTTGAAATGTGGGTGTGGAGAAGAATGGAGAAGGTGAAATGGACCGAAAGGAAAACAAATGAGGAAGTACTGGAAATGGTGGGTGAGGAGAGGGGTTTTTTGAGAGAAATCCTATGGAGGCAGGAAAAATGGATGAAAGGCGTATTGAGCGGTAGTGGAATGTTGAAGAGGGTAATAGAGGGGAGAATGTTGGGCAAGCGAGGTAAGGGTAGGAACAGGATAGGGATGTTGGACGGGATGAAGGGAGGAAGGAGGTACACCGAGATGAAGAGGGACCTGATATAGATTAGTTTGCTAGGTGGGGAGTCACAAAATGTTTATTTGATAGTTGTGTCCATCCAAAAACCTACCTTAACCGGTAGATTACCTAATAATAATAATATGATATTGGTTTTTTAGTTCTACATCATCATCAGGTTAAATATACAGAAGAGTTGGTACTTGTAATAAGTGCCAACTTTTCCGTACATTTAAGCAGATGATGACGTAGATTATAGAAACCTGGGTCATGCATTAAATATTTTACAAAGAAAGACTATGCTGTTTCATTATGAATTATTTCCATGAGGCAATACCAAAAATCATTTCTATTTGTTGCCAAAAATCAAACGACACCTAACATAAACATCAAACTTAAATAATGTATTAGGTCATTCATTCAAAGATAAGAGCAATTTAAGATAACCATTAGTAAAAATATGAAAATGTTTCATTCTTTTATCAGTTTCCAGAAATCATTTTCTAATGGTTTATTGCTAATTTCAAGTCAGAATTACATTAATTCCAAGAACTCAACCACATGTAATATCATTCAAATTACTGCTAAATCAGAAGAAAGACATTTAAATTGCTGCCAACAATTTAAAAGAGAATTCAGTTCTTCGACTCCACCAATGTGAAATAAGGGCACATATTGTTCCCTCATTTACAGATTCTGTCTACAATAGCATGCTTTCTGACCCCAAATAAAATTAGATGTTACCAGTTTCACTTTATTTTGAAGTGCTTTATTAATTAGCAAAGAGCTTAGAAGTCTCCTTAGCTTAGAACTCCAGACGTGAATTAAGTATAAGCTAAAAATGATTGAAATGGCAGACATCCTAAAATAATGATTGCACTAACAATTTACTGCTACACTGAATTTGTTAGCTACTTTTTTTATCAATATTATATAGACAAAATCCAATTAGAACTGTGAGAGCACTTACCGGTTAGGGATTTCAATATTTATTGTGCTTGTTTCAAAGACTTCTCCCCTCTCATCTGTGCATGATGCCAGCAGCCAGCGCTGATCCTCTGACAGACAATAACTAACATACAGGACTGAACAGTGATGATAGTCAGCTGATTGAGAAGACCCTGAGCCAGGGCCACCCACACTACTTCCCACAGCACTCATGCCACTGCTCCCACCCATCACACCCATCCCACCACCTGTTGATGAGCTAAATGACTCCCCTGACTCAGCTTTGTCTTTACTTGGAGCCAAGACATATGGAGGCGTGTACAGGCGGAATGGAGCACGGTTTTTCTCCTGTAATAAAAGAATAGAATTATAGTGAGTCCAATACTTATCATTTGCATGGCACTAAAGATAAGCTGAATTCTGACTTGACCAGCCTAACGATCTGAGACTGACGTAATTAGGTCTGGACATGGTTCTCCAAATGTAAACAAAGCACTGACTACCAATTCCACATTGCCCTAAATTTAAAAAAGGGTAACTGACATTTTTTCAATGGAGTATTATCACTTCAAGTTTTGATGAAAGGTTTTTGGGCCTATGTTCCAACTCACTATGCCCAATGGCTCCCATATTGGGTATTAACAGTGAAACCCTGGCTAGTATTACAAAAAAAACGTGGTTTGCAGGTTACTTCATGTAAGACTAATTTTTTCAGCAGTTTAACTCATTAGGGATATGCACCTAAATCACATAAAGCTTGGTACAATTATGTGTAATATGCATTCAATAATCCATGATCAAATAATAACACATTTAAACAAGGAAAAAATTAATGCACTAAAATAACCATCTCTATAAAAAAGAAAATAAGATAGTGGCACTTCAAAGGAAATGAGATTATTTAGCACTACATAATTTTACACATTACTGCGAATTAGCTTTTCAGTCTTTTTTTACTATTTTTTATTAATATTTATTAAAACTAATTCTTACTAATCTCCAAACAGTAAATGAAATTACCTCTACTGAAGATGAAACTGCAGTAAAAAAAAGAAGTTTAAGAAAAGATATGATAAAAAATAATAAATTAACAAAAGAAGATATTCTCAATTTTCAATGCTCAATGTATCACTAGACTGGTGACCCTTAGGCCACAGACTACATTTTTTCCAAGGTTGATTTCTGATTTTGCCACTGGATAGTTGCACTTGATAAACAAGATGGCTCATAATACTCAGAATTGCACGTCCCATTTCCCTCCCCGATTTTCTCAGTAAACTGACCATTTTTCTCCTGATTATCCCCTTAAAAGCGGCTGGCTTACAACAATATTTTGACTTATGAATGCTTAAGTCCATTTCATATTTTTCTGTTGACACAACGTTATTTTGAAATATATTTTCCTAAATTGAGGAGTATGAATATTAAATGTCATCACCTAAAAATAAGACAAGTCCATTTTGTCTAAAAACTTAAGTTGACCTAAGTTTCATCTTTAATACTGCCAATTCAAAACAATGGCAGACAAAATTGATAAAATAATCTGAATATTCACAAATTACGCGCTGGTTCTTCTTAATACAGGCAAATAGGTTTTTGAAGGCACAAATGGGCGTACACTACATACCAAAGGACATTAAGTGAAACTTCAAATTTAAGTTTATATTTTGGACAATATAAAGTTCGTTCGAATGTCAAAGTTTTGCTTACAGTTTTCTTCGATTACAGGGGCGTGGTGCATCATGAGTTCTTGCCACAGAATAGAACGGTAAACAAGGAATATTACCTGCAAGTTATGTGCAATTTGCGCGAAGCTATCTGCCACAAACGCCCGGATTTGGGGAAGAACAAAAATTAGCTTTTGCACCTTGACAATGCCCCTGCTCACACATCGTTACTTGTGCATGAATTTTGGCCAAAAACAACACATTAATGATGCCGCGCGTATTCCCCAGATTTGGTCCCCATTGACTTTTTCTTGTCCCCAAAACTGAATAGGCCCGTGAAAGGGCGAGGCTACGCTACGATTGATGAGATAAAGACTATATTAAAGGAGGAGCTGAACCAGATCACAAAAAATGATTTTTGAAGTACTTCGAGGATTGGAAAAAAACGTTGGCACAAGTGTATAATATCTAATGGAGATTACTTTGTAGGAGACAAAATGGATATTCATGAATAAAAAGTAATTTTTGAAAAAAGAAACAAAATTCGCAATACTTTTTGAACAGACCTCATATATAAGTTTTCTAAAAAATAAAAATACAGTATATCTTGTAATTTGCATAACCAATGCCCATGTAATTTTCTAATAGTTTGGCCTGGCAGTCATACAGAAGCTACATAATGTAAAATATAATGAAGAAACACAGGCATAACATAGCGACTGCATAAACAAAATGGATTAAATATGCATGCATTATTGTAAGAGCTGGGAGAGTAAAGACATCTTTTGTTAATTTTAATTTGTAAAAAATCTGCTTACTCCTGGGATATTATAAGAAAATACTATCTTCAATGAAATACTGATAAATCCAACCTGATCTACCACATATTATTGCATGCAAGGATAACATACGTAGACGTAGCCAGGGCAAAAGAACTTCAGTAATTAGCATTCAAAAATGAACACATTTCTCGATATTCTTGAATCTCCCCACTTTTAAAATGTTTAATATAATCCTGCTTTTTTCCTAAATCATTAAATTTAATAGTAATGCCTGACTTTTTGTTCATTTTCTATTCTACATATGAACTGTTCAATTATTTTTAATGAAAAAATCAAGCATATTATTATGTAAACTATACATTATACCCAAGAATTAAAAGACAAGCTTACATCCTTCGACTTCAGGAAGAGGTCTCCAGCTGCTGCAGGTCCAAATCCAGTCAATGATTTAACATTAGATGTATGAGTTAGTAGGCGACGACACTGTGAGAATACCGAGAGAGCCAATGTCCTCATATGATCATTGTGTTTGCTGTGATCTCTTGATTTGGCCAGTTCTAGGATACTCTCCAATGATATGATCTGAAATGAAAAACAGACAAATGAATCTTAGGAAGAAAATTAAATCACCCAGTTTCAGCACAAATGGTAATTTCAAATATCAAGATTAACTGAAACATTCATGTTCTACACAAATAAAATTATACATAATTGTTATGAAATTTCCATATGACAACCTTTAAATGGGCAAACAAACAAGCAATGCTAATAAATTGTCGAGAAGTTAATTTCACATGCCATAACATACAGAAATAATAAATGAAAACTTTAATTTATTGAAGAAAATATGACTGATGCATCAATCCTCAAGTTATTCCTACCTAATTATTTGCAAAATAATTTTCTTTCAAAGGATCTTCTTCCTTAATCTCTGTTCCTAAAGGTCCTAATTCTAGTTGCACTTGAATTTGACTTAAACATTCCATGCAAAACCAATTAATAAAATTAATCCATTTCAAGGAGTGACATTAACAACACTGGCAGAGCGAACCACTCTGCTGCTTTTTTTCTCATTTCAATTTTTTCATTCCCTTATTACTTTGTGATTTTATTTATATTGTGGTAGAGGTTCTATTGTTAAACTTGTCATTTATATGTAGTTTTTACCAGTAAGTATCATACAAATCATATTAGGTGATAGAATGGCAGAATGATGAGTAATTCATGATTCTCTTTTTCAATACATAGAAAAGGCAAATACTTTTGTAAATCAATGGTATTATAAATAGATTTCTCTAATGTGCATTGACTAAATTAATGTAATTATTACTATTAATTTTCAATCAGAAATATTTGATACTATAAACAATTTATACACAACTTCCAAATGATTAATAAAATATGCATTCTCACTTAAGATAATCATTAGTAGTTTTTTTGGGGAGGCGATCGACAGCTAAGGTCATTTGTGTCATTAGGGATGGATGTGAAAGGAAGGGTGGAGAGAAACCCTGCGTCGGCATGAGACTGCTCTTGTCGAAATGTGCCAAGGGGTCTGCATTTTAACGTCCCATCTGATGGGCATCATACTCACTCAAAGTGCTCTCCACAAAGCACCTCAAGTAGGGATCGGGATACCACTGAAAAATATTTGTTGTCTCCGGGATTTAACCCTTCTTGGTGGGAAGCCTGTACGTTAGCCTCCGCACCATCCCAATCCCCAAGAATATAATTTAGCACCTTTGCATGACCAGATGAATCCCAATGTATTATGTTTTCATGACTGTGATGGCTAACCTATTCATCCCCTTGCTATTTCAATATTAAAAACCCATCCAAACTTTCCCGCTTCGGTATATGTTCTGACCCATATACCTCTCCCCCAGTGTGGAGAGTAAATATAATAATGAGGAGACTCCTTTAGAAGATAACGAAATTATTCCAAATTCTTGTACCACACAGCAATAAAGCAAACTGATAGTGATACACTATTCTCGATAATCCTTTCGTTCTCTCATCATGGATACACATTTTCACTGCACTCCGTAAGTACCAATCCTTTCCTTCCTTCTCCCTAATCCAGCTGTTTTTTGTTTCCCACCAACTATCCTTCTTCACAATTCCTTTAAGGCCATTTGTTACAGGTCAAACAACACAATGTACTGAGGTATTACGCAAAGTATAATAACCTTAAAACATTTTTGAAAAAGCTATCCGGTGCATTTATAGGTTTATCCTATGATTCTACTGGGCCAAGGAAAATAAATTTAGTTTACACCTTTAATGATTGTGTCAGAATGAAACTCTTCTAAAAATTCCATATGAACCGTATGAAGAAGATATTTGGATATCCAAGGAAAAAATACTATGAATGAGAAACAATGAAGGTGGATGATGAAAAATTATTAGAATAATTTTGGGAACAGACTGAGAAAAGTGTACTCCTAAAATAGCCAACTTGTGATAGCAGTAAGAAGCTTGATAACAAACCTGAACAGTGATGTTATTTCGGACGGAGTCTGGAACTGAAGCCAGTAGAGTGGTAAAGCAGCGCATGAGTCCAAGGCAAGAGAGCCTTTGTAAGTCCTCCTCCTCCTCCTCGTTTGTAGCTGAAAGTGAAAAGGGCTCTACCAGGTAGACCACTATGGCTGGGGGCTCTCCTTCATCATCTTCACTTGTGTGACAGCCTTCAGCAACACCACCACTACTGCCTGATGATGACTCTCGACCAAAAGAACCTTCTCCTTCTGCAAGGATATCAATTATAGAGTTGCATGGAAAACATTATATGACACATGAATCACATTTGATAAGTTTATGAATCCTGGTTTAATGGCTAAAAATGTTTCATGATGATTCACTTTTCCAGGATTACAATCATTGAAGTAAAATACCAATGTTTCTTTCAACTCAATTTTACTTAGTACAACTAGTTTCAAGGCATCGGCATCATCCTCAGGTACCTTGGTGTTTTTACTTCAGTGATAATGAATTTCCACAAAATTAACCCTGAAAGCATCAAATTGATTACATTCACATCACTAGACTAGAAATATTTTTCCAAAAGCACATTCAAACCAATGTGCACAATATATTTTGAAAACGAAACACAATCATAAGATACAACAATACTCATGTAGGAGATAAATATTGAGAATTTGTTTGTTAGCATAATACTTGCAACCATCTTCAGTACATACTTCTAGACAGATATGCCATAGTATACCAGAGAACTGTCTTAAAAAAAGGGAGAAGTGAGTCCCATTGATATCTCAAGTTTCTATAACTTTCATAACAAGTTTTACATTTCTAACTAAATTTCTCTGCTAAATACACCTTACCCAAGCATTAAGATTTTACATAATGTATGCAGACATCACCTATTACGGGTCAAACAATTTGTAAAGCCTATTATTGAAGACCTATTCATTATGTACTTTTCGGGTTGGGCCATTTAATTCTTTTGACATATGAAAAAATAAAATGAGTTCACACACACATTTTGAAGAGTATGAAGAAGGGTAACTATAGTAAACTCTTGATTATCCATGCAAAAGGATTCATGATGAAGCACAAAAATGGAAAAATACGGAAACAAAATACAAGGAAAATATTGTTGTGATATTAATGGATTCAATTCATACGAATGAAAATGTTGAAAAATAAACAAGTGACCACAAATCAGAACCAAATGAACTCTTCTTTTTCATTCCACGACATTAATTTAGAGTTTTCTCACTTTGGAAAGCACAATTTTTCACAGAAATCTAAACCAATCACACAGCCAGAAAAAAAATGATTGCAAAGGATGACAAAGGACCACTGATACTTCATATTAATACAAATTCATTTGATACTTATTAAAATAATGCAGTGTAGAATGTTAATGAATTATTTGCAGCATAGTAACTACTAAACATGAAATTATGCACTCTCATATTTTCTCGCTTTAAATGAAAATATGGAATTCTTGGGGCTAATGAATGTAATGGAAGCGATAACAGGAAATACGGAGAGTACAAAAATGTTTCAATTAAAACATTAAGCACTATTGACAACTTTTGATTTTGTAATCAAATTTAAAAATTTTTGAAAAGGCCGAGGTCCTTTAGACTCTTATTTGTTAAAAGGTACATTGAAGTATCTAAGCACTATTCTCTTTAAGATTATAATTTTATTAAAATTTTGACATCCTTGGAATAATAATAGCAAGGATAATTGAGAGTTTACTGTATCAGGTTTCCTGTGGTCCCTATTTCATTTTGACAAAAATGAGTATTATTTTATAAAAATATGGGTGGAAATATCATAGAACGATTAAGTCCCTTGAATCCTGTTTTAGTCGTGAGAGAATTCGCCTAAGGTGTGCTTATATTATTCACATATCTTGCAAGTAGAGGTGTTGTAAATTACACAACCTTAACTTGTCTCAAAAGCAACATAAAACATATAACTTACAAACTAATAAAGCTCTGAAATATAATTCTGAGTTTTTTACTAAACTAATCACTAACTACTACTATTATTATGTATGCAAACAGTTTTTCAATTTCAGTCATATCTTTTTCTGCATTATTTGTTTTTAAAAATTTTGAATAATATCATCATATCCTACTTTACAGAAACCTCAAGTCTATCACCTACCAAGCTTTATTTTAAACTACAAAATTCCTTATGCAGATAAATATTATGAAGTCCAACAGGTAGGTGCCTTAAAACCTTATCCCTCCAATACCTGTCTCTAATAAAAATGTAACATTTGAACTGTGGCTCAGGAGCTTTTGTTTCAAAAGCAGAAATTCTTCCACACAGCTGGGACCAAATCTATCTTTTCATTCTTTTTTCACAGAAAATAACATTTTAAACTCAATTTAGACTACTTTCATAGACTACTCCATTTCATAATCAATAATAAAAATATAATGGATACATTTCAAGAAAGTGTTTGTTTTCATTATATCCAAGCATTGTTTGCCAGCACAGTTTTGTCTATATAGATGATAAATAATACATAGTTAATGTTACTTAGTTCACAAGTAAAAACTTCCATTAATTTCCTGAAATTCAACAACAAACAAGTTTCTCCCAAAATCTCACATGCAGTAAATGGGTATTTAAGATTAATGTGCATGTTGACTTTTCATTAAAGCCCAAAAAATAATAATATTTAGCACTAGAATTGCTTCATTATCTATTAACAGGGATATAATGATGATAGGTCTAGATGAACCAGAGATGCCTCAACCATTTGAGAAGCAAATAAATCCATCATATATGTTGGAATTCCTGAAACACTTGTTCAGTTTCATAAAAAAATGTATCTTATTTGGGCCAGAGTCTCATGAAAGTTCTTGAATTTCAAAATATAAGTTAATGGTATTGATTTCAAACAAGCAGGGATCTCATGAACTAACAATCACATTTGACAAAGCCAACTAACATTTCTACAGGTTAGTTTCATTTCTGTAGATCCTCCATCAGTATGATGAATCTCGCCAATTACACCAATAATGTACCTTCCCTTTTAAGTAAATATTGCAATACTTACCAGCAGGCTCTGGCTTTGGCGTTGATGGAGCTTTCTCTGGTACGGATCCTGGAGGCTGGAGGGAAGCTGCCCCACTTGCCTCTGGTGTAGAAGGTGGAGGGGGAGGCATTGGCGATGAGGTGGACCGGTGGTCAGGATGCCGACTGGAGGATACCCCAGTGGATGATGAGGAGGATGTGGACAGTGAGGAAGAGCTTGGTCCTTCGTGAGGATCCAACAGTGTCCGATCCATTGGAACCTGTGTTAGGTGTGGGGCCAGATGATGCCGACACACCTTTCATAAAACAGATATTTAGTTAGTTAAACAATTTTCATGATAATATATTACAGAAGTGACATGGCAGTTTTAGTTGTAACAGTATAAATGCCCAAAAATTAATATTCCTAACAAATTTATGAAGAAACTTTTCACTGCAAAATAGGTACATTTTTTAGCAACTTTTATGCTGAAAATGAATCTGGAGTTCTAAATACACTATTATACTGAATATGCCATTAATGTTCAGTTCATAGAATGTTGATGACAATCTAAGACTAAAAAGATTTCATTACATAAACAATTTACCAACAAAAATATATGAAGTACTTTAATTTCTATATAATAATACTTCTTCAGTAATTATCCTCAAATGATTAAAAATAGAATTGCTAGCTAAATATTGGATTCAGAGATTGTTTTAAATCAATTAACACTGGGACACATTACCAATATTTTGGCTATCATTTTGTCAGTAATTAAAGCCATTACTTACTTGAGCATAAAGTTTGAGCATATTAGATGTGTAGCTTTCTCCAAGTAAATTGAACCACTCATCAACTGGCTCCTTAGCCAGCTTGAGTGCAGCAGTTTTCCCTACACGTAAAATTCCGTCCCGCAGAACTTTCGTGATTGGGCAGTGCCTTCCTAGGCGACATACCTTGAGTGAATAAATATGTAAAAATGTATTAATTAAATCCAATCCATGGTAGAATAATTATCAATAATCTACTTCACATCATGCAAGATAATAATTTTAATTCTAAACAAAATACGTTATTATCTCGCCAAGATATAACATGAACCCTGACACAAATACAAACCTCATATGTTGCACTAAGCTCCCTGAAGTAAGACCGAACTTTCTGAAGCACATATTCGTTGTCAGGAGCAACAACAACATAAGCAATGTCTCTGGAGTATGAATACGGCTCCAATAAAAGTTTTTCCCAGTAATGTAGAGCGTAGGGAGATAAAGAGAGCCAATCTTTTTCAAATCCCACCATTACTGAAGGAATAGGTTGAGGCTCACAACGATCATCAGTACCTAAAAAATATGAGGTGTTACAAAAAGAATACAAAAATTAGAAAAATACCCATAAAAGCATGCATAATGTATCAAAATAAGTGATTGTTTAACTAATACTTATTTGCCTTTTAGATTAAAATGGCAATGACATTTTTAAGTCTCCCCTATCATAACATTAAACACTGCACACACTGAATTGAACCCTCCTTCAAAAATGTATACATCCACCCAATAGATCTAACCTTTTCCTCCCTTTGCCTTGTTTACTCAACACTCCTCTATCTTTACCTTCCCATCACAGTCTTTAACATTCCACTGCCATTCAATAGACCCTGCACTCACTTCAACTGCTTCTTTTTAAATTCTCCCTACAATCTTAGCAATTCATTTGTGTTCCTTAACATCTATTTTACATCTTTCATTCCACTCCACACACATTAAAAAATCTCCAATCTATGAATATCCTCCTGCTTCAAGAAAAATATTTATGATCCATACAAACTCCACAACAATGTTTCCACTATCTTTCATACTTTCAAATAAAATTCACTTTCCATGTCTGGGAACCTTCCGATCTATTATTTGTTACATTTAGAATCAATGGTAAAACAGGCGGCCAAGGCTACTACGTACTTCCTGCTGTCTAATGGGTCGAAATATTAATTTCCTCAAGTTCTGTATCTTCCTGTTTCAATTCATACTCATTATTAGTACCTTTAAGAGTGAAAAAAATTTCAATGAGCTGTTTTAACAAAAGACCCCATGACCTGTAGGTATTACAAGCTAAGGCATCAATCTGGTGCCAGAATGATAGCTTTTCAAGCATATGGGGCGCCCCAAAATTCACACATCAGTTAAACCCCAAGAATTCTTTGATGTAAAAACGTACAAAATAAAAGTTAGAGAGAAGCTTAACGCATTTAAAAGCATTGATGTAGGCTAATTCTGAAAAGGTCCTAGGTCCCTAAAATGCCAGAAAGTGTACTGTTTATATGTATGCATCTCTTCTGAGAAAAAGATATCCTTTGCTGCCAACCTATTCTTGGCCTCACATGTAAAATTTGAAGCCCATGAAAATATAGTGATTTTATGGCCAGAGCTACATATTAAATTACAGACATGCCAACTCTCCCGATTTAAGCGGGAGACTCCCGATTTTTCCTTCTTACGTTCTTGATGAACTGTTCAAATTGTGTACTTAGCTTAACATGTTAATAAAGTGTGACATTCATTAAAAATTGGCAAAGTGTCATAAAGGGATTAAGGTGCCATGCAAATATTGTGGTAATTAAAGGTGATTACTTCGTGATACACTTCTAAAAATCTCCCGATTTTTCATTTTTGAAAGTTGGCATGTCCTCCCGATTTTTCATTTTTGAAAGTTGGCATGTCTGTAAATTACCATGCATACTTTAATGTAAATATAATTTATGTACAAACATTTGAGAAACACAAGAATAAATACAATCACTTGAGGTACTGTACCTCCACTAATCCTTCATACACAATAATCCTTTATACACACTTCATTCCCACTCTTCTACTTCCCCTCTATTATGCTTTAACCCCTTGCACTGAAATGATGAGTCTAGCTCATCATGAACTTCCGATGCCAAATTGCACAATGACGAGTGTAGCTCGTCATCAGATTTTCATAATTTTAGCACTATTTAGGGGATCAATATAAATATTTTGAAAGTTTAACAATGTTAAAACACCCATAATGTACATAAAGAACTCATATTTCATGAAATATGATGCATTGGAAGTAATAAAATGATATTATATGAGTAGGGATAGCTGTGTTCTCGATGTTCTTACTGGAAGAGAGTTCGTTCGTCAACTTTTTAAACTCCTACTTTGGGCAGTAGATTTGAAATCACACTTGCTCAGGAACTACAACCCCGATTGCCATGAAATAAATTGCATTCTTTTCCATACATATTACCAATTCGAAGACTATATGTTACTTTAACACAGAAAAATTTAAAAATAATTTTTCATCAGCATATTATTGGTAACATTATTTGTGAAACACTGTCACAATTTGGAATCTTTGACAAACTGTTAGTTTAGCCATCCTTCTGTAATATTATTTTCTTTCGTTTTCGTATTGGGTGTCCACCTAAAAGTATCAAGTTTCCTACCCACTCTCTTTTATGTCTACGATTGTTATATGCCGAGTTCGCCTTCTTGAAAAGGGTGTTCCTATTACACGATGAGTCATCTCAGCTTTTCTCGTGGTGGCTATGCAGTTCCTTCACAATAAGCTTAGTTTGAATGCGATCATTCGTGTGATTAGAAAGAGTGTGTTACAGATGTTCTTTTTGGTTTTTGTCCACATTAGTTATATATATACTGTGGTGAAAACAATGTATAAAAGAATTATAAACTGTGTACGTGAAAGTGATGATGAGAGTATTGAACTGAATGACAATGGACGATGAAGAATTAGATGATGAAAAACCAACTGAAGTGGAAAATGAAACCTGCAGTGAAGCAGAGAATGATGATAGCAAAGTCACACTAAAATTTTGAAAACGTGCCTTGCGTGTATTGAACAGTGGAGATGAAGCATCTACTAGTGCCAGTGTATCCAGGGAAGAATGGGTATGGGATGAAAAAGATGATGATCCAGATATAAAACATTTCACTGAAATTTTGGGCGTAAGTGCGTCATTTCTTCGTCAAGTAGGCAAAAATACGGAACCCTTACATATTTTTGAAGAAGTACTGAGTGCTGACTTTTGGGAAGTGTTGTCAAAGGAAATGAACAGATATGCAAAGCAAGTGATGGAGAGTGAACAGTATAATGAAAAGGAGATAGATAAAAAATGGTTTGACGTGAATCCCGATGAAATGAAAGCCTTTTGCGCATTGTGTATCATCATGACAGAAGTGAGAAAGCCATGGTTCCAGATGAATGCACATGAATCAAGGAATGGGAGGTGTGGACAAACAAGACCAGCAGCTGGCATGCTTCCCATTGATTAGAAAGTTCATGAAAGGATGTAAAAGATGTTCTTTTATATGTTTGATATTGCACTGTTCAATTCATACACATTATACTTGAAAGTAAACAAAAAAAGAAGAAAAGTATAACTAGTTTTCGTTTTGATGTTGCAGAGGTGTTATTGGCAAAGGTCACTCTGCCAAATTACAATGTGCGTGGACGACCTTCACATGGTGACATACCTGCCTGACTGCAAGCTAAAAATTGGGCTCATTTTCCTGAACATATCCCATCAACAGCAAAGAAACAACATCCAACTAAAAGATGTCATATATGCTTCAAGAATAATGTCAGAAGTGAGAGAACCTGGCAGTGTAAACTCTCCCAGGTACCCTTACATTTGCGAGTGTTTTGAGAAGTATCATACTTTCTCTGATTATTAATAATATATATGTATATGATATTATGTATACCAATCCAATTCCAATCTTTTGTTTACATTGATTCACAACCGTAGCTACGTTCCTTGTATATTTAAATTGATTTCTATGTAATTTTCTTTTTTCTTGTATGTAATCACTTTTTATTTCACTGTTCTACCTTGATTACAACCTACAAAATATCATTTCATTACCTACCATTCCATTTAAAAAGAACCACAGAAAAAATAAATAGGAGATAGGAGCATGATATTAAGAAAATAAATTGAAGTGGAAGGGGCTAAGTGAGAAGCTTTGAATTTTATCATACATGGGTTTTCTTCCTCAAATTACTGATTCATTACAAAAGCTGAATATTGTATTCCTAACAAACATTACATGATCTATCCTGAATAAATCAACACGTACAGAGAATACCTTCGCATGCAAGTTCTTAAATCCATTGTTCCTCAACAGAAAGATTCTAAATTTATTTTCATGTAAGAGACAATGAATTTTAGTTGGAAGGAAATTTTTTAGGAAAAATTTTTTACCTTTTCTGAGGAGATGAAAGTTTGTAATGAACTCTGATAAGTTGTGAATACCCTTAGGAATACCTCTCAAAGTGCTCATTTTCAACATCTCCTCCAGCAACTTTTTACCAAGAGGATATGTTTTTGATTTTAACCTGATGCCTTCTGATCAGTCAGCATGTGCGTAGATCACATATAAGTATTTACTCTTAAAGTAAAACAAAACTGATTATGAGCAACTCTAAGAAGCAATTGAATGAAAATAGGTAATAACTTCATTTTTACATTGTTAATCAGGGATCAAAACCATTAAGGCAATACAATTTAGCAAAATATACTCCAGTTATACGATAGGTCATTGATAAATACATGTTTCCCAATGTAGTACCACCTCTTGTGATGAATTTTGCATAACTCATCTCTTCACCCCAAGTTCTATACTGCCACAAACACTTAATGGTATAACACACAAAATAATACCTTAATCCAAAATATCACCCTTCAGCAACCAAGAAAGACTGAGTCATCTACACAAAAACTGTCTTGGTAGTACTATTATTCAGGAAAAACACACTTATGGGATAGCTAATTTTCTGGGAATGAGAAGTGTTTGAGAAATGTAAAGAAATATTTACATTTATATGCATAATACATAAAACTTACCTCTCCCAGCTAATCTGTGGAATTGCCTCCAAGTCAATGGTCCAGAGACTGTATAAGGAGCCTCCCAAAGGCGTGTGGTACACTTCTTCTGCACAGCATCTTGTAACAGTGGCCTGAGTCCTTTCATCACACGAACAATGTCCTGATTACAGTGGGGACCCCGAGCACGCAAAAAGGGCCAATTGTGCACGCATGCTGTCCGCTGCCCATCCTCCACACGACATGGGAACTCTGAAGAACTGGGTGGGATAATGGCTGAAGTGTGGTGCTGTCGCCCTGTGAGGGCAGTCAGGGCCTCAAGTCCACCCACTGCTATTGCACCCTGCTCCAGGGCAACTGAAGTCACTTCATTCCCATCAGAAAGCTCAAGGATGTTCAGTGATAATGACTGTGATACTGAATTACCGACATAAGCTGTTGGACCTCCAACCCCAAGATTTACCTGCCCAGCTGGTTGACGAAGTCTGGAAACCCGCCTTGACAATGAGTTGCTAGGACTCCTAATGATCATGCACTGTTCTCTTATTAGCTCAATTACACTTTGGGGCACATGGTCGATTGCAGACACAAGGCTGGCCACATCCTTTTCAGTTGCATTAGCCGCACCACCCAATGCAGCTACATCATTTTGCCTGGCTAGCTTACCCTCAGCATCCACCAAAAGGGCAAGGGATCTCCGTTTCCTCTCAGCAGCCATTGCCACAGCAGCAGCTGCATTCAAGCCAGTGATTTCTACCTCGTCCTCAAAGAAAATACCCGATCCATGAGCAAGTCGACGGTTGACCACCGCACTGAAACCACAACTGCAACGAACAGGATCTTCTTCCAGTGCTGCAGGCCCTGAGGTGCCATCCGAAGATGAACCACCATTTGAAGGTGTTGCCCCTGAACTACTACTGCCAGTGCCCAAAGACTCTGTCAAGTAAACTCCTGCATCAGCACCTCGAATGTTCCCCACCACTTTGGGGCCTGCATTGCACACACATAATGTGCAACTATCAAAATTATGGTCCCGAAACAAATTGAGTACAGAGTCCGAAAGGAGGATATTGACAACAAGAGAGGAAGCCTCAGGAGGAGGAACGGACACCACAGGAATTGTTGATCCAGAACTCCCATCCCTGACCCCAGGAGTAACCATTTGTGGGGTACCATGGGGACCTACAACCCCACCACCTGCCCCCTGACCAGCAGATTCCAATGTATTCATCTTCCCAAGGTATGGAGAGGCATTGGAGGCTGGACTTGGCATTTCATAGGGTGGGGGTCCAGGAGTGGCTACAGATACGGAGGCTGGTCCGCTACCACGAAGAAGGCCTCCAACAGACCCTGGGCCATCGGGACCAGAGTAGGGCCCAACTAATGTTGTTGCAGGAGACACTGGGTGAGTAGGTGCACTGCTGCCAACAGAATTTGGTCCCGAACTCAAGCCTAAACCAATTCCACCAGGATGGCTACTTCTGAAATTAAAGAATGTGCTTTGAGACAGAGTAAATTAACAAAATCTATCAAAGGAGTCTTCCCCTGGAGGAAAAACGTCACATTGATAAATGCTTGTTTCACATTACATGTGATTTTCTTGATTAATTTTCTCAAATGAGCAGAAATTACCAGGGGTGGGTAACAAAAAAGCTGGTATATATAGTGCATCTTTTAGTTTCACATCATGAGATGAAAAGTAAATCTTTTTGTCAAATATATTTTCGGATAGTCTTGAGTCTTTTGGCATTAATACAACACTTGCCACTACAAAAATCACTTAGAAAACAAATTGATTTAAATATGGGGAAAATAACTTTTTTTAAACTTAGACTTTTAAAGTTTAAACCTTTAAGAAATTAGGATACTTCACCAAGCTGACAAAAGCAAGGAAAAGAAAAATCTTTAAAAGAGGAAGTTAAATATATTTTGATCCTATATTTAATTTTTGATCTTTATTTCTCATAATAAGTGATATTTTTAAGTTTACTTAATTTATGAATTAATTCAATGTTTACATCTGTACCTTTCTAAGATTGAAAACTCAATCATATGTCTTGATTTTTTAACATTTTATCTTCAACTAATTCCATTACAGATATTTTCCTCCATTGTATCACAGAAAAATAACAATTCTTTGTGTAATACACCTGGGCAGGCTAGTCACTGTATGTCATTTGCCTCATTAAATGAAACTCAATGCAATTATATTTGATTACACCATTCAACACTATCAGCAAATAAATAATGAATTTAATTTAATATTTTTCACCAGTGACTTTTATATATTCTATAATCAATTGATGCTACAAAATTTAAGCGTTGTATCTTTGCTTCAGCATTATATCTTTAAGGCCTCGAAAAGGAGGGAGCTAACATATACACCTTATATTTTTAAAATGAAACTCTGCTATTAAGTAACACTAAATAATGCGCACTACTATCATGATCTTGAGACAATACTTTTAAATTAGCAATGTTTGTGAGAAAAACAATATACCTGTGTACAACTTATTGCGAAAGAATAAATTTTGAATTTTACAATAGAAATTCTGATTTACTTCAAACATTATGACAATGGATTATCTTGACTTTGAATTACATGACTCTTGAAAACACAGGATCAAAATAATGACACTTCACTGTACATCACACTGAGCAACCTCTCTTTCCCATTTGATTTTTGGTAATTTTTTGGGGTTACGGGCAGCATAATTTAGAAGGCCACAACTGATGGAGTGTATCAATTTAGTTAAAATGATAATGAAGTGTGTTGACAGTAACATAACTTTGACAGGTGTTAAACAAAAAAAATGTGTTTACTGATTTCTTAGTTAGGTACAATAATAAAGTGACTCAATGTTACAATATAGCTTTGAAATTATAGGATCAAAATTAATAAAAGAAATTATGTAATGGATGATCACATTAAAAAAGTTGGAATACAACTAGGTCTACATATTTTATCAACATATAATCATTAAAATGCACTCACCCATTGAGAGACCCTTTTTCTGGCTGTTGCAAACTGACAGGTGGGAATAACCATGAGGGTTTGTACACACAGTGAGATGGCAAATTAACAGGAGGAAGACTCTGGCTAGGTAAGTTTGTTAATGGAGCATACTTGGATGATCCAACCAATTTACATGTGAGGGGTGGACGGTAAACATATGACCAGTCCTATGGAAAAGAAAAATGAAAAATACATTATGATTACAATGCAAATGAGCACTCCACAAAACAACTAACTCAAAATTCTAGGCAGTGCCCAACAAAATGGAATTGAACTAAAAATTAGAGTTTATCAATTAACACATATTAACCCCTTATCTTGACAGGAAAGCTGAAAAATTAATCTTCAAAATCAAAGAAAGGCTTGTATGAAGACAAAGGTTTCAATAATACAAAAGAGCAGTTATTATATGTTCATAATTCTAAGCACCAGTAAGCTATTTCACAAAAACACTATTTTAAGCAAACAAAAGTCTGTTCAAAGTCAAACCATTTGAAGCAAAAACTGATAAAGTGAAAATTCCTTTTTCCACATTCACAGACTTAAGACAGAGTTTCTTTTTATAAAGTTGCAATCCAAAAATATTGAAGAAATATTTTCCAATAGTCTAATCTGCAATGACTTAGGTACTTAACACATTAAAAGGATTCCCCACAAATGCAAAATCAAACAACCAAAAAGCTGAATAACAATCAATGGACACATCTTTGGAGGCTTTTCAAAAGCATTTGCCCATTCATAAGAATGAGAGTACCATATATTAAAGTGTAAAATAGAAACACTCTCAGGGTGGTATTTTTAAAATTATAATATTATATACCAAATTTAGTCCTCTGATTATAGGCTCCCTTTCACAGTACCAGTTGTGAGAAAATTTATTATCTTCACAAGTATATTTCATAAAAAACATTAGCTCTTCATTTACGTTGAAGTTAGAAAAATTATCAAAGGAACGAAATAATATTTTTTGATTTAATTGGAAACCAAAATTAACTTATTTTTTTGGTCAGAAGTGAATTTATAATAAATACTATACATTTAACAAGCCAAGTTTCAAAAAAGAAATGGGCAACAATCATCAATTACTTTTAAAAGCTACTGACAAAGTACCTTTTTATGGCTGAACATAACATTTCCAGCGGGATCCTATTGTTCATGGATAACAATTTTTATCCGTAACTTAATCACAAAATAAAAACACCCATGGGCATTCATCTTTAAAATAATAATGATGGGGAAAATATTCAAAATTAAAAGAAGAAAAAAATCATTTAAACAAATGAGCAAAAATAAATTTCATTTCTTTATCTCCTAGAAAACAGGGGTTTGCATGTTTAGATTAGATTCTAAGCTGGAGCAATCTATCTACATAGCATAACAAAATGGTTGTAAAACTAAAATATCGTAATGCGGATGAACATTTAACATAAGAATGACAAATGAGAAGCATTGTATCAAGGATTTATCATTGTCAAAGCATTTAAATTATGATAACTAAATGCTGCATTTACCTCCACATTTTCTTCTTGGGGGCTGCCCATGTTGGGGTATATTTCTTGCTTGTAATGAGGAGTAAGACTGCCGGTGCTAGACGGCCCACCACCAATCATCAAGACATCACTCATAGATGACATCAATTCTCCTTGAGTACCATCTCCCTGACAAGGAGAGGCTATTGGATTGTGTTCTAAAGAAGGTGGTGTTGGAAACATTTTGGACAGCTCCTCTGGCCTTAGGATGCCCACTGTGATCCCCCCTCCATTTGTTAGCGTATTTGACGTGGACGTAGTCAAAGATGGAGTGCAGCCACCACCACCCTTGCTCATCTTAGTCCCACCTGTCCCTGAGGCAGAAGTTGAGGACGCAGCAGTGTCTTCTGGGCCACCAACTGGTTGATTCGAGTCTGGTGGTGTTGGTACTTGCAACTGGAGAGCATAATCAAGATAGAAAGTCAGCAATTTCAGTCTGTACAGTAGATTATTTGCTTTCAATATTACCTACTGACAATGAGGACCTGAGTGTTTCCAAGTACAAGCAAATTTTGACCATTATATTCACTTTTTTAGGCTTACATTTTGATACATTGCCGAGATGAGAGGGAAGGTAAAATACGGATGAATAAGCAGCATTAATCAATTGAGCCACACCCAAAATGAGTGCAAAACAGAGCTATTGACACATTGTTAATCCACAAGAAAGGAATTTATAAAATCTACATTTGACACAAAAAATAATTACTCAAAACATCACTGACCGATGTCAGCTTCAATTCATGCACTCGACCACACGTTAGTCTTTCTAATCAGATATAGAAGGGAGTTATTTCATCCTGCATTATACTTATATATACATATATATATATATTTATGTATGTATATATGCATCATATATCGACACAAATTTTCATCATCAATGGAAAAGTATATGAATAGATGATTGAAATTAATAAGATATATAAATTTATTTAGAATAAAAATTAATGACTGATTAAAGCATAATGAAATTCTAGGGGGAGATTTAACAGAGGATAAAAATTCATGTTAGAACATTCCATAAAAATGAATGATTTACCCATAGATAATCAGTATTGGAAGACAAAAAATCATCATTGTGTCTTTTGCTACTCCCAAATAACAAAACATCATTATTTCATCTAGCAATAATCCTTGTTGACTATATTCATTGATATGATTTAACACCTGCGACTAGACCCATTTTATCAATTCTTTAATATTTTAAGGAGATCCACTTACCCTCACACACAATAATGACAGTAGCAATCAACCACAGCTACTATTACTATCCATACAAACAATATGACAAAAATGACTCACAGCTTCATCACTAGATGTATCATCTGAGTTATCAAAGATTCGATCCAGATCACTGTAAGAAGGCTGAAGCCCCTCATTGGTGAACAGGTTCCCTGAGGTGCACTTAGTTGGTCCATTTGTAGCCACAACTGCCCCTTCAAATTGTGGGCCTCCAGGCTGACCTGGATGGCCAGGTGGCCCCTGCTTCCTCTGCTGGCCACCTTGCTGCTGCTGGCCCCCTTGAGGTGTGCCTGCTCCATTAGGATCCTCATCCTGGAAAGGATGAGAGACAGTCAACATATGCAACACAAGTCATGAAAAATACAAGCATTCTTTAAACAGTGTGTCTGCCATAGGTATTGAAATAACATAATTCCTATTAATAAATCACCCAAATTTCAATCATTAAATACTATTTTTTTAAATCAAATTCATATAACGCATCCATTTATCACTGCCATTTAACAAATGCACAATTGGAGCACTTAACCTCCACATTAATTTCATATTTGATAATATTTAGAATACCCTGTTTGACAGACACAATGTTTAAAACTGTGTTCGCAACAGATACAAAGCCACTAAGTTTTCCAAACTTTTCTATGCATATTCATTTGAATTTTTTCTGAAGACAAAATTGACAAGAGAAACTACATAGACATCTAGAAATCCCATGCAGAAAAATGTCACACCTTTAAAGGATTAAACTTGATAAACAAGCAAATAAAGACTATGCACACTAAGCAATATAGCCCATTAAGTTCATACTCTATTCTAAGTTATTTTACTTTCACGAATTATAAGATAAATATTCAGAACTTTCAAGTAGATTATTTCCAAATATCTGTACCCTTTAACTACAATGATCAATGCTCAGAAAAATATATTTTCAATAGAATACAGCATGCATGGCTGTGAAGGCAAGAAAGGAAAGCGCAATTGAAACCAAACAATTTTCCCCACATGGATCCTAACACTTTATAAATCCAATTAGAAACTAATTGATGATGAATCATATATAATAGCTTTAAGAATTGTGTTTTAGAAATAAGTTCAGTTACTTTGGCAATTGCACAAATGGAAAAATGCAAATGTTCGATGCATTGGTGTGTGAAAAAATGCTCACAGTCAAAACATTTTTCTTTACTCATTTATGTTTACCAGAAAAGCATCCATTGATTTAGTAATACCTGATTCCTATAATACATACATACGTAATCCCCCATTTTAGCAATTATAATACTACTACAAATTTATATTAATTTAAAAGAATATTGCTAAAATTGGAAAACAACTTTTTTCATATTACAAGGTTATACTCAGCACTTGAAATATTGTTTTCATATCACTCATGTACATCAGCTGCAACATGACAATACTAATTAACAAGGTTCTTCACAACGTGTAAATGGTTTAATTGAACCCTTTTATTTCTTTGTAACTGATTATAAAAAAATGGGTAAAAAGGACCTAGATGAAAATCAAAATATTTAAGGACTATTTCAAAAAATTATCTTTTAACAATGAAATGAATTTTATATAATTGCGGAGGGAGAAGAGTTGAAGAGCAAAACCCCTTTAAAAAAAGGAAGTTATGTTGCCACACCCTGTACTTTACATGTCTTAGGAAATAAGTAATATTTACTTTTGTTGCATTTATGAGGAATTTGGCATTCAGCAAATCCTCACTTAGGTTGGCTCAAGAATTTTCTTAGTGCCAACATTTTTAATGATCATGCAAGGAAATTATATTACATTCATGGACGTGATAAAAACACAAAAATTTAGGATGAACAAAGCAGCTTTTAAGTGAAAACAAACTCTTGAATTATTAAGTTTTTAGAGCATGACAATGATCTGTAAAGATGTTGCTGGCATATATGAATCCAGATGCTTCATTTTGTGAATGTCGTTAATTCACTAAGGAAAAAAGTTACACAGTCCAAGAGAGAGATATTTCAATAGTAAAGAGTACAAAAAATTAAGTGGCAGATGAGCAAATTGAATTATTCTTGGTGCAAGGAGAGAAAAAAGTTTTAGGGTTGAAACCAAATAGATCAACTACAGAGGTTGACAAAGGGTACAACAAGTCAACGTTATGAAGTAATGCACTATAGACATGATAGGAACAAGCTTGAAAACTGAATGCAATGACAGTTTTGGTAAAGAAAGATGATTTGGTTAAGAAAAAAAATAATTTTACAATTATTCTAATCTTAACCATGACAACACAACCTATTCCCAATTATCGTAAAATGGAATTCAGTATGGCACATTAACATTTATTCTTTACTTGGCATAAAAGTTAAGAGGACAATCTTCACAAGGACAGAAATATAGCATTATAAAAGGTACAATAACTATACATGCAAGACAAACTACCTATGAATTGCTACACACAATTTAAGGAAAGGCACTACCACAATCTAGTCTTTAAACATGTAATGCGAACGATGAACAAGAAAAGCACAAATTTACCGGTATTCCTCACTGAAATTTGGGTATCTGAATACAATAAAGTAAAAAAGTATTGCCTTGCAGATCATCAGCTGATGATATGCAACCACTGTGATTGGATGGTGAATGTAACCAACACTTCAAGCTCACACTTATCTTCAATTTCAATAGTTAAATATTTTCATCTCTTGGTTATCATTATTTCAAGACTTAATTTTCCATAAGTACCATTCCCAACTAAGTGAGGTCATACCTTCACAGAATCAAATCGTTTGAAACCATCCATGCTTACGGTTGGAACGGCAACGTCATCATCAAATTCATATGGATCAGATGATCTCTGGTTTGGCAGGCTCCCATCAATGTCCATCTGCAATAATTAAAGTGTTAATTATCACAACATTTAATGACAATAGTCTGGAAACCTTATAAAAATAAGCCACTGATCATAAAAAAAATATGAAACAGCATTTTGTACTCACTGGCTCTTGTTTAATCTCTTGCTTCACAACCATGAAGTTGTTCGAACCTCCACCAGATTCACTCATACCATTCTGGATTGGTGGAGGTGAAGAGGCAGTATTATTTTGTATTGTACCGGAGTGTGAATTAAGATGAGCATTGGATGATGAGTAGAGGTCACTGGCCCTAGATGACCATGAGTTCTCCATTCCTGAGTCAGATGGTTTGAACCTCTTCACAGGATGGTTCAACCTGCAGGCAGAGATTTCATTACAGATATTTCATTTACACATTACACACATTTTGCATTGCAAATCAATCTGTCAAAAATTAAATACACCAGCAGAGGAACAATACAAAAGACTTGAGATAATGATCTCTTTATGGAACCACATGAATATGAATTCTGAATCCTAAATTTACTGCCACATGTTTAAAGGAAATAAAATAGTTTTAAAGGGTTTCTGCATACTTAAGTGCATCATCAGTAACTTCACTTTTAAAGTTTAAATCATGTGACAAAGATGAAGCAAGCCATAGATCATGTACCTAAGCCAATATTATTTGAATGAATTTTCAATTTAATGATGTAGAATAAAGAATTTCAATTTGTTATATTGTATACATCCATTATGGTGATATCAACTGAGATGTACATGCCCAATGTATTCAATGCACTTTATGGATTCAAGATTAAATTAAAAGACCAAAAAAAATGTTGTGAAAAATAATCACTTTAGGGTAAATATAGAATGTCATAAGCATACAGTTTTGCATTGTTGCATAGCGTTTTTTTGCTGGATGATAATAAAATTAATGCATTAGTAAACCTACTATCAACCTCACAAATAATTTAACCAATAACTGGTTGCATTTACCTTCTCTTAATTTTAATTGGATTACGTTGAAGAACACCCTATACCAAGGGTGTCTTTCAACATAATTGCACTCACCATGCAATCCTACAATCAAGAATCTCACCATTCCTAAATTGTAGAAATAGATACTGAATGTCATTGTAATATCACTAAATGATTCTGTTGCCATGCTTGCAAGAATTAAAGGTACATAATTATAATGCTTTTTTCACACCATAAATCTTTTTAAATTCAGATACATTTATTATGAAGTGTCAGACATAACTTGGAGGGGAACCAGAAACTTGGATAAGGATGAAGAGGCAGAAGGGCTGAGGGGTTGGACCTATAATGATATGATCAATTATAGCCCTTATTTCAAATCATGAGGAAGAAATTAGTTATGGTTAATCAAGTGCTACTTGAGATTATTATTAAATTAATACTTGAGATTATTATTAATTAAAAATCTATAATTGATCCTAGAAGCCTGACAATTAAGAGATAAATTCTATTTTGCATCTAGCATTTCTCAGAAAAGAAAGCCATAGGCCCTTAAAACTACTTGAGAAATGAAGCAAATCCAAATACAGCGCAACCAAATGGTAGGTAAATTTTCTTCTATTGCATATTATAATGCTTTATTCTAAATTCCTTATTTACTAATACTGAAACAAATGATTTCTTTTCATTGCCATTTTAAAAATAACATATGTGTGCAATAAAAAAGTTGTTAAAATAATATGCATGAGGATACAATCTTGGATATTCTGACCGATTAGTTGTTCTGCAACTTGGAAGAAATGTATAGCTTCAAAATCTATGCAATACACATATCAATAGAGGATATGAATGCATGTAGCTTAGATTACAGAGCAGGTTTTCAGGCAAGATAGAGCAGCGATGCATTCACACATTTAATTCTAGCATTCCTCTGGTGGACTACAGCCCCTTTAGCTCCATCATGGATCAACCACTCTTCATATATATTTGAAACATTCTCACAATCAGGAAGTGTTTAATATTCAATAAATATTTATTCACACTATGAAGGAGTGCAGGTTAGTGTTGGTTTTGATTTGATTTACGAGACTTCATTGCATTGCAAGCAAGCAAAAGTACTAAACTCGGCAAGTTTAATTTGGAAAATCACCATGCAAACACAAATATAAGAACCAAAAGTAGCGAAATAAAAATTGTTTTCTACATAGAAAGTAGTCTGTCCTAATACATGTAATGTACACTATGGGAGGATATTCACCATGAAGCTGTATGAGATATTTTTATTTATTTAGTCTTAATTGTATTAACCATTAAAATGTGCCATCATTGTATAAAGATTCAATGAGATCTATGAACCTCAGTTTATGGATGGCAGAGTTGTGACAGCAGAATTCACAACTTAATATAGCGAGGAAAAGATACCAAGTGAATGACTATTAACAACTTGGCCATCAGCCTCGCAAAAATTCTAAACAAACAAACATTATCAACAGTTTGCTCTCAGCCATTCAAGATACATATAAGTAATGGATGCCTGCATAATCCATGCATTTTATTAATATCAATAAGTAATTGTAAAATTACTAATTACTTCCAAGACAAATTAATGCAACAAAGAATCTCAATCATGTGTTGAATTGTCATCCGTTTAAAAAAGTTTGCTCTCAGCCATTCAAGATACATATAAGTAATGGATGCCTGCATAATCCATGCATTTTATTAATATCAATAAGTAATTGTAAAATTACTAATTACTTCCAAGACAAATTAATGCCACAAAGAATCTCAATCATGTGTTGAATTGTCATCAGTTTAAAAAATAAATTTAATATCTTCTTTCAATTTCATTCACCAGTTATAAACAGATGTTCAAATCAGTACATATGTTAGTTGAATACTGGCATGTAATATTCATTTCAATAGTCTACCATTCACTATCTGAACTGTAAGAAATAATATAATAAAAGACAAGTCCCAGGGACAACAACTCCAAACCTCGATCATAGAAAATTATTGGAATATGCTTGCAGTTTTCTGATCAACATTCTACGATCAACATCTTCCTTGAAATTATGTTATGCATCTAAACAAGTTATTGGAAAACATTACAAAGTGGAAATTAAAAGTTTCTTGTCATCATGGAGCAGTTCCAACATTACAGACAAAATACCATATCTGAAACAAGTTCAGTTCTTAGCTAATGCAAGTCTTTCAGTCCAATTGGAAATGTATACTTTTCAGCATAATTTGAAATAGTTCTTACTTACTGACTCAAAATTTCTTCTCTAATGAAGTCATTATAAGTGTATATTTAAACAAGAGTCACAATAAGGTAGCATGCTCTACCATTGATGAACACAGGTCTATATTTAAACTAACCAATTCAAAAACGAAATATGGTCCAGCATTTGATTTATTTCATGCTCCCATAATTTATTCCATGTCAATCAACTCAGGGTATATCTTTTACTTGCATGGTGACATGCCTGGGGTCTTTCCTTTCCACCAAACTAACTCTCCCTACTCGTATATATATTTACATTAGATTTCCTGATATGTAGCAACTCTTGGGAGCTGCATGGTTATATACTAAATAGTCAAATTATGTACTGACCAAGCATCGAGAGTTGAGTAATTGTAGAGAAGTTCCCAAGGACGTTCATCTTCCACCAAGGCATCTTCATACTCCCTAGATGATAATACAGGCCTTTTGATGGCAAAAGAAGGGTGGCTGGTCATTGTAGCACTTTGGGCATTGACAGTTGTACTGACCGATTGGGTGGGGCCAGGGAGTGGAGTGGAAGGGGGCAAAGGGGGCACTGACAGCGGAGCATTTCCCACAGAGTGAGCACTAGCTGGACCTTGCGATCCTACCCCTCCAACACTGTCCACTGGTCTAGTGGCTTCAACACTTGACGCAGCTGGGTATGGTGAGAACACCTGTGAAAGGAAAGGAAATAAAGACTTATTTGTCTGATTTCCAGGCAGCCACATCTTTCAATGAACTTCTATGACCAGTATTAAATATCCACAATGAAGGAAGTTTTTAAAACTGCACTGCTATGCTTGGTTCAAAGCAAAACTTTATAAACAAAGTCATAGTAGTTCTTATTCCAAAACTACTTATCATAAACTAGATTCTGTCAGTGTTGTTTCAATCAGCATTACCTCTTATTCCAGGGTTCCCTGTCTTTACCTGGTTTTTTACACTTAGAATATTTACATGATCTCTCTGTGTGCTATGCCCTGATTTTTTTGCAAACCACAATGTTTTCTTTTGTTCAGGTTACAATGAAGTTTATTGTATTTATTTAATGTAAAACTAATTTAATATGTCTTTTCCAATACATAAAACAAAAAATTTGCAATTCATCTTTGCAGACCCATTGCCTAAAAAAGTGAAATACGACGACTAGACTAAGTTTTAATCGATAAATGAACAAAATTTCCTGAAAATGTAGAATAAAAGGTAATTTAACAGGAATTATAAATCATGGAACAATCCTTTCAATATGGTAGGATAAATTTATGTACTCTTCAAAATATCACAATTTAAGCCTGGTGGTCTGTAACAACTTTCTTGTAATATCATGTTAGTTCATTTTCCTTTTCTTCATTTACTCCATTATATTACAACATTTTTCTCAAACTAAATGTAAAAACCTGATAGAAATTTTATTTCTAATTTGAGATCAACAAATTCTTTCCAAAGAAATTTCCTATTGGTAATGTCAAATTTTGTTTCAAGTGAATGCAGATTTATGCAAACACTAACACAGATTTATGGGCTGCATTTACTGATATTAGTTGGCATTTGTCACACACAAATAAATATTAAACTGAATGCATCGCATACCTGGTTGGACACTGATGAAACTGATTTTGGCCCATTGAGATCAGTAGGTGTGGCACCAGGAGTTCCACGGTCCTGAGATTCTACTGGAGTTGCTGGCCGCCCACCCATTCCAGCACCAGTATTAGACAGAGGTGGATGAGGACTCAGAGTAGGCATTGTTGGATCTGCAAGTGACCACATAGTAGAATTAAGAAGATAATTCACTCGAATATTTTCTTTTGACACACATGAGGTCACCATAAAGAGAAATCCCACTATGTGAAAACAAAATCTTTTCCAATAGCTTGAAAGTTTTATAAGTAAACACCAAATTTGCAATTATTTTACCACATAAAAAAAGAGAAAAATCTCTTCAAGGATTGAGAAAAAATTGAGGCCATGACCCAAATCTCTCAAGCCTACTCTCTGCTGCCTGATTTTCATGCATAGCTTTGAAGACATTATTCTTATGGTTTTTGCAAACACCAGTGGTAACATTAAACTATTTATCCAATAACTTACGTTTTATATCAAGATATTGATCAATAAATTACAATGCCACATTATTGCCATGAAAGTATATTCTTTTCACATCCTAACTTCAAGATTTACACCATTATTCTGGTGAATTTTAATGAACAACAACCAAAAAAAATTATACCCTGATCATGATTTACTGATTACTACAAATTACCAATACTACGGCATGGTTTTTGAAAACTTCCTCAGGAACCATGATGATCTAAACCCTCAAACTGCCTCTGCCTCAAAAAGAATGTAACTCACCAGGTGGAGCAACTGAGGCTGGTGGCTGAGAATGGGGATCAGGGAGTGGGGAGGGGGCAGCCGAAGCTGGAGAGCCCACTCCTCCCGCAACAGGCTGTGGCCCACTGAGGGAGGGATTAGGTGTCAGAGAAGACGAGGATGAAGACGACGATGAGGACGAAGACTGCACTGTAGCTGTGCCACCATTACTACCACGGTATGATGGTGTACCACCAGACTGTGTTGTGGTACTAGTGGCCGAAGTTGCTCCAGCAGATGAAGTAAGAGGTGGTGGCCTAGAGTAGAGACAATGGCACATTAAAATAATAGATTCAAACAATTTTCACTTTACAGATTCTTCAAATTAATTATATTTTGTTTGAAAGCAACGGGTGAAAATGTTTTCAACTGCTGAAGTCCCAATTTTTTAAGAATGACGTGACAATACTTACTCCCCAGTGCACAAATTTAAATTTTCACGAATATCTAATTTTGGAATGCAAAATGTTTGTTAATTTAATGAAATTCATTCAACTGAAATACAAACGGAATTCATTTGAAATGACTCCAACATGAATAAGATGTGCTGAATTAAATTTAAGGCAAAATGAACCACTGAATCATTTAAATTGAACATTAATTCAGCACTACTATTTTTTGACAGTACACAAGATTTTAGGTTTGGTTGTGCTTATTAGGTTTGAGTCAACCTTTCCCCTCAACTCTAACAGTTGTCATGGATCCGATTGGTTCTTCTGATGAAACATATGCACAACAAACCACTTATGAGATAAAAATTCTTTGAAGGTGATTGAATTCTGGTTTACTATTTCAACTGCTCATAGCTTGATACTTATCTATTTACCATAACTGACAGAACCTAGATCCAAAGCCAAGAAACAAACTGGCACCAAACCCAAAACAAGCTATAAGGCTTGTGATGTGCATGTTTTGAGAAGTTTGCTGCAATGAGGGGATACATTGCTAAGTACCAAATTAAGCAAGCAACCATACCAGAAACCACAGTTATAAACAATCATACCACCCTAATTTCTATAGCTCTGACTGGCTCAAGGAAAAATCCTGTATACCTTGCTTTAAACCACTATTACTTTTCCATATTAATATAGATACCATGAAAACTGCCAATTAATGGGACATAAAAAGGTTAGAGTTCTCTCTTCTAGAATGCTCTACTTGAACTTTTGCATTCGTAGTGAAATTTCTTTGGACTGAACAAAGTGCAGCAATGTGTTACATTAGATGTTGCAGGTGGCACTAAAATTCTGGGCGCTGTCTTACTGCTTTCAGTATAATTTTGTATTACTTGAAATGTTTCCTACAATGCAGGAAACAGTTTAAGGCCAAGGGCATTAATACCATCTTACTTAAGACTCTAAACAAAATCAGGAAAAAAGCTCCCATCATTATATGCCACCTCATGCTGCTCCATTAGTGCTTTCAAGGTTGATCATAGAAAATAAGTCTACCTTTGACAAGTACATCAAAAGGTGAACAAAATACTATGCAATTGGCAAAAATGCTAAATTGGGCTGAAAGAACAGGAAAGTAGTGAATGAAAGGTAAATGTGAGGTAAATTAGAAGTCAAGGAAAATGAATGAAAGATTATTGAACGGTTCACCACTGACTTAACTTCCATCACCATTCACTCTCACCTGTCAATAAGGGTGAACAATGATTGAATCAAGAACAAATAGCATTAAAGGCAGTTTATTCTACAGCCACTGATTTATTACAACTGTTACCCATACCAAGGCCTTGATTCTGTGTCACGTTCACTTGGCCCAACTTAATCAAATATAACAAGCTTTTACATTGACATAATGGCATGCAAGTTCACATCTTTCAAATTCTCCAAAAATGATCTCTCTCGTTCTTAAAATGATCTTGACTCACAGCTTTAATAATGGAGCAAATTGTATTTCAAGCAAGGTACAACTTCAACAAGATTGTAATGCCCAATTCAAAAATTAGCAGCAAAATCCAGGCTTCAGCCAGGTGCCCTCAACATGTGAGGCTTCAAAAACACTAAAAATGAGGATGCACCCAAACAAGCTTGAGAGGATATCTGAGGAGTTATTTGATCCACAGACAGTGTTATTCACCACTGAAACCAAAAATCTTGTGAACAGGAGAATTTTCATCTTCCTTTCAATGAAGTCTTATTTATACAAATTTTCAAATCAAAATAAACTTTATATAGCCTAGAGGAAAGCAGCTCATTTTGGTTAACATTTTTCAACGTCAGCAGCTGGGAAAAGGAAATTAACATTCACATGCAACAAAAAGGCCACCAATAATATTATGGTTAAATTTATTACAGTTTGACAATGAAATTGGGTAATAAACAAGACAATTTCAATTGAGACATGAGAAAAAAACTACTCTCAAAAAAACTAAGCCAAATACAAAGCAACTCAATGTTGTGTTAATCAAACAACTTATTATGGGTATTTGAGACAAGTATACATCAAGACGTTTGAATGGAACATGTACATGAAATTGGAAATGGAACTTAACACAAGAGATAGTGAGGAAATAGAAAATCTAGAAAGACGCACATTTTTATTTACTTGGGAGTACATTAAAACAAAGTAGACGTGATTCCAAAATCCAAGTCCAGGATATATTTTCTCGCCAGTAACCATACTGTAGAGCCAAGGTTAACAACCCTAGGAATATCACGTCCATAACCTTATTAAAATTTTAAGTTTTCAATATTGATTCCATTTCTTTGACCCAGCCTCTCCCAACCTAGCTAATTAATCAGTACTAGTGAATTTCCTCAAGCACTATGATCCTGATGTACTCCTGCTAACTTTGGCTACATTTTAACTTTGAATGCCAGTATTTTGATGAAAGTGGTCAAGAATAATTAACACCTATGCTGTACTTATCATTTATAATGAAATTACTATACTTATAATTTTCTCCAATTTCCTTAATTTTACAATTTTTCAGGTTGCTTTCATTTTATACACTATTTTAATGGATATAAGACCAATCAAAAGGCAAACAAAGCAACATAAGACCCCTTTGTACTGCCACATACCATGGCACAATGAGAATATTCATCGAAAAATAGAAAACCTCCCCATTTACAAAGAAAAAACTGAACCTGGATCATGCAATTATAACAAATGTAAGTTATATTAAATGACCTAGAAAATATTAGCAGTCACTAATAGTTCAAAACTAGCATTAAACCACCAATTTCTGGAATTACTTTGTAAAAATATTTCATCTTTCAGGGGAAGGTTACATAATATATCTTAAACATGACTATACTCTAAATCAAGGAAAAGAGATCAATCTAGTAACCATTGCTTCCAATATACTATACCCCATCATAGAACCAACTATTACTGTAGTATATTTTGACGCAGTTTCATTGTCATCAATTTGCTAAGGGTATAATTTTTGCAATATAATATAACAGATAACTCAAAAAGAATAAACATACAACAATAACCACAACATTGAAGGTCCAGAAATCCAAGAACATGCAACATTCAACATTTGACTATTTTACATACACTAACACCTATTAAAATGCACATTTAGCAGGAAGTTCATAAAAACAAATAAGTGAATAAATGCAGTGAACCCTTAATTAATGAGAGCTTGAATCAAATGACACATCATGTTCGTATTATTGAAACTACAGAGATTAATATTTTGTATTGATTATTTTTATACTTTGAATGTAAACATCATTAAGGGTTTAATGCAATGCAAGGACACCAGACAAATGTAGTCTAAATATATTAACCATGCAAAACACAGCATTTGACAAATAATGTACAAAAAAATCAATTTCACATTCAATCAGCCACATTAATGAGCCAAGGGACCAGAATTAATTCAAACTTACCACTACTCTTCATTCTATGGTAAAGTAAAATGTCAGATTAGTTAAGATTTTTTGAAGAAACAATGGCTACAATGATGGAATTAAACTTATCTGGATATAGGAACCCATACAAATTTTGACTAATGCTTGGCCTAGCATACCCTAGCCACAGGAGAAGGGTTTTCTTTATTAGAAACCAACTAGGGGGGGGGGGGTATGTTTCATTAGAGATTCACTAATTCCTATTTTGCACATGTGAACCAGGAATTGAAAGTGTACTTGGTTTGCTAAAGCAGGAAGACTCTTGAGGGTAACTATTATTTGAAATTAAGATAGGTCAGTGTGTTACCACCATTGGTTCTTGTAAGGAGACAATAAGAAACAAAAGCACATGAAAACTGAACAAAAAAGGAAAGAATTATTGAACATAAAAAATATTAATTTTTGTTTTTGTATGAGAAGTAGAAATGTACAACAAGAAAACAAAGAAGAGAAATTAAAAAAAACAAAAAAGTACCCCAGAACTGAGAGAAAATTAATTTTCCTGAGAAGACAAGAGAAATAAATAACTCCTTGCACACATATATGGGTATATTTCTAGAGCACCACCCAATTAATAGCAACCAGCCAAAGCAAGGGAACAAAAGGTGAGGAAGTTATTGTCTGCAGTGGACAAGCGGTGATTGAGGAGTGGGATGATATTGAGTGGTCAAAAAAAAAGTGAAACTGTGCAGGGTGAGGTGGAAGTGTTTTTGGTGAGTCAAGTGGGGTGAATTCTCCGTCAGTACAAACCTCGGAGGAATGCAGGTGTTGGGGTCGGCCTGGGGCCTGGGACTGTCACCACCGCCCTCCCAGAAGAGGGAGGGTGAACGGCGGTGAAAAGGGACCGTCGGCACAGCGGAAGCCACCACGGCTGAGGGCACAGCCCCTGCCCTTCCCCCCCCATGCCGCCCCATCCTCTCACCCTTCTCTCCTTTGGACGACAGTCGGGAAAGGAATGGGGCATTGTTGGGGGGAGGTGTGGGGTTGCCGGAAAGGGAAGAGGAGGAAGGAGCGAGGCCACCATTTGACGAGCTGCTTTTGCTTGGCCCGGCCTGCCTGTGCTTTCTACACCTGAAAGTGTGGACATGGAAATGAGTCTCAGCCCAACTCTTCACGAAAGGCCACTCTTCAGGGCTTCACTCCAGGTCCTCCATAAACAGTCTCGCACGTTCAGTAAGATAATTAGTGGATATTAAGTTTTGCTGGAGATAAAATAAGATATAAAGGAAATCCTATGGGTGTCACATCTGGAAGTTGTGTATGGAATGATCAATAGCACCATAGCTATTTGTATTTATGGGTTTTCAGTCACTGTGAAGCTAATTTTATAATTATTTTTGGACTTATTACAATAATCAAAGGGAATGACGTCAGTGTTGAAAAAATATTGTTTTATCCAAAATATGAAAGTGAATGTCAAAAGTGCTAAACAAAAGCACTTCAATAACAACCATTGACTCAAAAACTAGGACAACGATGTAATTGGGAATAAAATTAAAATGAGAAATAAATACTTATCCTATGTTCCCATAAATAAACTTAGAGATACTTACTTGAATAAAACAAGTTAATAAAAACTCTAAGAATTACTACTAAATTTCCCAATAAAGAATGAAGCTGTTGTCCAACTTCTGAGAATATAGTAAAACTAACTGTAGCTATGACTCGAAAGAATTTGGATCTTTATGATTTTCCTTAACCTACAAATAATGAAATGTTAAATACATCTTACCTATCAACACATTTTCATTCAAACACTGCTAACTTGTGTTCTAGTTTTTTTACCTACTTCATTCAACTGCAGTTATCTTGGGCACTAATTGCATAAACTAAATTACCAAGTTTTGAATTCAATTGTTTCTGGCTCAAAAGCAAATAAAAACAAGTTCTGAATTTGCATTTAAGAAAGATTAACTCAAAGTTAAGGTAACAGCTATAACATGTAAGTAAGCCTACACCTAGTCCCCAAAATACCATCATGAGTTTCTAAGACAAGACAATTTTCTTTTCTTTTTCTAACTCTTTTTCACATATTTCTTGCTACTTTGTCCCACTATTTCTACATTCTCGGATAAATAATCTAGACAGTAGCCAAGGTTCATTTAAAGTACATTATGTTAAATGATAATTTCTATTTGATTAATTATCTTTTACTTGAACTGACCTATGACTGATATTTTATTTTACACAGGATGCCCAATGCAAAATTTCAGAGGCACAGTGACCTGCTCAAAAGAAGATAAAGAACAATCCCAATTAATATATTTGCAGCAATTGAATTTCATCATTTTTTTCACATTGCATATATGAGTATATGGCATTATTATAGGTATTCTACCAGTTAAAGTTGGTTTTTGGCTTGTACAATGCTATATTTCATGCCTCTCTTAGCAAAACACAACCTAACCAACATCTGACACTACACCAAGACCCACTTCAATTCCACATGCTTCCTCCCTTCATTTCATCTAACATATTCTACTTTAACCCATCCTAGCTTGTCTAATATTCTTTCTTCTATCTTGTCTAATATTCTCTAATTTCCTCCACATACACGTATACATTGAACAGCACCTGATAATGGACACCCACATCTCGCCCCTCTTCAAAAGCACTTCTCATCCTTTCCTCACAGCTGATCAGTCTTAGAAATGTACAGGTAACAGCATTAATTCTACCCAATTTACTCTAACAAACTTTTCGAAATTGACATAACAGACATATACATCCTTGTGTATTCTATATTCCTCTCTATTGGTCACTTCATTAATTTAATGGCATCAAGCATACTTCTCCCTTTTCAAAACTCACACTGACCATTACACATCAGTGATTATTTGCCCTATTCTCCATCCTCTTATGATGATCCTGAGTACCACTTTAGCTGCAAGTGAATTAGCTTATTTCTGTGGTCCTCACTAATGGCTGCCTTTTCTTTTTTGGAATAGGAACTATCACTGATCTAATGAAATCTTAGGGCCAAAATTCTGCCTCATAAATGCTACAAATAAGTCCATAAAAACTCTTCCTCCCACATTTACCTAAACCCTTAAGTCGCCATGCATGACTGGTATCTATCCCCAGAGCCTTTACTTGATTTCAATTCCCTTAATACCCTTACTATTTTAACACCATGTAAGCCCGGACCTAAGCTATCCACATCTACGCTATATTCTCTTTCTATAGCAACCTTGCTCACCTACTGTCATCATTGGAACAGAAACTGAAAATAATTATTGTAAACAATAGAAAACATCAGCAGAAAATATTGTTGTGAATTTAGATGATTAACACAGCTAAATAAGCTTTTTTTTGAGTGGTTAATTAGCTGCTGAGGCCACGCCCCATCCATTGACTTCAAGTGATGATTAATTTGTGATTGTACTAGTTTTATGCAATAGACAAAATCAAGTTAGCTGCCAAAAACAGAAATATTATATAACACACAAGACTTTGAGATCAATGCATATAGTACTATATATTTGCATATTTCATGTAAAAACTCCTTCCATTATTTTCAATCAAGTGCAACGGTTGATCTCCATGTAGAGTAGTTTTAGAGAATTTGGCAATTACTTTGTACACAATGCATAATCACTTGGGCCCTTGAAAACAACGCATTTCACCATTCATCTAATCCCAGGCTGTATTCTCACCATGAATTCATAATACTTATTTTTTTAAATGGAAGCTTAAGTGTCCTTGTGTTGCTTTATATAAAAAAACTTTAAGATATATATAATACCTCTGCCAACGTTAAACAGTCATTTTTGTGTCTATTGTTAAAGCCTATTTCCTTTTATTACCTGCTATCCACCAACAAGTATGCAGCTGTATAATTTGTAATTCTTTTTTGTTCATCAGTTAAAGTATACAAGCACTTAACTTACTACGGTAAAATTTGGCCTTTGGGTTCTAACAGTCTAAAAAAATCATTTTCTGGGGAACACACTGACAAGTAAAAAGAAAAAAATGGAGCATTTGGCCATTAAATCAAGACTAGAAAATTAAAATTTGAGAAATAATAAAATCAGGTCAAAGATCAACAATTCTAAGGTAGAAACTTGTTTGGTTCGAAAGGTTTAAAATATGGCTTTATTACTATAACATAAAATTGGTAAGGAAAGGGCTTTTGCTGATAGACCATCAGGCTATCAAAAATTAAATCCATAAATTAATTCCTTGATTAAAGAGGAGGTCTTAACAAATATTTAATGCCATTTAAATGGCCTTGTTTTGGAAAAAAAATGCCAGGCAGAAGGTACATAACCTACAAGTCAAAGGAGAAGCAATTGGCACCAATATTCAAGGGTCATCTTACATTATTATTGTGTTCGAATACTTCAGGCAACTTAGAATAATAAACTAATGCTAGCTTATCATGCTGGAAACCTATGTGCTTTAAAGGGAAGCATAACAACTACTGTCTGTTGGAAATTAAACCAAAGTGCTAAAATCTCCGGCGCAGTGTTCATAGACGGGTTTAAATTTTGCTTTGTCTCTTAGCTAAAATAACAGCTATCTTAAATAGCAAGTTTTGTCTAACAGGATCTATTATTATATATAATACCCTTGGACAGATACAAAGATGCTAATGAGAATGTCAGGGAATGCAAATATAACACCCATTTAATGAATAGATAAAAAAAATTAAAAATTTATGTAAGTATAGATTCGAAAATATGTCTGTAAGTAGGTATTTCACAGTCACAAAATACAGTGCAGAATCAAATCCACGAGTTCGCAACTCAAGAATGCAACTCTGCAATCTTAATTTAATTTTTTTAAGCAGCATTTAACAAGAACTTCACCAAGTTTCAATGAACATGACCATCCAGCTACGTGGGAATTCACTGCATATGAGTCACACTAACAAGGGTAATCAGCAACTGTGTACAGTACTGACAATCATGTGAAAGGAAACTACATTTTATGACCTCAAGGGCAATGGTAAAAATTAATTTACTGAAATGTGAGCAATAATGAGTATCAGTGAAGAATACAGCTCACTCTTTTTCAAGTCTATAATTCCGTTATTTAAATTGTAAACACCACATAACAGACAATTGTTACAATGTTAAAGTGAAAAGTGTTTAGTTGCCTCCTAGGTCTCACAACATTTACCTTCTTCTACCCTGCTCTAAATGACTACTGTCCACAAAATTATTTCATACATGGATGGGATGTCTATATTTATAACCTTTATATATTCATATTTAAACTGACAAATTAACACTTCGCAACCTCCACCATGACAAAAGCACTAAATAAGTATTCCTACTCATTCTTGAAGACAATAATGTTATAGCTTTAGAATTTGAGGGTAAGCTGCATTAACAAATAAGAAAAATAATATTGTGGCAAAACATTTCACAATTGATACTGAAGCACTATCATTTTTCATTTTATAGGGCAGCCTATACCAACTATCGCAAATCTCGGTAATAGTTCTTTGTTCAGCACACTACTAAAGAGAAGTCTAATAACATTGGAATTAATTGAAGGTTAGGTGACTGTCGAAAACAGCACGAGGGCCCAGATAATTTCAACTATGATCCACACTAATATACTCTTTTGTTGCACTTTCCAACCCTAACTTTCTATTCAGATTACTCTTGATGATTCATAAAGATTTATGCATGTTTTTTTGAAAATGGAAGATATGGAGAACATTTTCTAAAGAAGTTTCTGAATCTAATAAGCATTATGTGGATTCCGTTCACAACAGGTCTGAAGTATTTTGTTTCATGGGCAATAATTTTATGGAGAATCTATCTGACAATGATTGGGAAAAATGATTTACATTATAATTACATCCAGAAAATTTTATGTAATTCAGTATTTTACATTTAATTTGTAATGATCGAAAATTTCATAGCTTTATAGGTCACTTTTCTCATTAACCTTACCAAATTTGGAGAATGCATACACACCATTCCTAATTTATTATAATGTTAAAAGTCCCATAGTAGAAGATCAACTGGCAGGCATACTTGTACACTGAATGTGTTTAATTACATTTACAACATTGAAAACTGTCTATTTAAATACCTTCATATCTAAGTAATTAAATTTGTCATTTAAGAACCTTAACCAATGTGAATTAAAAGGTACATTTTTAAAAGAAATAAAATATAAATTTCATCAATTGTAATAGTATTGTGCAAAACATTATGTAAATTGAAATAAATATTGATAATCCTTTAACTTGTGATGCATTTTAGCTCAAGTTTATCAAGTTTACAAACTAAGTCTGCCACTGTAAGCACCTATATTAATATTATAGACCAAGAACCTGACTTATTGGCCCAAATTGGTGTTATATTCAAAATAGACAATCATTCATAATACTTACTAACTTCTTTTTATAATATGGAAATAAAATTGTATTTAGAAATATTTAAAGAATATTCTCAATATTTGTTTTGCATAGGGATTTCATGCTGAGAAATATACAACTATTTCACAGCAAATAGAATGTAGTTATCATCAGCAATTATGATCTTTGACCAGCAAAAGATTATTTAATTCAAAAATGTGTGACCAGTCTTGATTTTTTCCTAGGAATCCTCTGGATTGGTTTGAGCACCCAGAAAATTCAACTGATTTCATGACATTAATTGTACTCAAGATGCATACGTAAATGTTGAGCCTCACTGAAATATTACTCATCAAGTCTGAATTCAGTAAAGATTCAATAATGAATTAAAATTTAGTCAATTCGTCATAATTGACTATATGGTGACAGCACATATTTGACGTAACACAATTTAAATTCCTTGCAGAGTACATTCCTGAAAAATTGCAAATTATCATATGAACTACCAAGGCAATCTTTAATTTAATAGTAGGGTATATCGATAAGGCCAGCACTCTACACCAACTCCAATCATATAAAAAATATTTTTCATTAATATGGTGTCAAAATAAAATCAAACAACAGAAAGCACATGTGTTTTCCTACAAAGAAAATTTTGGCATATGGTGTATTTTTACCTTCAAATAAAACTCCAGGCATATGTTTTCGGATATAACTTTCAACAGCTATCAACATTCGTGTGAAAAATGAGAAATAATAATTTTCTTAAGTACACATGCAACACGTTATCCAATAACTGCAAATATTATAAACATCAAGACTTATGCGCATTCCATTACTCTGACACTGAGATAATGTTGAATAACCAAGTGGAGTAACAGAAAAAGAACTAGAAGAGATGCATGACACATTACAGCTTAATATAGAAAATGACAAACACTACTGGAAGCATTATAAAACCCTTCCCCTCATCTATACCTGCAACCCAAATCTCTCATTCATTGGCATTAACATCTACTACTCCCCCACGATCCATATGCTCATTGCTTGGTCGTAATCAAAAGAGCAAAGCTGTTAACACTCACTTAATGCAGCAGCACTGAGTTCTCCTCGTTGGATCTGCTATGCTCCAGTGCCCCGGTTCCAGCGCCACTGAATTCCTTTCGCCACACTCGGATGCCGGGCCGGCTGAAGGGGGAGTTGGCGTGGGGTGGCCACTGGCAGAAAGGGGTTGCTGCCCATCCAGGGGGGTCAGAATGGCATCGCGCCAAGCACACTCTGGGAGCACATATGCAGCACAGTCACCCTCTCCCACGTCTCCGGCACCCAAGCCGGTACCTGCACCTGCTGCCCCTGCACCCATGAGCAGGAGTGAATGCTGGGCAGCAGCCATCACGTGGGAGGGCGACGATGCATGGTGGTGATGGTGATGGTGGTGGTGATGATGGTGGTGGTGGCCATGGTGGTGATGTGCCATCTGGTGGTGGGAGCTAGCCCTGCTGGCACCACTGACCGAGAGACCAGGGGGCACTTCTCGGGGGGAGCGAGGTGGGGTACAGGGCGATGTGGCGGGAGGCTGTCCCGAAGGCACTGCCGAGAGAAGAGAAATACATCTTTGATGCAACTTACCACACATAAACACCAAGTACCTAATCATCTGAATAGCGCTCACTTTTCCCATGCCAAAATTTGGTCAAGAGAGAGACTGCCACTATCTAATGCACTATCACCTAGGGTCACAATGAAGCAGTATTATTTTCATGCATAACTACATCAATGTAAGCATCAACTTAACAGCTTTCTAGCCCAGTAATAATATATACCCCAGAATTAAATAACCAACTCAGAAGCATATACAGAAAATATTATCCATATTCTTATGAAATTTATAAAACCTCTGACATTTGGAAATAATTTGACCTTAAGTTGATTTCCAGTAACCAGCTATATTCTCTAGTTTTACAGAAACCCTGATAGGTTATCAATCTTCTTAGTGTCCAGGAGGTAAGGAGAGAACCATTTCACTGGATATTTTTAAAGCAACCACGTGAAAATTAAATTATATTTTTTTACATAGGTCAAAAATATACATGAATATCAAAATATTATTAAGGGCAATTAAGCGTTACACAAACTTTGACATTTACATTAAAGTTTGGTTAGTATTAAAGCTACATAATTTGGCAAGAACTTTCCAATGCAAAAAAATGAAATTTGATGAAGGATTTACTTCTACAAAGAACTTGGCAAAGAAAAATTCATCAGTAATCTTTTGGCCACCATATGCCATTTAACGAATGATAAATAATTCAAGACCATCACAATACAAATCTCTCTCTGTGTGATGAATGTTTTTCAATGCAATGATAATTTTATCTCGTAACTGTCAGTTTTGTACCAATCAAATAGAGACTCTTAATTATTGTGTTTACCTGTCCCATTTCCAGCAGTTTTAGCAACAGATGAATGAGATGAAAGAGCAACACAAGGAGATCCAATGCCTATGTGTGGCCCAGGCAAGTCATCCATATCAGTTAACAATACATAACAAGATGGGTATCTCATCCTAACACCACCTAGAATGAAAGAAAAAATTAATTTGTAGCAATAAGTCCCAACAAACTTTAATTACATAAGAAACATTTTTCAAAAAAATATAATGAAATACTCAATGCTTCAAAATCAACTCAAGAATGATGTTAGCATTACAAATTTGAATTTATTAGAACTATTAATTATACAAAAAACATCTTGCATAAAGTAACCTGATTTCTTCATCATTTCACAGAAAAATATGAGCCATTGACTGAATTTTACGCAAGTTCACTAATGGTGCACAATTTCAAATTTATACTTTTATTGACTTTGGTTTCCAACATTTTCTGTCAAAAATAACGAAACAATTTGAGCTGGAATACAAAACAAAAGAAAGTTAAAAGCAATACATTCTCAAAATAAAACCTATATTATTTTTACTTAATTTCATTTTCAATTTTGTGTTATTATTCCTCAATTAAAGGATATGAATTTTTTTAAGGTGAATTTCAGAAGGAATACTGACTGAAATGATATTATCAATAGAATAGATATTATCCAACAGAAAACATGCTTCTCAGTGCTTCAGATTCTTGCGGAAATGCAAAATATTCTTTAGGAAGCAATTGATTGGCTATATCTATCTCAGTAAAAACCATGGAAACCAATCCTTTTAGTTTTCAACTACAACAACTAACTTAACTCACAAAGATGAAAATTGGTGCATGCAATGTTTCATGATAACATAATTCATTAAAAATAATGTGTGAAATATAAGATACTCTTTCTGCAACATGACACACAGAGTGAGAGTCACAGTCCTGAGATCTCTTTAATGTAGCATCAATGAATACCAAATGAGGCAGAACAGCACTCAATTGGTCCTTAGTATTTGATGCATTATAGGAAAATGAAAAAAAAAACACAAAAATCTTCAAGCACCCTTACGTGTGAATACAACTTCAAATAGTAAAACAATTCAAACTGAAGCCAATTTCAATTAATTTTGAAATGCCTAAAAATAAACGTAAGGGACTGAAAAAAGTAACTTTCTTACCAACAAGGACTTCCAAAGCTGGAGGCAGAGAATGACCTTCTGCACCCATATCTCGACTGAAATACTTAGCATCAATTGGGTAAAATTGGCGCCACTCTTCCAAAAGCCTTTGAGTCTGCCCATCCATAACTTTATAAGACTGGCCAGTGAGTTGACCCGCCAATCCAAATGGGGCTAATATCACTGTAAATCAAATTGAATGGCATATTAATAAAATTATTTTGATTTAGTATTTACTGTTTAAAAATAATTATAAAATAAGAGCAATTTGTGCATTAAGATCTTGCCTTAAAATATTTTTTTGCTAATATGTTATATTTTCTCATATTTTTCAGTCAATATATTATCATGGTCAAACAACTACCTTCACTGCTTTTATGCATAGAATAATCACAAGCCAGAATGCAAATAAATTCACCTATCTGGACAACCGCAAAAGAAAACATTTTGGCAAAATCAAAAAATAAAACAAATAAAGTTTTATAATATAAATGAAATAGTGAAAAGGCCAGGCCAATACTACAATTATTGCACTCCCTTACCTTAAAATGAGACAGTAAGTGAAAATTGACAGTTGAGTAAATAGTTAATTACAAGCTAAGCTAAAAATGCAGAGTTGATTTGGTCCAACATTTTTTTAATACACATTAAAATATTTCATCAAGGATTCCTTTCATTTAAGAACCTACCACTTTGACAATGAATTCTACACCTGCATATACCCTATTTTATATGTACAGAATATGATATGATATAAAATAGTTTACTTTCCAGCGATATGAATAATAAGGTATAATAATTTCCAAGAGCACCCTATGTTCCCCCAGCATGTTAAGTTAATGTTCCTACTGAAAACACTAATACAAATTCTACCAACTTTACATGTTGTTTACCACTCTGTCAGTGTTTTCCAGTAAAATGCACATATATTATTAAAAATTCATCCCTTGAAGCTTTGGGGTATATACTTTGATTTTATTTCTTTTATTTATCTTTATTTTGATGGAAATGGAATGGGAAGTGTTGCGTGGTACATGCTCCATACTTCCCTTCCTTTGGCCTTTGAATAGCTTGTCCCTCCTATTTACTAAATGTGATGCAGTGACCAAAGTAGGAAGGACTAACTGGATAAGAACTTGATAAAAATGATTGTATGGCTTCAGGTAATTTAAGTTAAGTTTGAGGATCGAAAAACTAATGAAATAAAATTCAGATGGTACTATTTTGCCACATGTGTTCCAGGAGAGAGTGTCTTATCAATATAAAGCATTCTGGCTCAATAATGGAAATATTTTATCCATTTCTATCAATTGAATTAATTAAAATGATCCCCTAAAATGTGCAAATGTGATAAAATAATAACATCTTCAAACAATACCCAATTTCCAAGCAGAAAAGTATGGTTTTTAGTGTTTTAATACACTTAAACAACTTCAGTGATTAATCAGCTTCAAGACAAAGGATGCGCGTAGAAAATGTATGATAACCTTAAAGCTGCTCTATCATTGAATCATAAAACAGCTCTGCTAGGTATCAGTATTAATATATGCACCGTTCCGGTACCAGAAAAGCAAAGTTGGCCATAACTAGTCCTTGGTAATAGGTGCAACATGTCTTTGCTGAATATTACATGCATTGGGAGGGAAAATCTAGGATTACCTAGAAGCGTGGAGTAAACAATCTTGCTATGATAACTTCCAACTTTGATGCATTTTTCTCCAAATACTGTGAGGTATCATTTAGGTGTCTGTTTTCAGTTTACAACTTTACAATTTTACTATGAAGTTATACAGTTCTATTAAGAAAATTTAAATGGACTTATTTCATTGGAGTATTACAAGTAACTAATTTTTGTGTTTGTCATGCACGGATTTCTCCGCTATTCACTATGAAATGAAAGTTACCCTTAATTTACAATTGGAACCAAAATTTCACTTTGTGAATTAATTGGAACTGAACAGTATTGAACCATGAAAAATTTTACTCCGACTTATTAGAGCTGCACCGAAACAAAAATGTGGGCATTACTACCGGAGGATACCAGAGCCCATCACTTCCGGGGAATATTCACACTTAAGAATAGACTACCAGAAGACCTACAGGAAGGCAACTCTTGGTCGCGATTGAAAAACATGCATTCCATAGTACGTCGATTGCTCATCGTGAAGAGAAAAATGTCCGGAAGCCGTCCGCTTCTTCGCAGCCAAAAGAACGGCTAGGGAAAACGTGGGAATGTGTGTCAGAGGAGGGAGAGGCGGTCGCCAAGTGTGTGCGCCTGTGCGTGGCCTCCTTACTAAAGAGAATGGGAAAGGGACCGTCGATGGAGGAACCCATCCTTCCCAAAGGCCTTCCTTCCTTCCTTCCTACCTATCCGCTTTGATCAACGCCCCCCCACGGAGGTCAAGAGCCTCATCGCTCCCCTCCTTTTCCAACGTCCGAAGCACACTCACACGCGCGCGCAGGGGCAAAAACTCGAGCCATGGCAACTTTCCCCCCTCGTCGTCCCGAGGGGGGAGGGCGTGGGAGGATGAGGGAGGGGAGTCAAGTCGGCCAACGACCCAGGCGGGCGGACTTCTTTGCAGAGGCCCAGACCTTACCGCCGCGGCACATCCCCATTCCACTCAACAAGAAATGAAGCAATTACAAATGGATGGCCACTAGGGCGATTGCAGCACTGCAACCACGCGCTTAGCAAACCAAGTGCCAATGGCTGATTATTTCTCCTCGCTAAGCCCACGCCCGACGATTTGTTGCCGTGAAACCCCGACGAATATGTATTCCTTAGCGTGGCTAACATTACGCGACGCGCGAATTTTACGATCGCAGCAGCGGCGCGACCCAAACTGAATATCACAAGAAGTGTTAGTGTTCCGATGCCAGATGTAAGATGGTGACGGCAATTCGTATTTTAAAAATAACTTCAATGGGTAATTTTTAAAATTTTTTGAGACTTCAATATCTTTTATCGGAATAAACAACCTATACCGCACTTCTCCAAAATGAAGAATTTTAGGCAAAAGAATCGTCTAAATTTTCCTTACCTTTGCCCCAATCCCTTAGCTACGTGTTTATTTTATTTATCAGTCGCCCGCTAATAATGTTTAAGCTATGCGCGTAGTAACTCTTCATTTATCATAACATCATCACACACTTGGAAATAGATACAAGAAACAAAATATTCCTTATGTATCGATGCGTCAACACCATGCGATATCATTACGGCTGGGAATATGAAATATTCGTGAATGTTTCACGCCAAGGTTACCATAGCCAAAAGGTTTTGTGTGCCAATTCTTTTCAAATTCTTCCAAAAAATCAGAAAATTTAGCAGATCGTTAACTATGATTTCGTTTAACCATTAAAGCAATAAAGGCTTTTTAGCGGATACACTGTAACCTGCTGTATTAATATAAGAATTGTACGTGCTGATTGCATTGTAAAGGCACTCCTGTATAAAGTATTTCAATTGTACCCTTTTCCGCAAATATTTTACGTCAACAAGGCCACTTTTGAAACATTTAACTATTTTCCAAACGAAAATGTGGAGAATGAACAATGCAGTAATAAAAGCGCCATTGATACTTGCAACTTTACGAAAGTCACATCTTAATTCAGCACTTTGGTTTCATAAAAGGACAGGAATAAACGTCTTTCGACCTTTCAAGAAAATAAATGCTCAATTATTACAGCATAAATTATGACACTATCAGATACGTAGTACGTCCAATAAATACGCGAACTGAGGCCATAAAAACTTTATTTTGCAAAATTTAGTCTACATCGATTTTGTGCCCTTCAAGTGCTCTCCATTCCACTGTTTAAAGCACTCTTGGGAGTCCTTGGCATTTAGGCTATTCAGTTTTCTCGTCGTTCCTTGCTTTAATGTGACCACATCTTCTCAGTGATGTCCCCTCATTACATTTTTGCATTTTGGGAATAGGAAAAAGTCGCAGTGGGAGAGATTTGGCGAATAAGGAGGATGGTGTTTGAATTTTCTGCCAGAAACTGGCGAACAATCAATGCTGAATGTGCAGGTGCATTGTCATGGTGAAGGATCCAGCCATCATGTTCGGTTAAAATAGTGTGCACTGTTGATTTTCCCAAATTCAGTTCATCAGCTATCATTCGAACAGTTTTTCGACGATCGGTAGGGACAAGGGACCGCACACGATCAATGTTCTCGTCAACATGGGTGGTTGAAGGTCGTCTCGGCTTTGCATCGTGCGTGGCGTCTTGTCGGCCGTCTTCAAAACCCTAAATCCTCTTGGAAACGATGTTTTCTTCAGATCATTATCCCCGTAAACTACTGTCAATATCTCAGTAATTTCTTGATAACTTTTAACGAACTTCACAAAAAACGTTTTGATTCGTTGCTCCTTGATTTCGCCAATTTCCATTTTCGACAAACAGTAAAAACAAGGACAACAGAAACTAACATAACTGGCGCCATACGCATATCTCGACGATCCGCCAAGTATAGACTTAAGGGTCTTAAGGGCATTGGGTCTCGGGCAACTAGCGCCGCTTGTGGGCGGGGCCATGGTCTGCGCCATGACCGCCAGATTGCACCAGTTCACGCATTTATTGCACACACGACGTATTACAGCGAATCAATACTTATCAAATTTTAAGTATAGAAAAGACGTAATTTTGCAAGCAAACCTTACTAAATTTATATATCACTGAATACCATTTTACAGACCACAATAAATTGAAGCTACAGTTACGTTTCTCAAAGGAGTATGTGTTTCATCAATCTTTCACAAGACCTATGCAATAGCGAAATTCCAAAATAAAGGTTCTCTTCTGCGGCGATCGATAGCTGTACGATTCATTGCAAAAATTAGGTTTGAATTCATTACTACGTACGGGAACTCTGACATAATTTCCACAGTAGGAACGCCAATTAGCAGCGAGCCCTCCGATTCTAAGTTGATACCAAACAGTAACTTTACATAATACGGGCATTTTCGATAACAGCCAACCTGCCAGTCTTTGGACGCGGTCGATTAATATCACCAAGGCATAGTTTCAGAAGCGGCCCTATTTAAGTGCAAACTATTGATTTCCACGATTCTTGTCAAAATATCAGAAACATCGGCCGCTAGACATTGAAATTAAGTCGATAATTAAGCAAGTAATAACGATAATATGCCGGATCACTTTCAACAGTGTGCCAATCACCTAATAAGACGGTTCATTTCGAATTCAACAAACCTGGTTAATATTTTTTATCAGATCTGTTTCTATTACGTACTTCCATTACACGGAGGACCTGGTGCAATGTAATAAATAACATGTCACCGAGTTACAACACGAAAAATTAGTTACGTTGGCATACAGGTAAAAAATGGCTCGCGATTCGCCAAAAAATATTAATTCAACATAGATATGTTAATTTTATTTGGATATCGCATATGCTTCACGGGAATAAAATCAGAGGGAACTCATCAATTCGCTCTCATAGCTCATGATAATGAGTAGACTTGACAGGCGTTGCAATCACTTATTCACGACCAAATTGTACCTTTCTGCATCAAGTCAATTGGTTTTTAATTAATTGATTTTAGTTAAAACCTTTATTTATTACAAAATTAACTGCGCCAATGGAAAGTACGAGTACCTTAGCAAACTTGAATGCGCTCAAATTATCGACGCTAAATTTCCTCGGGGTTCTTTGAAACTTTCCAAGCAATTAGAAACGATAGCCTTCGGTTGGCTTTGTTTTTTCCTCTGAAATTTCAAATCGCGCCTGATGGATAAGGTCCTTTGTTGCGCGTTTCTCTCCGAGACTCATCACGAAAAGCGACAATTCCCATGGTACGAATAAAAAACAAGACTACTATCAGGATGCAATAAGAGTCGCCCTTGAAACTGGTTACATATTTGAACAATAAATTAACACCTGTCCACCATGCTCGCCACGTTCATGCGTTTGTGACAAAGCGTAAGAAAAAATAGGGACCCAAACACAATATCCCTCACCTCTTGAAGATTTACTCGTCAGAAACATATCCACGGGTTGCCTCATTTTCTTCAAGTAGCTAATTCCAGTGGATGAACTCATGACTTGGAGGAATAAAATGGTCATAAAACTTGAATAAAAACTATCGCCATTTGCTTTGATCATTCCACAACGAGTTAAGTCAAAGTGAGGGGGTTAGGTGCACTTTTCGATGCCTTGTTCAGAAACCAAAAGAGGGTACTGGTTCATGTTTATGTAGCGAGTATAAGATGAAGTCAAGACAGTTACCCTCAACAGAGGTTGGTAAATATCGTAGTGTCCAAGCCGTTGGCTTCGGATGCGACTAGGTAGACCACACGGCCGAATTGACAGAAGGGGCTCTCATCTACGCTAAACACGTAGCATAATCCGCCAAACTCGCTTTTGAGGGCGCTAGAGAAATTTTTACGTTCGTCATGAAAGAAAAACCAAAGATTACAGGGTTTTGTGGCCATTGAAAAAATCGAGTGTTAACGAAGACATACGAATATTTTACTTTTAATACATTTGAATGCTGAACAAAACACGCTTAGTAATCGTGGAAAACTGATTATTTAAGTTCTAATTTGGTAACCACTGACCCTAGAATCTCTACAATGCAGTACTGCTTAACGAGCTTAAGGGATGGTACGACGAAACACCACTTCGGTATCATTGAGAATATTCAAACAGAAACACTTTTTGGACCGTCACACACCAAATAAATATTTCCTTTGGAGATTGTAGAACAAAAGAATATTTTGTGGACCAATAAAATTTTAGAATTTCCATGCATTCAGCAATCTCGCTCCTCATTTTTCGAGACTGTTTATTCATTCTCCAAACATTTTTCCACGCAGATCCACCCAAAAGACTACTCACCATTCTGCGTCGCCCCGATGCCGGTAGGGGTGGCCCCAGGAGGTGACGGCGAAGACGGGAAACCGGCGGAGGCACCGCCTCCCCCGCCGCCACACCCCGAGTTGTTGGAGGAGGCAGAGGAGGAGAAGGTTGAGGAGGAGGAGTGCGGCGAGGCGGTGGACGAAGAGTGCGGCGACGTGGTGGAGGCGGCCGACGACGAGGGCGGGGACAGCGACGAGGCGGCCGCTCCGCCGGCACCGCCTGCCCCCGCCGTCCCCGACGGGCAGCAGCAACAGCAAGACGGCGAGCCCCCACACCCGTGATGATGGTGGTGGTGGTGGTGCGGCGACGAGGACGAGTGCGCGCCGCCCGACAGGTGATGCCGCGACAGACGTCGCACCGGAGGATGTTGGCGGACGTCCACGCTCACGCACACGGTGCTCTCGCCGTGCACGAAGAAGGCGAACGAGAAGGAGAGGTGAGTGCTGTGGAAGAGAAGGATCAAAGCGGTTAGCACGGCAGTCGACCCAAGTACATACATTTCTCCAAGGATACAGATTAGCCTACGCATGGAGCGCAAAGAACACTTGGTATATACTCCGCTGTGCATGTGGGATATTTACGAGCAAGTATTTGTTAACAAGCATCAAATGGTGATAATATGACCGCGTAACTTCTAACTACAGTATCAGCAGACAATTCTTGCTTGAACATAACAATGGAGTTTTTACATATTAATTTAAATAATATCAAAATAATTTTAATAATGTTTCATTACAACACTCCTTGAATATTGTGGTCAATAAAATCAAATAAATAAGATCCCTGACATACAGATTTGGTCAAAAATTATCCCGACTCATAAGACCAAGGACGGAAAACCAATATTTCGTCTTGTATAAAATTTCACAGTCCATATTTTAATCGCACACTTCTGGAAGTCACATAAGCGCTTAATTTCTGCGACACTTTCGCCCCGGATTAACACAAAAGGAAGAGTTTGATTGAAGAATATTGTAGGCCACTCTCGATACTCAACTTAAGTCCGGCGCTGATATTAACGACGTCACATTAAACCCAATCTGTGGGTGATTGCTTTAATGGGACAATAAAATCGGTTCCAACTGTCGATTGGATTTATTTTACATTACTTGGGGCGTGTGATTGTTTCTGTCTGTCAATGAGGGCGAGCGGGCATGGAACTGTGAACGATTCCAAGAGAATGCTCCCTCTCTCGTGTTAAACCTTCCAACCGGGTGCCTGGATCTCAACTGCGTATATAAAATATCGTGTTCTCTTTCAGCAACAACCTAGCAGAGTAATTTCCACGCACCCGTTGTAAAAGTGAGTACAGTAAAACTTGAAGTATGAATAGTCGATCAGGAAAACTCATTGGCCGTACAGCAATATTTTACAGTGATATCGTATTTTTCATATTTTATTTGCTTTTCGCGGAGAATTATTTTAAATTTTCGGTACATGGAAATATTATTGCGATATCGCTTGAAAAAATCCATCTTTTCCTGATTTTCCCGCAATTTACACAACCTTAGCAACAGATTTTTACAATTAAAAAGGCTAGGCGACTATGTCCTTAAGTAAACCCAAAATACTTTGGTTCTCGCTGGTGCCCTCGGCACGTCTGTCCAGGAATCGGAAAGATGCGGGACCAGTCGGAGGCCCTTCTATCATCTATCAGGCGGCGTCATGATTGTTTGTCTTGGTCCCTCGCTCGAGTCTCCATCCCTCCAGGCGTGCAACGAACCCTGGGCAGTTGCTATAACAACCCAAAAACATTTAACGCCCTTGCGATTTCGAGCGTCGAACTAAATTCCTTGGCCTCCATAACGGAAGGGGATGAAAACCTCTACCCCCACCCCCCCGCCGTACTTCACTCCTAAACACTACGTTATGATCTCGGATAGAAAATGATTGACACTTAATTCAATATGAATAAGGGCCACATATCGAACGTTCACATTGACAAGAAGAGGCTTACCGAAGACACTTCCGTTCGGTCGAATCATGGTAGTGCGGTAATTGCCATTTAAGGCCATCTTGAAAAATCTTTCCCCGTATTCAGCATAAGTTCTCTTTGCCATTATTTTATACTTCTTATTGCGGAGATGCATAGAAGCAAAGTGAGATGAAAGTGGCGAGGTGCCTCTCAATCAGCTGTAAACGACTTGCTCACATCACTAATTTTATGGATTGTTTAAACATTGGTATTATTTTCAAGGAAGGTACATTTAAAAAATTAAAACCCTGATGCAGAGCTGATCATCATGCAACTGAAATAACTGCAATTTATTTCCAAAAACATAAAATACGAATAAGAGACGATTTTTACTAAAGAAATAGGTTTATCATGGGAAGAATCTTCCGATGGAAATATATGAAAAAACGTAATTATGTTTTAAACATATTTAGTCATGTAAGAAAGGCGTTTCAAATATTTGGGATAGTTAAATGAAAACCTAACGGACGAACACAATAGCACAGTCCGTGCACCAAAAAGAATATAACCCAACAACTACGTCCGCCTGTGAGTTGTCACCATGCAGTTCTCTAACCACAGCGATGGCAGTATCGATACGTAACAACAGTGTTGTCATCTTTCCCGCGGACTGTGCTATGGCGGGGTTTTGGTTTTTACTGAGTTGCCCCTTACATATCCAAGGCAGATGTACCTCGTGACCGTCTTGAAATTACTTGTAGACTCATAGACAAACAAGTACGCGGCGGTCTTGTGTAACAAGACCAGCTTTCCATCAGGGGTCTCTGTCAAGGGGGATCAAATACAACCACGCAATAATTCCCACGACCCCCTTCACTCCAACAAGTTTCCCAAAAACTTATAACTTTTCAGTTTTGCAAACGAGGTCACTCGATTAACGGTCAGTATATTTATTTTAATTTCGGCGGTTCCAAAGAAACTCGTGAAAATCGGTGTGCACTTATCAACTTGCTCTAGTTATGAGGTCAAGGCTACGTGACGATAATCTTAGAGAAAGGCGCCCGCCCAGTCAATCCACCTGTACAAATGCAAAACTGTACACAATCTCACGAATGGAGTGAAATTCCATTTGCCCGACTTTCTCCATTTTCCAAGCAGACTACCCTCAATTTTCCTGACTATGTTGCAACTGGAATGTCAATTTATTTCCTAAATTCCTTAATTCAAGGTTCAATATTCAAGCTACTTTGCAATAATGGCAATTTCACTGATGTTAAATTCTTTTAGCAACAAAATCTATTTATGTTTTCTTCTTTAAAGATAAGGTAACGTTATTGCGCCAAAATACTCTAGGATGATTAATTCAATCAATAACACATCGGCGATACAGGTTTAAAACGTTTCACTGACAATTGCAGTCAGAGAAAATTGCAGTGAATGGCAATACGGACACGATTCCACGCCAAACCGACGCGACGACCAAGACGCAAACGAAGTTCCAAGAAGAAATTACGGACACCCGGTAAACCAGCAAATGAAATAGATTTGCAAGTTATTTCTACGCAAATATATACATTTCGTAAAGGCTAGTATAATGGTGAATAATGATCGATAACCACTTAAAAACGTTAAACATGGAAACCTTAATCATATTTCGACTATAAAATTGCGAGGATTATTTTTAAAATTTGAGAACTATAAATTAGCTTATGAAAATACGAATTGCCATGTTAAAAGGGTGGAAAGAGCATTATCTAACAACGCAAATTCGAGCCCCACATCTGGTTTTAGTGAAAATTGGGGGATTGACCCTCAAGAAAATGTTATACTTAACCAAAGAGAATTCTTTCGTTTACACTGCGTTAATATACTGATGGCGTGTAGAAGCCATTCACCAATACTTCTATAACTTTTAAACAACTTGGATATGAGAACCACATCACATAGAAAAGTTCACATTAACGTATAATTTGTTTCTGGTCACCAATTGTTCTAATATAGTCACAAGTAATTATAATATTAAAGTAAATAAAAACTGGTGCGTTCACATGGGGCATTGTAGGGAATGCCATTAAGTACAAAAAAAAAAGAATTTAATGTGTGTAATCCTTTCCTCAAGTGTTTCCAAAGCGTAATATTTATACCGTTCAAACAGATTTTTCGGCACAACTTTTCACACGTAACAACGTCCAGTCGAGTATTTCTGATTTTGAGAATCACCGCCCGTGCATATCTATCACAAAATGTATTCCAATTGTATTTCCTCAATTCTCAAACATATTATTATATGTCTACGCTTTTCCCTTTTTAATTAAATTCGGTTAAATTTGTTATTTCAGTTGTAAAAATAACAATTGTTCACACAAAATGGATAACTTTAGTTCACACTTTTCGAACTGAAAGTTTTCAAAAAAAGTTAAATAGATACTGATCGAGAGTTGATTGCAAGAATTATGGAAATCAGTTTAACCTGAAGGTTCAATCTGCCAACCACCGCAATCCGATTTCTCATAGCCTTGGTGAAAGCTGATGCGCCTCCTTTGTGGCTACCTCTTGATTCCCTACAGTTTTAGGACTGGTAACTCGAGGAAATAACTAAAGTTCTTGCCGGGCAAATGAATCCAAAAGTTAGGTGCTGTTTCGTCCAATGCTTCTCGCAAATACATGTGGGCTGCCACAACCCCTAGGGGATTAAAGGGTGTGCTCCCTCGATAGTGCACCTAAACAATACCCCGCAAGCCGCTACTAGGGTTGGTGGCTGGGGTTAGTAGGGTGCCAGCCATACACAGCAGTGTTATTAGAAGTAATAATATTTCTCTCTTCATTAAAAGAAATCCCTTTGCAATGCTAAACATTGGTCCGAAGACTGCTTCCTTTAGACCCTTTTATATTATTTTAAGTTATCAAATTGGTGGATAAAAGTTTGCTCTCCCTCAATTTCATTTTCTGGCGTTAATGGGTAGATTGATTTTAGACTTTTTGGATTGTAACTGACCTCTTCTTTAGCAAATCCATCAGTAACCCCATTTTGGGAACAGGTTGAATTACCTACAATACCGAAACGTTTAGCTGCTTTGTGTCTAGCTGAATGCCTATCGCTACATCTCAATTTAAATGCATACTTGTACGTGAATCAAAACTAAAATGCCAGACTCTTTGGTGATTTGACCAAAAACCTATAATGAGAGTACTTCCACCAGAAATACCTCAGCCCGTTTCCTCAATGAGAAATATGGGGTCCTGCATAGGCATATCCAGACACGCCAGCCACTGCCTGTCATGATTTCCGAAGCCATGGGTGAGACACGTAGTAGACCTAGTTTTGAATTCATTCTTCTCCACTCTTCCCAAAAAGGAAGTGTGCTTTTAATGAAAGGGCAACATAATCAAGTTTAAAAAGCGCAGTATTTAATCCCCCTCAACAATGAAAAGTTAACATCTATTTACAGCAGGGGGGTGGACAGCGTAAAATTGCAGCTCTTCGTATGTGTGACACTTTTTTCGTTTGAGTTCCAAACAAAAGTGCGTATCCGCTTCGCCGGCGGCAACTTTCTCGAGGTCTGTCTGCCTTATCACCTGAGGAAGATATGTTAGGATATGCCCATTGTCAGGTATTTAGAAATGGTGACACGATTTTTGCGCTTCCTATTCTTCGCTTCACGACATTCCCATCTTGCTCTTCGAAATCGTTAAGCAAGGCTCGAAAATGAAAGATCTCGTCGAGCGGACTGCACTGGCGGAAAGAGCGGGGGGGAAGGAACTAGGAATGAAGGAAGAAATCCGTGTTGTCAAGAGGGCACCGCCGTTGGGGGCATCATTGTGAGCTGTCTCGCTCGACCGCCGCGCCAAGTTTCCCGCCACTCGCGCTCCCCCCCTCCCGCCCCCCGTAGCCACCGAGCTCCCCCCGGCCCAACTCCGCACAATTTCAGCGTTCGATCGGTTCCATGCTCCCAGCATCCACCAACGCCACAAGAGTTCGCCCCGCCGGAGCGCTCCCTCACGGGAAGGGGGAGGAGGGTTAAGGACACGGAGGGGCGGCAGGGGACGAGGAGGAAGGGAGAGAGGGGGGAAATAGCATAACCTGCACTGTGTTCGGCCCAAGTTGGATGCAGGCGTGCCAACATTCACGGCTTTGAGCAAGAGGTGGTTGCATAAATGACCTGAGAAGTTTTACCGATACCTAATGCTTCACAGGAAAACGACATATTCCCCACTCGGCTATTTCTAGTGAGTACAAGATGAAAACTCCTGTAGGGCACTTAAAAACTTCGAAGCACGATCGCCACCTGAAAAAAATGATAACTAATCCCTAGAGATGAATCTCCGGAATTGCATCATAATTCACGTGTTATTCTTTTGATCTTAGTGAATTACCGACAAAACTTCCGTTGTTTTCTAGGATTTCATCTAACCAAATAGGAAACTTTCATTTTATGTTGTGTATGTTATCTAAAAAGGCTCACAAATCGGAACGTAGCGCGGCGGTTCTTCTGCTCACATTTAGATTAAACGCGGACTTCATCGAACATTTAATAACTTTCGATGCCATTAGAAGAACTTTCTTCCGATACATTTTGAGCAAATACACAGCTGTTTATTGGGAAAGTTTATCTTCAAAGGGGCACCGAATACGCATCAGTTTACTTCGGTTGGCCAGCGCAGAAACTTCAATGCTGGAAAAACGCATTGCCACAACAGGAACACAATGGTACCCTCGCTAAGTTAATTGTCGATTACGATTAATATCTTATGAATCTGTACGAGTCCTGAAGCGGATCTCCTTACGCTAACAATGGCCCCTCGCAGGGACACACAGGAGGACAAAACAATCGTCTCCGAGGACGGTGGGAGCCTTCCTTGTTACGTCACATTTTCTGGCGGGTATTTCGATTTCCACAGAACGAAATTCACTTGGGCGAGAAGGTAGACCCGCTCGGATACTTAACTAAGGCTTTCGGGTTCAAGAACGGGTCAACTAAAGCCTCTAATCAACTTAAGGTAAAGTCAGAGAGTTTGATATTACGGAAATAAAAATCTTTCTGGGAAATTATGGGCAGCAACGAAAAACAAAATAGCCCGTAATCATTAATGTGTGAATTTGACGCATCGAGTATCGTAAGGCTCAACCCTCACCAACAGAAATTCATTTTCAGCTAAAGGATTATTAATATTTTCGGTAATCGACAATCGGGCTCTTCGGGGCACGAGTGCCTCTTACACACATCTTTTAAGCTCATTTAGAATTGGGAAAGGCGGCCACGGAGCCAACTGGGCCGTTCGAACCCCGGGGGAAGGGTGAAGGGGAGGGTGATATGGTACCGGCGGCGGTTGAGGAGGCGGCGACTCCCTCCTCGCCGGTCGGGGAGCTGAATAAAAGCCGCAGCGGGACGGGAGGAACGTGTCGCGGGATGGCGCATGCATTGATATGGGCGCGATCGTGGGAGGCCCGCCATTAGCCCGAGCCCCGCCCACGCCCACAGCACTCTCCGCTGGCCAAGCGAGAGGGGGAGTGGGCGGGGGCGAAAGGGCGCCCACGGGGAAAGGGAGAAACAGCTAGGGAGAAAAGGGGAATACTCAATTCTTACGATTCTGGACCTAGGAGACGGTTGGAGGGCAGTCAATTAATGAAAATATGCTATAACTACTATTTTAGATTTCATATACATCCTGTAGATCGTTGGGATTGCGGAGGAATTGCCTTAATACTATGTTTCATTACAAAATAAGCACTGGAAGTTTTACGTGCTGGCATTATTAGTGAATTTTCTGAAGTTTAAAAATTCGCCCATTGATAAATTTCCCAAGGTAAAATAAATATGCCTGACCCCACGCCCCATTAAATTTTGCAGTGGTGACCAAATAATGACAAACACTAGGACTGAAAATTGTAATCATTTGGAATTTAAAAAAGACTCGAATTTATCATCGTTCAGATCTTAAATTATAACAACCTCTAATTACCAAATTAAATAGAGATAAAGATCGAAGGAAACTTTGATGTTATGGAAAGAATGAACGATACACAATGCGTTTATGGCTAGTACCAGTGGCCAATCAGCGGATTCAAAACGAAGTGATAGAGCTAAAATATTTGCGGAGACGCATTCATATCTTGTTTAAAAAATTTAACTCCCATAACGATAAATATTGAAATTATTCTCCCAAAAACTCAAAATTAATAATAGTTTGGAATACTTTCTTTCACAACCCGGGAGGGTCCCCTCGCTAACTTCCTATTTCTCCACCTTTTCCACGCTCTCCCACAGTGTCCCAGACGTTGGCGATCCATCGCCGTCTCCGCATGCAGCCCCCTTAGAGATGGAGAACCCCCGGGCGGGGAGGGAACGGGGAACCCGGGGGGTCGCGACTCAGTGGAGTAGTACGGGTAAACGGGGACTGTCTCCGCAGCCCAGCGGGCCGCATGCGCGGCCACTAAGGGCACACGATGCGGGTAGGGAAACCCTTTTACGCACGTCCTGCCTCAATCCATGTGTAGGAGGGGCGCCGATTCTATCCGTCAGTTTGAATTTACCTATTACCATAAGCATTTACTTCACCACCAAAATTATAAAAATTTTCTGGGGTTTAAACAATCCCAGAAAATTTTTCGGAAAAATTTCAGAAAAAAACCTTCGGAAAGCTATACTTAATAATTCGATTTTTACAAATAATATCACATTCATCATTCTTAAAACTAAAATTAAAAAACCCTACCGAAAAATTGTAACTGCGTGATTGAGGATCATTATTCCCATAAACGCACTCATCAGTGCGGCAAAATAGTGTGATGATTATCGTAGATATACCAATAAAAAATGTAAAAAAATATTTGTGCGCTGATATTGTGTAGTGTTGCCCCTTGTAAAGAAATACACGTTATTTTAGGGTAAAAACCCCTTTCCACAAAGCACTACAAGATACGATACAGAATCTAAACTTTAAAAACCAATATGCCGAAGCGCGGGTCGTATTTAAGAATTTCACGCGGAGAATAGGGAGTCATTACAGCCCGCGGGCCGCATGGGAGCAGATTCGCGCCGGGGATCCGCCCGAAACGGGGTTAATGCGAGTAAATGGGAGGCGTGGTCAGTTATTCCGCGGAAAGGAAGAACGGGAAGGGAAGCGACACTCCACACGCGGTGCATGTTGCACTCGGCCCCTTTTGGGTGGAAGGGAACGATGGAGAGAAGAGGGGAGGGGACTCCGCATTGGTGCGAAGGCCTCTTAATCGGTCCCTCGCCGAAAGCGAGGAGGGCGTTTGGGGCTTCTCGGGAGAGTCGCCTTCAAAGGACATGACAAACGAGAACGGAACGACCCAGACGCTCGGAAATATGCCCCGATCACTTTGAGTCGATGAAGTGAACGGGACTGTGGCGACAACGATCAGCTAATTATCCCCTCTCCCCTCCCAACCTCTCGATAGCGACCGCTTGGGACCCGTCAAGAACGTTCTCCGATGGAGTTTTCATACGTTTCGGACCGATTCGAAATCGCATCCGACTTATCCCACCTAATACGCATCCGATCCGACTCTCTTTCCGTTTCTGAACCGTTCCGAGCCGGTAGGTGGCTTAGATATCTTCCCCGACGCCATCGTCAACGCCTAAAGCCCCCGCACTCTTACTGCGTGACGGTCATGGAGGTCGGGTGAGATATCCTCCCGAATCGGGACCGAGGGAGAGGACCAACAGCCACCCCCGTCCTAAGAAGAATCCGTCAGGGGGGGGAAGAGGAAGAGAAGGCGATCGGGTGCCACGGGGGGAGACGGTTAGTGGGGGCAGCTGCCCCCTCCTCCCCGCTCACGCCCCACCCGCCGCCTCGGCTATATTGATCCGACTCCACGCCGTCACTTTCTAGCGAAGGCAGCAGGAGGGGGGAAGGGCGCTGTGGAGGGGGCGGACGAAAGCGGGCCACGGGGGAGGGGGACCGTTCCCTTCTCCCAGTCCGCTCCACACCGCCCCCCATTCCAATCCCTCCCCCTCCCGTAAAGCGGCAACCAAACTCGCTCGGCCGTGCGCGGCCCACAATCTGCGCCGCGCGTGTGTTTGGCGCTGGGGGCTCGGCGGTGTGACCGAGAAGCTCTAGTAGCGGGAAAGAATGAATAGAGGCGACAGGGCGACGTGGAACACACCTCTTCCTTCCTTACATGCAGCGATGAAAATAAGTTCCAATAATGCAAATACATGCAATATATGTAGCATATGAAACGGAGTCGTAAATCTGTCATGACATATCCGCGGACCAGCGAATTCTTGGTGCAATTACATGTTTAGCATGGATCGTAGGACTGGAATATTTACATTCCGATGAAAAGGGAAATTTTTAAAAATATGCATACCCAATCCAATGTTGTATCGTAATATCCACATAGATTATTATCAAGCTGTCTTACATTTACGCAATTATTAAATATAAAAAATTTAACTTACTGAATATCCGATTTCTACAAACCTTGACGGCTTCGGTTTTAAAATGAATTTTAATGCAAAAGTATAAATTACGCCTTTCATTGCAATCAACTAAATTATAGCGGGGCACAATCCACTATGCATTGTATTTTACATCAGTAATTCTTCCAAAATAATATACGTTGAACCTATATTCAGTGACATATTTATACGTACTTTTTGCCATCCCTTAGCACAAGACACTCGATTACAGCATCGGTCGCCTGTAGCGATCTCCTGGACAGGTCCATCCGACCAAGCTAACTAGTCTTCTATGCAAGCATAAGGATGGAGAGCTTTCCGTCAGTGATGCATTCTACAAATCGGGTTGTTTCATGGTTTACTATGATTCGAGATTTTGATATCTCATTCACTTTATCACTTAGCAACAGTCTCCATTGAGAATTCTGTAGTTGAACCTGTCCACACACATACTAAACAGAGGCAAACACTCCGACGACTAGTCTTTAGCTAGTTACATTTAAACGAGGGCTATCCCTGCGTCTCAAAACCTCTCGATTTTTATGCTTAATTCGCCAAATACCTATTATTGTCAAATATGATATATTATTTTTCCATATGCGTCAAACTTTCTCAAGTAAGAGTTAACAGTATAATACAAAATGTTGGCTACATTATAATGGATAAGCGATCTAAGAACCCCTCGAACAGAGGAATTAACAAAATGTCAACACATTCCCCTCCTAATCCCTACCTTAGCCTATTTGCGGTAATGAAGTTACATTGGTGCGTGCTCAAAGATAACCAATTGCCTTATCTCCAAAATTGGCAGTCCAAACTCCATGAAACAAAAACATGTATTTTGTCATCTTTTTACACACACAAATGCAATGCTGGTTAAATCAAGGAATTTCATTTCAGACTCTAGCGCAAAAAATTCTTATCATCCACACACACTGCAAAGGAGAGATTGCTGTCGCAATGAGACCTCTCGCTACAACGTAGCCACAAAATTAGATTTATTTAGCAACCACGCCACGCAAACTAAGATTTTCCAAAAGACAGTCAAACAGGCACACAGGTTTATGTACGGCGAATGAAAATATTAGGAATGTAAAATTAAGAAAATTGAAAAAAAATTCCTTTTTTCTCACACACGAAGTTTCTAAATCCAATTATTCTTTCATTTAAGCCTATTTATTTACGTATTCAATCCCAAGAGGGATTGTAGATCCGTAATAATAAATTTACTTTGTTTTTCCAACTCAACTTTTTTTTATGAACTCAAATCACACGAAATTCAAATGTGGTTTTGCAAATAGATTCCATTGGTGCATCGACGTTTGCTGCAGTTCTATGACCGAACGCGAATTGCTATCCTACACAGGTTTCAGGCACGTTTCGATTGTCCGACAAGCATTAGTTATTCCCGTGGTCATGACGACCACCGGAATAACTAATTAATTTAAGATACTTATATGACATTTTCTACCTTTACATACAGGGAAAGTCAAACTAAAATTTACTGGCGGGTGACGTCTTGGGAGTGGACCCCGTTGAATCGGTGATCCTTTAACAGATCCTAATGAACATGAGACGTGGCTGCCTACAATCTAACATCCCTAACGAACCAAATTAAAAAGGGGACATCTTTAAGCTTAATTGCCCCTGAAGGAATAATTTAAACCTAAAAGAAAGAATTACTCTGATTATCCTATCAGCAATTATGAACATGCATACTCCATGCCTGTAACCACTTGAAGTAAGGTTAGTGGCACACCTCAAGTAGTTGTTTAATCTTTTTGGACTTAATAAGGTACTTCGAAATTATGCACTGGGAGATAAAAAATTTTGATGTAGCCATCCACCATGTATGTATGTTATTCTACGGTTAATTTGCTTTTCAAGGGAATTAAACGGTTGTGTTATTTTTCAGCCGAATGCCTGTACATTGATTCTACATTAAGAGGTTGGGAAGCTATATGGCTGAGGCGACGAAAAAGGAGCGATAATCGGTGACACACAGGATGAACCCACCATAATTTAACCACATATATGCCAATTCACAGGAGCTTTTTTTCTGGCATGGGATACTTTTTTCAAGCATGGAAATCATGGAAGCGTCAACAACCAACTTTAAGGTAAATATTATGTTTATTGACTGACAAAAACAGCAAAATAGAGAGAGAAGAGACTATTTGTTAAGGGATAAAAAATAATGAACTACTGCGACATGGGAATGATGCGTTAAAAACCGACCAGGGACGAGAGACGCAAAATGACACAGCCCCTTAGTTCACTTTAATATCCGAGTTATCTTAATCATATATGTACACTAATAATTATATTTCACACAAAAATTCGCCAAGAAAATAATAAGTGCGCACAGCCAATTAAAGTATTCCTTTTTGGGATAAACAAAATGTGCTCGACATGTCAATTTTGTAGCATGGACGCTAACAACTCAAAACTGAAATGGAAACAAAATTAAATTGGCCCGCAATTACGAAGGAAAAATACCAATCCCCCCGCCAAATCGCCACATGCCCATCGACCGCCACGAACTAGTCCTCTTCCGCCCCCGCTCCCCTCTCGATCAACACATACACCTAGCAATGCAACTTCCCTTGAGTGCACTCACTCACCTTTTGCCAATGATTTTCTCCGAGCCGTCGTACGGCTGCACGAACCACTTCCCCAAGCGAACGAAATCCCTGGACAGGAGACATCTGCGGGGGTGAGGAAAAAAAAGTGAGTTAGCTGGTGACGTTAGGCAAAAGAAATGGAGCGAGGGAGCAAAGTGAACGGGGAGGGGAGAACTTGGAACATGAAGAACATAATCAAAGGCACTCTAGTCCCAAGCTGCGTTTCTTGCCGTTGAGAGACGAAGCGGTGCTTCTCAGTTGCAATATTCCCGAAATTTCACTGGGACATTAGCAAATCATGTATCTAAAACTAAAACCATTTCAATAAAACATTTCACGAAGCGACACATATTATATTTTATACTATTTACAGCTCTTAACACCGTTTTTGGGGGACTAGAAGGAAATGTTTGGAAAATGAAAAAATTACAAATTTGTATATTTTAGTCTCCGGTACCATTTTGCGTGTACAATTTTCAATCCACGATAAGACTCCATGAAATCAATCTCTGGAGGTCATGTACAACAATCATTAGATATTAAATACTTTTGAATTCTTAATATCCGCATGCATCTCGATTCAACAAGAACAGCTGTGACGCGGCATAATTTTTTTTCACAAGTTAATACGTACGGTTGATCCTCAGTTGGTAAGGTTCTGGAAGGATTTTTAATTGTGATGTATTCAAAATCCTTTTCTCGAAATTTTTAAAAATATTTACGGAAGCTTGAACGCTCGCATCTCAAATTCAATATAAATAGAGCTGACAGGAGAGATTTAAAAAAATTGACTTTTCATAAAAACCATTACATTTATAGGCTTGGATGGATAACATACGATTATTAGAGTTTTAAGAGATAAAAATGTTACATTTTGCGTGATCGTCAAAATACAGTTACTTTCAAAGTTTTGCCGAAGTAAAACCGAATCGTCTTCAAAAGGCTAAAGGGTAATTCTGGAAGCTGAAAGCAATGAACAATCTAAGTTACCTACCGCCTTCACAATTCCCTTTTCCTCAACTTTCGTCTTGAAGGTACCTTGTCAATTCGACTGATCGGCCCAAAATAAAAATCCTTAAAGTCAACGCATACAAAATAAAACATTTATGGAAACCCATATTACAATGGAATTGATTTAATGATACATAAAACACGAATTTTAACCTAAGCTATATCATTATCACTTAGTACAAATATTTATGTGTCGAAACATGCAGATCCATACGAAACTTATTTTCGGGAGGAGAGTAAACCAATTACCTTTCGATTAAGTTGTGAAGAGCCTTGAAGAGAAGAGATCTGCATTCGTACGACAAGCCACTTTCCCAAGAGCCCTGCTCACCATCTGAAATATAAAACAGAGGTTCTTTATCAACAACAAGCAACAAAATCAACAAACCAAACTAAGTAATATGTTGGGGCATCGACGACGCCCGACTTCCTCCCAACACCCCGTGCTCCTCGAAGCCTCCAGAATAAAACAAAGGCTAAATAAAATTGCGCGCTGCATCGACCCCCTGGAGATACTTCGCAACCACACGTCCGACACCGTCGAAAACAGACACGGATGGCACGTGCTTCAGATTCAAGTGTGGGATCCTTAACTGAAATTACACAACGTTTCACGACGAGGGGGGGCGTGTGTGGGTCGGTGCTATCTGGGTGTGTGAAGATGGGCGAGAAATGGGGAAGGGTGGGTTGAATGGGTGGCTTGGAGGGAGGGTTTAGAGTGAGGGGAGAGGGGGGGCACAAACCCCACCACCCGCTGAATCCAAAACCACTCAATCGGATTCCACCTGTTGGCGCGGGAGGGTTAATGGGCGAGGGAGTGGGCAACGGAGAAAATGGGAGGTGTGTGGAGGGGAAGGGAGGGAGGAAATGGGGAGGGAGAGGGGACGAGGATTCGAGAGGGGCGTGAGCGAGGAGTAGGCGAAGAGAGTCACCCCCGCCACGCTTACCCAATAATAAATACCCCCGCTCACTCACCTGGAGAGTGAGTCACCCAGCACTTCACAACCCCGCTGTTCACTCACTCGGTTACGACTTCTCGCCGCATTCTAAAACGGTGACCCACGGCCGAAAACGGGACCCCCAACACCGCGACGAATTTTTTTATTTCGTGAATAACGATAAAAAGTCCACCAGAGTAGTTACCCGACAGAGAATCTTGAAGGAGAACACCCCCTCTCAGATCCATGACGGTTGCCCGGAACTGGCTACGTGATTTCAAGTCGAAAAACGTACCTTAACTCTTCAAGAAAGGGTTATTGTAACTGGATGTTTTTTAAAAGTTGGAGAAATTTAGACACGTTATGATGGCATACCGTAACTTTGTTTCATAACGGCAGAAAATCAATTAACGTTTCCCTTCTGCTGAAAACCTGGATATAACCCAAAATGCAACAAAGACAAATTTATGTGTCTCACCCATCATTTATTAAGTTCAAATTCAACTTTGTACTAAGCACAAGGATAATTCTTTGAATTACTGACCGTATAAATTAGAAATTTCTCAGTATCGAAAGTGTGTCCATTGAAATTTCATTAAATTTGAATGATTCATAAAAAATAGTCAAAACTGTCTCGACAAAACTTGTGCAAAGGAGACTATAATAGTACAGCATACATGAGTCTAAAAATCAACGCTACGGCTCAGACCATCAGCTTTATTTTTTCATACTCTGTCTGTCAAATTTTCTGCTATTAAATACTTAATACGGTAACCTAACGCCATTTGCATGAAACGTAACATTCACCTTTGACACAGGCATTGAGAGAAGAAAGAATTCCTCCATTGAGTCTGTTGTGAGTTAGGTAAAAGATATGAAGGCATACACTAGAAAGAATGAAAGTAATCAGGTATCTCCTGTTTTCATTGAAGCTGAACTTAGTAAGAACTGATATGCGGAAATAAAGCTGTAATGTTATTTTACATATTTTTCACAGCAAATTATCAAAAAACGTTTACTGAATAAAACATTAAGTCCAAAGATATGGTCTGAAAACCGTACTCTTATTCTGAGGAATAATTATAATCTATTTAAATTTACAAATCGAGTAGTTTCAAGCGTGATGTGGTGGAATTCGAACAGAATAAAGAAGATAACAGACCTCAAGATGATGTAATACATCGAAACCCGGTCGCACGATTAAACTTACTTAGTGGAAAATTGTTACTATCTTTTTTTTATTATTTAAGTTTAAGGAACATCTTTTTGCCACTTTTTACAAAATTTGGAAGAAAACATTACTGGCAAAAAGATCTAAAGCTGTCTTTAAAAGATCATATTGTTTCATCACTTTCATTTATAGAAGCATTTCGTGAAATGAAACCTACTGAACCATTAATAAGGATTTTCACTTAGAAGGCAGACGGAAGGTATAACTCTACGAGTATTTGTACCAATGTACGACAACGATCGCAAGTTTAGACTCGAACCAACATAGAAAACCACGAAAAAATAGACGAGGAGTATGTCACAGATATTCGCAAGAATTTTATAAGTATAAAAATCATGTAAACATACACAATATTTTAACTAACAGAAAATTATTTAAAATTCAAGGAAATGAGACATATACCGTCAATATTAGTCCCTTGTCTGTCTTATACCTCCACTCTCCCACTTCAACTGAACTCCCACTTCCCCCTCGACAGCGTGTCCCACTTTAGCAAGTTTCATTTGCGAAGGAGGAGTCGGTGAGGCATTGCCCAGAGATAGCGGAAGAAATGCACGCGACAAACCTTCATGCGGGCGCGAGCGGAGGGGAAGGAGGAGAGAGAGAGAACCAGACGAGATGACGCCGAGCGAAAGCAACTGTCGACCCAAACGGGACTGGAGGTGGGGAAATCCAATAGGAATCGATCAGATTAACATGATCCCTGATTTCATTATCAGAAAAAGAAAATTGTATTCTTCAGATGTTCTCACATATAAATTATCATTTACGTTAATTCAAGACACGACAAAAATGATCGACAACCGGCCATTCACATCCGCAGAGGCTTGAACATGAGAGGTTTGAGCTTGCCAGAAGTTCACCGAACTACCCAGATTAATTGTACATTTTTAAATTGATATTTGTATCCCATTTCTATTTTAGTTCTAATATAAATTCACGCTATTTACCATTGGGCCATACTCCAACATACTCGGCACCTTTGGTCGGTCCCAGTGGCCCCTTGTCTTCTCACACGGATGGTTGGATCAAAAGTATAAGCGTACCCCTATGTAGCTTTAGAAAACTTTCAAAGATCTGCCTCGTAGGACCCGCCCCTTTCTTTGAGTGTGTTGCCTTTATAATACTAGGCACTGGTATTATATTACTTCATCACTATCATTAATAGCCCATATTTGAGTATAAGAGTATTCACCTTATGGAAAATCACTTTCTTTCAACTCTCTTCTCAGTTTTCAGCCTTTTGCCACTTTTAATGCTCGAACAGAATTAGTTTATCTAAGTATTTCCTTTCTCCGCTTATAATGGGAAATATTTTAACAATTTTAACACAGCAATGAAGTATTTACCTTCCTAACCTTAGTAGTCGTTTCTGAACGTTCATGATGGCGTAATGATCATAGAATAGAAAACTTCTGTCGAAAGCATTTTATACCTCGGAATTCTTGGCTTGGGAATTCAATGGCCTGCACGACGATGGCAATCTAAATTAAATAGAGACAAATAATCTTCTTATATATTAATTTAGAAGAGCTGAGCACTGGTTTTCTAATTTATATTTGTATTTTAAAATTATCGTAATTTCCTTTGTTATAACGTTATTATAGGCTTGCAATAAAAGATACCAAATTTGACTTGGACTCGAAATGAGATGCTTGCAATAATCAATTCAGTGTCGTTTAGTACACCACATGTTTCTGTTTGCTCATTAATTTCCGGGACAAGAACTCTTTACGAAGGATAATCCGCATTTGGTGAAGATAAGTAAGCAACCTGTTTCAAGTCTTCCATCTAAGCAAGTGGAGAGTTACCGCCAACTACGCAGGTGTCTTAGCATAGTAGAGTAATTAATAGGACTGTTGTATTCAATAATGTCAACTTGAATAACAAATTAGCATGAAATACCTACGCAGCAGTTTGAAACGATAACCCTCACATATATTATCAAACCAAAATGTATAATGTTGGGTATGGATTTAAGTGACCCATCTTCATGAGAATGACATCTATTTTCCGGGTTCAATTTCTTGCTCCATTACGCGAAAATCTTATGAGAACCACGCGAAGTCAAGGCACTGCACTCTATGAATGTTACCGCCCGGGCTTTCAGCACAGAACAGCGGAAGTAACGATACAAGAAAGAATAACACGTCGGTACAAACGAAACAGCATTCACTCAAAACTCGTCGGCCTCAACGCTTCTCATGACGTCTTAGTCTAGGGAGCGCTTTTAAGACAGCGGTCGGAAAAGCCACATATTACCGGTAGCAAAGGATCAGGATTAAGATTTTATAAGGGATGGAAACTCCTGGGACAGGCATGTCGTATTGTTCCGAAGGGTGAGAGACGGCGAGATTCGCAAGTCTCCCTTCGCAGATTCGAAAATTTATTAATCACACCATCGACCCAGTTTTATCTCGACCAATTCCGTGCCCATCCTCCTAATGGAATGGCAAATAGCCACCGAGGGTGATGAATGGCTACCCCATCCCATTTATGCACTCCCTCTCTCCCCCCATTTAAGTAAATATCCTTCGGCCTACTGGAGGGGAGTCCCCAGGGAGACCGATTCGATGCGAGGGAGTGGAGATGGGAGCGTCCCGTCCCCGGTGAAGGTAGGGGACGCTCAGTTTGAATGACAAAGAGATTTCCGTGCTTGTTCAAACCAACAGAAGAGTAATCTCTCGCCGTGCGAGGAGGGCGATGGTCGGGAATGAATGGCTGTGAGGCGCGAATTAATTATGTCGACCTTGATTGTGTATTTACTGCTCCAGTATCTTCAATTATGACAAACGGTGACCTAATAGGTTGAGGGCCTCATTTAGTAACTAAGAAATATATAAAAAATACATTCCAGGGAAACAGATTTGCCTGAGAAAACCGGATTCCACCAAAGCCAGATATCACCGTCCCGTCGTTAATACAATAATAAGTATTTGAGAGACAATGAAAACTCGCCATTACTGAAATCGGCCTCAAGGCTCATCTTAGCACACGAACACATTCATACGTATGATACTGCGTAGATTTGAGGACAACAACTTGGGGTCAATGCAGCTAAAATTTTAAGTTGCGCCTCTGCATATTTAGGAAAATACATCAACCAAAGTAACATTTAGGAAAACTTATATCAATACTGAACGCATTTTTAAAAGTAATACTCTCAAAATCATTGAATTTGTTTCACTTTCCGATTGTTTCGTGTTTTTAGGCTTGCTGTAAATGGGATAATAATGCACTATTCTATAGGCGACCAGATTCAGAGCCAATCTCACCTCGCTCTTAAATAAGGAAGAAAAACAATTTCATTCGTTAAAACAAACCACAACGCGCTATTTGGCGGTGACTAGCACCATACTAGCATTGATGAGAAATTAAGCACCACAAAAAGAAATGTATGTACATGATATATACGGAAGCCTTAATGAATATGGAATAATCAAGCAGCTTAGGCATTCACTACAGAAAAGCTCCGAAACTGAAGATAAGCGACAGTGTGCCCAAAGAATTTGTCATAGGCATCAGTCTGTCTTGAAATATCACATAATAAACTAAGGACATTTTTAAAGTGATTCTTCTGTTAAATCCCAATCATTACAGGCCAATTTTTACTCGCGAGACAAACGGTTAAACACAAGATGTTAGCTAAATAAACCCATTTCCTTGGCAAGCGAAAAAGAATTTACGGAAATAGCGCACCACTGCGGAAATGAAAAATGCTCAACCAGAGTGATAGGAGGAAAAAAGGAGATAAATGACGTATTTAATTTGAATCACTGTCTTCCTGAATGAGCGGCAATCTCTAATTGTTTACACATAACCATAAACGAATCAATGAGTCAACGGCAGATAAGCCTCGGGAGATGAGAGCAGGCCGAGAACACGAATCTAAGCTGAAACTCATCGTGAGACCATATTTCAAAAAAATATACTAACATATGAATGCACGACAGAGATTCTGCCGTCGCGTCAATGGCAAACGACACCTACACTCAAACCAATTCTTGGATTTGAATGACACGAAGGAATTTCTATGCCAAGGGATAAAAAACTTCCAACGTGCGCCGAATGAGGAGACCGGAATGGCAAAACTGGAACCTCCAGATAGATCGAGTCGGAAAAAAGTGAATGAGTCAACAAAACCTGAAAATGCCTTTATCAAACAAGAAGCCTCCAGGCAGAGGATCTATCGGAACTTCTACTGCGACGATAACAAAACTTAAAAAAATTAAGAAAACTACAAACCGAGTTACCTGGAGCATAATGAACACGGAATTAATTTTGAATCATGGGTTTACATTAGTCAGCCGTGTTCTCATTTTACACTTCTAGCATGCCTAATCGACGAGGATCTCAGTTGGTCACGCATAATGATTTCTTAAATCCGGAGTTTTGCCTAAAAACCCGTCGAGGTTTACATCGGGATTCCATTGAAAGAAAATCAAACATAACCGTCCGAAAAAAATACACTAAACTCACAGCACCTCTATTCTAACAACTCATCATAATATAAATTGTTTTAGCCATTTAATCGCTAACACACAATATTCACCAAAACCAAAGTGGCAAACTGCAAAAACCAGGCACCGCGGCAGCTTTCAACCAGCAGACTTGACCAGACTAATTGGTCATATCTCCGTACTTGAGCCAACCATTTCATCCAGTAGGAATTCGATCCCTTTGTTTGATCACCTCAAAGCTGAAACTTAATGCAGTAAGTAACAGCTCTGCTAGGTTTCAAGTTTCTATATGCACCACTCCTGTACCAGAGAGGCATTATTAGCGCAACTGGCCCTTGGTTTAAGGTGCAATGTTTATTTCAAAAAGAATCCGGGATGTTGACAGAATACGGGATCTTGTGGGTTCAGATTCAGCTCAGAAAAACGAAGTAAATGAATAACTTACGTTAATCATTTGCGAATCCTAGGAAACTGGGATTAAAAGCGATAATTTTCCTCCCGTTAACACAATGTGCTACTATTCCTGTCGTTCTATTTTTAATGAACTTTACAGGCCTCATAAAGTAGAAGGTTTATAAAGAATACATTTAGACGGTGAAAATATACTTTCGAATCAATCGCCTTCACCGTTTCAACAGAAGTACGTCTTTTAAGCGGTATACTAAATTGATTAAGGCTTCAAAATTAGACAGCAGGGCCATTCCAAATTGGATCAACTAATTTAGCAGACTCGAGGCCAAAGACATCCGAACGAAACAAATTACGTAACGATGATTCAATCAAAAACTTGTGCGGAAAAAACACCAGATAAAAGAAATGAAAATGTCTCGAAAACAGCAATCGACGGAGTGACCTGAGCGGAGGGGGGGATGCGAGCGCGCGCACTCGAAGTGGAAGATTCCTCCTCGAACCGCAGCAGAGAAGGACGTTCCGTTAAAGGGAGAGGGGGAAGGAGATGACGAGCCAACCGACGAACTTCGCCAGCGCGCTACGTTCGAACCTCCTAAAGTCGCGACTGTTGAGCCGAGCGGCCGTGTGAAGCGCTTCTGTCGTAAAAAAAGTGTGTGTGCGCGGGAGGGAGGGGGTGTCGAGTGTGCGGCGGCGGACGAGGGAGCCGGAAGTAGCGTGGGCAGCGGCGGCAGAAGCGGAGGGAGGGAACGCGACTTGCTGCGGGCCGAGAGAGCGAACGCCGCCGACGGATCGGCGGGCGACGGCGGAGCAATGACCTCCCCTCCACGGCACGGAGCGCGCGCTCCCCCTCGACTGACGGTCGCTCTACGGGGCACGCACACACACGCCTCGACCCACCAGATCCCCTGCTCCCGGTGGGACACGAGAGTTCCGTCGCCGAATTTTTCCAAATCCCTCCCGCCTTCCGACGGCACGCGTAACCACGAACTGCGAACGCTTCTAGCGAACGCAGCGCACGGTCCCACGAACCTACTCAAGGGCTCATGCTGCTCCACTACCGCACTAATAGCCAGAAATTTGCGTTCGTCTCTTATACATACACTTGCCCTGCAACATGTGATGCGATTCCATCTAGTCAGTCAACCTGTCTACCCGCAGGTTGCGAGTAAATATCAGAAACCGGAAGAGATAGACTTTCGGGAAAAACAGATGAAGTTTTTCCATTTCCTCCACTCGAAAATATTTGTTGGCATTAGATAACCTTGGAAGCCGGTATCTGTCAAGGGCTATCATAAAATAGGTTAGCAATCTTCCCTTGAGGGGCTATGCTAATATGCCATTTACGGATGCTTTTCACGGAAAATATTTGCGCAGGTTGTATTGCCCTTGGAAATTTCGAACCTGTCATTGTTACTAGAATAGAATGGAATCCCACGTCACATAAAAGGCTATGATGCGCCATCCAAACGCGCTGCCTTTTAACAGTTTTTAGAGTGATTTCAATCGATCATAGCCGTGCAGTACACTCAGCCCGCGGTAGAGCGTGTATAAGTACAATAATTGGTGAACACTTAAGCTTCCCTTCCATAATTTAGGGAAATGGAGACATTTTTGTAAAATCGATTATAATTTACTCCTGACTGACCTGCCCGAATCTGCGACGAGTGGAAAGGACGACCGGTGAATTATTGCGAAGTAAGAATGAACCGAAGTTTCAAATTACAGCGGCAATAATAGTTTTAGATGAAAGTATTTCAAGAAAAAGGAAAAGGATAAACATGCCAATACCACTTTTAAAATTACTCCTGTATGACGTCACGGGGCCGTTTATTTTTAATTTGCAACAAAAATGAACTCATTATTCGCTTTTCGGGGTTTTCGAGTGAGTTTTTCATCAATCATAACTTTCATTTTCTCTTCAGTAATGTTCCATATTAAATCGTATCGTTCAGTGATCGTTTCAGGTTTTTCAAAATCACTCCAAAAGCTTAATTTCCTGGATTCGTCTCCAACCTTTCTTGAGAAATGACTTGCTTAACTATAAAAGGAAGCCCAACCCTATCAAAAACCAATTCAAGCAAGCAAGAAATTATATTCATAAAATACATACATTAGGGAGAAATTTCTATTTCCTACGTATACGGCTTTTTTAAAAATTAACAATATGTCTATTAATCAATAGCATGACTGACTGCCCATATGAGCCATGAACTATTTCAAAAGAACATCAATTAAGAAAATAAAAACAGAAGAAAAGGTTTATTCGTTTCTTGTAAATTAGCTGAACTTAATAAAGTGGGCATTGAACTCATTCATTCGTTTTAGATATTTGCTCATTTGCATCATATAAATGAAGTCTACAATCCAATATACATTTACAGGGGGTTTCGGAGAAAGGGTTAACCAAAAAAACTAATCAATCTGGAAAACGAGCTCCCTGAAATTCATTTAATTTTCGCCAAATTTCCTCATTTACAGTTTCCTCAAATACATTAGAAGGGCAACCAATCAAAAATTATTTTCTATCTCAACTTATAATTGTGTTATGGATCAATGTTTAATGCTCCTGAAGACGGGAAGAACTACTGAGGGAGGGTCTGGAACAGGATGCATGGCATAAATGGCAGCAGAGGCAAAATGAAAGACGTCGTATTCAGATGATGAGAAGAGTAGTAGTATTTGCGTGATCAACAAAATCAGATAACTCGCTAGATAACGTTAGCCTACTATCTCACTAAGCTAATAAGCTATCGTTACTGACGCATGGCTGAGGCTCCTACTACTGATTTGAAAATGGTGTGTGCCACAGCTTGCGCTAATAGCAGGTCTCCCAGCCAACAAAAGCATAGTGCTGCTTCCGAACCCATGAATAGAACCCGGAATTCTTATGTGCAAGATTGGCGACCTCACCAAACCTAGTGCCACCGTTCTGCAGTTTCATGCCACTTCGAGCTCCACTCACCTCCCCGGTGAGAGTGGACGGAGGTGATGGGGGAACCCGAAGGAAAGGGGGTTGCCGAAGGAGGGGAGGGATGAAGGCCGGGTGGAGAGGCAGGGGCGACGGCAGATGAAGGCGGGTCGCTTATTACGACACCCACTCCGCGTGAGGGGAGCATGGCGAAGTTGTAAAGCGAATGACAGGTGTAGCAAGTAGCCATGGCGGAGAGAGGGGACCAGATACGTGCGTGTGGGATCGGCTACTGGAGAAGTGAAGGGATGCTACTCCCTCCCCAACCCCAAACCCGTGCATGGGGCGTCTCTGGGCACGCCGCTCAAAGCGTGACCTGGAGAAAGGGGGTTAGAAAGAGGTGGTGTTGAGGATATAAGGGATGTAAGTTTGAGGGGGAAGCGGATGGGGCGTCAAGGGAGGGAGGATGACAGGAGAGGAAGTGGCCGGAGCCCCGTGGCGGACATGTAAACATGGCGCCGCTGTGTTTCATGCTCTTAAAGCATCTCATAGCAATTTTTTACTCCGCAACTTTGCAAGCGCTGAGGAAAAAATCAATTCAAAAAGCCTTTGTGAGAAAATACGAATCTTAACTAGAAAAATAAAAAGCTTACCACGGGCTAACAAGAGCTTTGAATTCATTAATTCTCTTTCGTATTCAGTTTTCCACGTGGTTGTTGCATCCCGTCAATTTGAAAAATAGAAATCCAGAATAAGGGAACAATTAACTAAAATATATTATCCAAGTATGAACTTGTCTGCTCGACCATTAAGTCTTAAGGTACTTTCCTTAGAAAGCGTAAAATCCCAGTGTTCATTATTCATATGACTGTATCTTGCCTAATACAAAGTAATCCTTCCCCTTATTGAAGATGAAGATGGAGCGAGAGATATAAAAGGTTTCGGCAGGCTGAGGCCTAATCGACAAACTGATTAAAAATACAAGAGGTGAGGTGTGACTGGGCATTGAGCACCTCTCAATGGCTAATGTTTAGGCGTTCAAGAATGTTCTCCAAAGTCTACGGAAACTTTAAAATGACACAGAACAGTGATTCTTCGGAGTCAACTGTGATTGCGAAAAACTGAAATCGCAGGGTAAAAAAATCTTGGACAAGTGACTCAATGTATTTGCGGTAAAGAAGCCGAGGATGGAGGCCACATCAACTGAAGTGTAGCGACGTAACTCGCAGATAGGTAATCCCAAGTTACTCAACGTGCAACCTTCCCAACGGTTTGTACTTTCGTCTTAATGGAAATAGGTCTGACGCAGAAGTTTACATTGAACCCAATGTAATATGCAGCATTGCAATTTTGGAAAAATAAATCCGAATCGCCATAGTTCCGAATAACATTAACGGCATCTAGACAAACCTTTTTCAACAGCTGTACACAGCTTCTTTCGTGCCATCTCCAAACAAAAGAAATATTTACAAAAGAGATTCTATTCTAAATGTTAGAATTTGCACTTAAAAAATGCATTTATTTCAACTTCGATGGCTAACTAACGTAGAATTGCACAGCATTGGCCTAGTTCAACGGCAATAATAATTTAATAAAAAAGGCGACATGCACAGTGACATCACAGCACACATTATTTCAATGAATTATGGTGGCATTCTAGTTTACCAATAAACTAATAAAAGATTTGGCGAATCAAATAACTTTGTCAAGCCTCAAATAAAACATTTTCCAATAAATCAAAAACCTTTCTCCATTGCATTCAGTCATTTGTAAATATTTGACATTGCAATGAAACAAATGCACTCTGCATGAGCTAAGTAATGTGATTCAAGCAATACAAGGCAAAGGAAAAGTAATGAGCCATTAAGTATATGAAAATTCATTAGTAGTTTTGAATTATTGGTACAAAAGTTTGTGTAATCTTAATTCGGGAAAACAATAACTTTTGACAAGAGTTAGAGACGGCTTGAAGTAAAAATTAATGGTCCAAATATTATTGTGTGTATCAAAAATATTAAAAGCAGAAGTATTGTTGAGGATTTAACAACCAAAAATTTCAAATTTCTAACGTGTTCCCCCAATGAATCCAAATTTCGCTCGTCCATATGTCCTCTAGCGACGCTGAAGGCCGCCCCCTCCACCGCTTTATTGGCGGAGGAGTGGATACCACTCGTTCCCCTCTCCGACGCGACCGCGAATCACCCAAACGAATGGCGAATTTCAATCCCATATCCCCTTCATGCCCTCGCTATCTGAATCCCCCGATACCCGTCCTCCCTACCCCCTTCCCATGCGGCACGCAAGTACGGCGGCGGCTACTCCCCGAATGCATTTCGGGGGCAATGGCCCTCCCAGCCGCCCGAGCAATTGACGCATTTACTTCTCCCTATTTCGGCGAACGATTTGCTCGTCTCGCAGCGTCGGTTAAGTGACTACCACAATCGCGGCTCCACACAGCCTTCCGAGCCAGTTTCACGGATGTATCTTTTCAAACGCATCAATTCATCATATTGACAAACTAACAACATCCAGTGACGGAATAACTAATAAAAATGCAAGAACAAATCAATCGAATGCATAGAAATTAGCCCGCGAGTAACTGTCAATCATACCTATCGGAAGATTCGATTAAAAGTCGGTACATAAATAAGCTACTTGTGAGAATACATTTATTTTTCGAGGAAAACTACAGTGGCAGAATTTGCACTAAATACGGATGTAGACCTGACCGCAAGGGAAGATAAGTACCGAGATTAATAATTTCGCTGTTGATGACGAATCTTAAAATGAGGTACGATGTTCCTAAACGAAAATCATCTCACAAACGTAATGCGAAAATGAAAGCAAGTGCTATCCTAGATGAAGCCATAAAAAAATTCATACGACGCTATAGCATTCATGACACCTTCCTTATCTGGGGGTTCTCCGCTTATGACTCTAATAGCAGACTTAGTAAATCCCTATAGCTTCATGCAGAAACATCACTCATTGAGGTGTTATCGCAAACATTTGCCTTCAGTACGGATTTGAACTCGCTCGAGTCAATTGGTTTTCCGTATGAATGTTTTTTGTGAGTTTTTTTCTGTTGTGATCTAAAACTGAGTGACATCAATTTCGAGCAACGGTGTGCCATCAGGTTTTGTTTCAAACTTAGGTACAGTGTAACGGAAACTCTTGCTAACCTACAGCAGGCCTACGGAGATAGTGTTTTGCCAAGGAACCAGGTTTTTCAGTGGTTTAAGGCATTTTCAGAAAAAAGAGAGTCAATTGAAGATGAACAACCAAGCAGAAAGCCCACAAGAACTAATGAAAATGTCGACAGAATCCGTAATATTGTGCGTTCGGATCGTCGGTTAACAGAATGATCGGGGAAGAGTTAAATTGACTCACACCAGCGCTCATAAGATTTTGATCAACGAATTGGGGATGAGAAAAATCCGCGCAAAAATATTTTAACCAGCAGACTTGACCAGACCTATTGGTCATATTTCCGTACTTGAGCCAACCATTTCACCCAGTAAGAATTCGATCCCTTTGTTTGATCACCTCAAAGCTGAAACCTAATGTAGTCAGTAACAGCTCTGCTAGGTTTCAAGTTTATATATGCACCACTCCTGTACCAGAGAGGCATTATTAGCGCACCTGGCCCTTGGTTTAAGGTGCAACAGAATACGGGATGTTGTGCGTTCAGATCGTCGGTTGACAGATTGACCGGGGAGGAGTTGAATTTGACTCACATCACCGTTCATGAGATGTTGACCAAAGAATTGGGGATGAGTAATATCTGCGCAAAATTGGTCTCAAAAAACCTTTCGCAAAACCATAAGGACTTCAAGACGGAAAGGTGCCTTGAATTTTTGGATTTGATTGAAAATCACCTCCATTTTCTGGAACGTGTCATTACTGGTGACGAGTGTTTGAGTAGGACCCAGAAACTAATCGCCAGAGCATGGAGTGACACACTTCAACCTCTCCAAGGCCCAAAAAAGCAATGATGAGAAAGTCGAAGATCAAATGCATGCTAATTTGTTTATCGATATCCACGGAATCGTTCGAAAAGAGTTTCTACCTCAAGGCCGAACGGTCAATCAACACTTTTACCGCGAGGTTCTCGAAAACCTTCAAAAAAGGATCATTCAGGTGAGACCAAACATCAAGAAAGCTGGGTGTTGCATCACGATAATGCTCCTTGTCACACGGCAATTGCAATAAACGCGTTTTTGGCCAGTAAAAATATTCCTGTGGCTCCTCAGCCTCCTCAATCGCCTGACTTGAGTTCTTGTGACTTTTTTCTCTTCCCGTAGTTGTAAATCATCTCAAGGGAACTAATTTTGGGACAGTCCAAAACATTCAAACGGCTGTAACCGACCAGTTGAAGGCTATTCCAGCATCGGAGTTCCAGCACTGCTATGGGGGTGGAAGAACCGTCTCCAGCGCTGTGCGTCTCATTACTTAATTTACAGACCTCATATATTCCCGTGATTCCCGGTGTGGAAAACTGCACATTCAAACACACTAGGCCTGCCATTTGATTCTTTCAGGTATCTTTGTAGATGAATTAATTATTTATATAATATTTTATAATTATTATATTAATCGTAGATAAAACGAGGAAACATTTCCGAAAAATATTTTTCAACGCCCTCATTATTAAAATTTTTCTTTTAATGCAGACATTACTAGCTTTCACGATGATTCTGAGTTATGCTTATATTGTCGACACATAAGTACTTCTTGAATAACTTGCTGGTTAAACGCAGGAGCAAAGGTGGGTCTCACGAGCTATTTGCTAAAATGTGAAAGAAACGTTGACCACAACACGCTCTACAAATGAGAAACCTCCGAAGTTTAGTCGTATCATTTTTTAACATTTGTCTTAGATTCTGACAAGGATCCACTACCACAAATCAGTGAATTGCAATAAGTGTCATTGACAACAAATGAAAAAATTGTTAATAGCATAATAGTATAAGCTGCAGCGCAAACGGAAACTAGTCAGCCCCCAATTTTGATTAATTTGCTATATTAAATAGTGAAGACAACATTGTTTAACTGGGCAGAAATGTCAGCAAATGAATCTAAGCGAGCACCTGTTGCATGAGTTTTCGAAGTTAACAAGTCACTTACTTTGGTTATTTCTCGTAGCGAAAGTAAATATTTGCAAAAGTTCCGCGCGCCAGTCGAATTCCTCGCGCATTGGCGGAGGCCTTCATTCAAAACCCTCGTGAGAATTTAGTGGGAGGGGGAGGGAGAAGCCCGGAGAGGTTTATAAGACTTCATTCAAGGCCCTCCTGTGAATTCGGTAGGCTGCGGCGGAAGAGGGAGGGAAGACGACCGCCTCCGCAGCAATGACACCGAGAAAGGAAGTGCCACCGGTTGGCGTCAATTGCGACCAACGAGAAACTAAGCGTCGACGCTCCGTTCCCGATCGAGTGCGAAATTACAACACTCCCACCACCCGGCCCCCGCGACCGACACGCTTCCGACGTCCCCAGGAGTGGAAAAAAGAAAAAGTCCACGCTTGTTCCGCCCTCTCTCTCTCCCTCGGCAAAAATTTCGAGCGGCGTCGAATTCCTCGCGAGGGAAAGAGAAGAGGGAGTCGCCACCACCGTCATCTCTCGAGAGAAGCAAGTAGCTCGATGGGAACAGGACGGGAGAGAGATTCCCTTCCCCTTTACACACGACGCACCATCGCCTCCCGTAACTCCCACCCCTTCCCCCAAACAGATCCACACACACACAGTAAACTCTTGGCAACACCGGAACGCAACAGTGGAGAGGAGGGAGGAAAGGAGAGAGAGAGAGAGGGATAGAGAGTAGTTTCCACACCGCCCTCCACCCACGTCCCGTTACGGGTTCCTCCCTTCCCTCGTCCCACGGCGGGAGCGAGAGTTAGGGGAGGGGAAATAGAGGAAAGGGAGGAGAGAGATCCCGCCAGAACACGCGCCACGTGAGGCGGCAGTGATCGCGGGTCGAACCATCGAAACCAAAAGGGCGTGAGAGGCTCTCGTCCCCGTAGAATGGCGACGGAAGACTGCCTTGCGCGATTGAAGAACATTTTACGCAGGAGGCATACACCTTTCTGGTTATCCCAAGAATGGATGTGCCTTGGCTAACATGCCTCCAAGAAGGAAAACAACAACTTGGCAAACGTAGATCCCGCGGGAAACTCAAAACCAAAGGATACGTTGATGACTGCATTATCCTCCGGCATGTACCGGAAATCCTTCTAAATCATTTGCTTAGCTTGTCGGGGAGGAGACAGAAATTGGGCATCCCATAGTGTGTGTCAAGTCTTGTTTAAAATAAAACCGTTGGCATTATTATGGCGAGAATCTTAATGTATTAAAAAGCACATACCAAGAGTATCTTAATAACTATGGACCGAGGAATTTTGGTAGGGGCAAAAATACAACGGCCCGAACTGATCCGGAAACCGCAGACTGTGCGGAAATCAGTTTCAATGCTCGAGAATCAATCTAGCAGAAAACAAGAGCTTTAGATTTTCGAACGGTTTCCTTCGCAGTACTGACAAGAAAGCGGGGACAGAGAAATCGCTTAGGAAGCGCGCGCACTCACGGGAGGGCGGGTGCGACCTTTTTTTAAAACCCATGGAGCCCGAGTGTGTGACTCTCTCGTGGGAGGGTTGGAGAAGGGAGGCGAGGAAGCGGGGGTGCGGCGCTCGAGGGAAGCACATGCGTCGGGAGAAATTCCTCCGCCGCCCCCATTCCTCGGCCGCAAGGTCGACGACAATAAAAACGGTCAACGCTGCTGCATCCCAAATGATCCTTGGCCTCAAATTTCAAACGGTCGACGGGGTGTCATTCTCTCTCGTCATCAACACCCCACATGGGCGCCGCTAGCTTCGGACTACCCTTTTTCGGCCGATATGCACGAAAAAAGAAAAACTGCATGACCAATCGATTATTCCTGCCTCCCGCGCTCACCGTGTGCCCTCCCCTATAGCGCCACACACAACTCTTTCGGGCGTTCCAGGGGGATCGCCATTTTCCGGCTCTATGGCTTTGCGAGCGAGCGAAAGAGAGGAAGGGGAGACTGTGGCGGGGGCAGGGCGGGGATTGGCGAGGAGACGGAGGGAGGGGGGCAGCCAAGGGGAACAAGCCGCGCTGCGAAAAGCGGGACGGAGGAAGAAGAATTCGCTATCTCCATCTAAAATTCTCCCTCCGGTCGTCACCCTCGGGGCTCTCTCGAAGACCCCCGTCCACGCGCGCTCCGAAGTCGCGAGGCAAGACGGGAGAGCGCGCGCCCACTGGAGGATTTCGGGCGCGGGGAATGAAGCGGCCAATCTGCTAATGGACCGAGAGGGAAGTTCCTCCCCTCGTCCGTGGGGCGTCGCCCACCTCCCACGAAAACGCACCGTGGCGATCGAATTGGTCCCTGGGTCCTGCCACACACCAGCGCCCCGCCCCTCCCGACAATCGAACCCGAAGCCATGCCCCTAAAACCCTCCCCGGCCCCCCAGGTGCCCACACTAACGTATCGACTGGGGCCGCGTTCCTTCCACATCCGGAACAGAACCTCACAAACGACTGCATTAGTGGTGGTGCCGGCGGGAGGGGAGGGTGACGCGAGCCTCCGGCACAAGGTCGCCTGCAATAACTCCCGACTCAGCATTTTACCACGGGCGACGAGATCCAATGAGTGCCTGATATCAAGTGCGATGTAAGGAGAGGATGCTACTACACAGCATTTACTTCAACCCTTCCGGAAAAAGGGAGGGAGGGTGGTCGCGTGCCGACTGGAAAAGAGAGGGCTAATCTTGGAGGAGGTGGAGGATCTTCTGACGGTCTGCATCGGCAGAGAGCACCGAGGAGGCAATCGGGGAAGAAAAGTGTCCGAAAGACCGCCGGCCGCACTCCCGAGGACCCTCGGCGGGCAAACACTCGCCGGGTGACCTCGTGACCTTGCTTCACTCACACGACGAGAGAGGACAGATGGGGTTGGGGGCGCAGGGGGAAGTCGGGCTGGTCGATATAAGCCCGGCCCAGGCGGGGGAGATAGGGATGGGACGGGGTGGCGGCAGCCAAAGGGGGAAAAGGAGGGATGAGAAGGAAGTAAGTGGCGGGTGGGGGATGAGGCTGCCCTATCCGTCCCTTCGTCCCTCCTATCCACCCGTCCACACACACACACACAGACAGACAACCACCGCCCGCCGCACACGAGGAAAAGCGCGGGAAATGTGTGCGCCCCCCACGTGAGGGTGTGCGTGGCCGTATTGATCCGAGAAGCGAGCTGGGGAGGGGCGGGAGATGAGAGGGAAAGGAATACCAGAGGGGTTGGATGGGGGGCTGGCGGGGGCACGACATGCGGCGGCGGCACCTCGAAAAAGGGGTTGGCATGGGGGCAGCAGCCAAAGGAGATAAGGGAGGGAGAAGGAGAGAGATATATTTGGTGGGGATGGGGGTGCAGACCCCTCCCACGCGACAGCCACCTTTCCATGCCATGCGCACTCTCTCTCTCTCTCTCCTTCTCCGTCAACTCTCCTCCCCTACTACGCCTCCCCAATCGAACCGTAGATCCCCGTGCCCATAGCGCATGCATTTCCAGCATTTCAAAAAACTCCGCAGCGGCGTCTAAGCCCTCTCACGCCTCCGTTCCTTGAGAAGCTTCTCAGGGCGTACCGAAAGTCCATAACACAAGCGTTTGGAGTCGCTCCATGGGTGATCCCACACTGACCTAACTCCAACACACAACTCACCCCTCCACCCCCTCATTCCCATTCGACCACCCATTTTCCTCAAGTTTTTCGTGCTGTACGCCTCGTCCGAAGAAAGCAAAATTATCTCATTATTGTCCAACTTGGAATTTACTAACACCTACAACAATGTAACTCCATAATGACTACCGAATCCTAACTCAAAGAATGAGATTTATAACGAAATTTCTGCCAAGTCTCTAACATTATCTAATTGCTATTAAATCAACTATTGTTCAGCCGAGAGAACTTCGATCGCGATCAAAGTTCGTAGCATATGCATTGATATTTGTTGCCTAGAAATGTCTAGCGTTCGCGCATTCGACATTTTTACTTAACACGACAAAACCACGTAGGCACGCCACAAATTTGTGAACAACTCCGCAGCCGTTTATAATCCAGTAGTTATGCTACAAAATTTCAAAATTGAGACGCGCTAAGGGGTGACTACCCCAACGACAAACGGAAAAAATAAGAAGGGATGGGAGGGAGCTCAGTGCCGCCGCCCCCAACGTTCTCGATCGAAAACCTTCACGCCGCCCACTCGCACCTTACGCGCGATACCCCATCAATCTCACCACTCGATCACGACTGCCGCAGTTGCACATCGCGGGAACTAGCGACCGCAGAGAAAGAAATGAGCAAAGCACGGAAACCAAACGCGTCCCGCATTCTAAACAGAAAGTTGACAATAAAGATACAGCGAATGAGACAAGGAAGCGGTATCCGTAAGCCATTCATTGGCCCGGTTCCCACGGTATAATTCACTCACAATGCCACAGAGAACTTCATTTTCACTAACTTAAATACCGTCACCAAAAGCTTGTACTTTCTCACCGGAGACGAGCGAAATTCGGCTCCTGTCTCTCTATAGAGCGGTATGAGGTAGAGGGATTAAAACAACTAAAGTAATGGACGCAATAACGCTAGAAACTCTCATTTGCACCTGAAACAGAAATCAAGGGGTGGGTGCATTGCGCGGGGATGGAAATGAAAGTGGATACATGAACCATTCTCATTATATATCAATTATGGCTAAGGTGGTAAACTCGCGCGAATCTAATTAAAACGAAACTACGTAGAAAATTAAATGAAATTATGAGACTACCACAAAAGTCGAGTAAAAACATAGGTATTGGTATCATCGCAGCTACAATTTTCCAAGTTTCACTTTAACCTATGTTTAAACAGTGCAAAATCATTTTAGTGGATATATGTAAATTGGATGCGAAGGGTAAGCGAGAACGAGTCATGGCCTGAGAGCTGGTCCAATAATGCGACTCAAATTTACGTAGGGAATTCCCGCATCCAGTGAAATTTCGGGAATCTTTGAGAGATCGACTGATTGCATCTGGGACACATGCCCCAGAAAATGACCGGAACAAGCATGGAAGCAAGTTTCGCTTACACCAGAATGCAACTCATATGACTCGAAGCATCTCTTTCAAATTTCGCCGCCGGCTGGAAGGGGATCGAGTTACGTAGTTCTGCGGACCGGGGGCGGTGGGTTGTAGAAAAAGGGGTTAGCGCGAAACATTTCCACGGCGTTGCACGCCCGTTCGAAGGGTAGGTGGGGGATCGATCGATAGCGGCATAAGCGGCCATTAAAAACTATGCGAGCGAAGAGGAGGCCCGTGATCTTGGAGAAGAGGAAGAAGGGCGGTCAGCCAGCACACGGGAGGAGGGTGAGGGAGTGAGCAAGACTGTTGCATTGACAAGTGGGGGAGATCCAGCCAACAGGGAAGAATCGATCGGAAGGAAGGAGGGTGGGGGCAAGTTGGGAGCGGGCGAGGGTTGAGTGGGGCTGCAATCAAGACGACCAGATGACAAAAAAGCGGCACGCGCAGAGAGAAAGTGGTCGCGCGCACGCCGAGGTTTTAACGCGAGGGCGGGGAAATGGATAACGAGGACCCATCAACTGACACCGTGCCTTGTACACATAGCATGACACACCGCACAGTGACCCGCCTCGCAGTTATGCATATTCGCGAGGACCCCGTCCATACTTTGGCTTGGGGGTTAACCTAGACCATTTCCTAACCACGTATTCCATAAAAGGAGGAACCTTTCGCATTAATAAGTAATAAAACATACTATTATTCGTTGCGTAAAATAGCTTGATAGGTAAGAAATAACTAAATGTTTCACTTTGCTTGAATTGGCTTTTTTCTGAAATATTTACAAAAACAAGAACCACCATTCAATTCAAAATTTAAAAAACAACGAAAGAAGGGAATTTGGCACATAATACTTCCTACGAAATGATAACCAAACTCCAGAGCGGGTACGGAGTACTATTGGGTTTCTTGAAGGGTTAAAACAGAGGAAATAAGTTTAAACGCCACTTTTATTAAATAGAATATAATACTGAGTATTTAAGAGAAGTCACACTTTCGATATTTTTTGTATCCAGGTGTATTTTCGTGTTTCTAAGGTCAAAAATTTGTTTATTCTAGGTTTTGCGCTGCCATCTTTACTACGTTGTTTACCCGATATGATTCAACGGACACTTTATACACTATATGCGCAAATATTGCAGCATTTTCTCCTTGTATATGCATGAATGTCGCGAAAAACACTCAATACAATTTTTTAAATAATACGTAAGTACTTGCTGATATTCTCCTTAACTATAATTTTTTTACGAATTTGATTTTCTGAATTATACCAATAAAAAGCGCAAAAAGGTGTCGTGGCACGGTAGCATTCATATCGTATATTCTTTACAAAGTAAAAAAACTAAAATTTAAAATTCAATAACTTTGATTATTATTTTTTTTAATTATATTATTCAAAAACTATACGCGTCTATCGAAGGTTAATAACGTTTAGATAAATTATAAAATTGAATTCACAAAAATAATTTGACAATGTTAAGGCTCACTTATATCGAGCTATGGTAGAAAGTTGGCTCGTAGTTTTAGAGTTCCAGATTTGAGTTCTTGATCACTTTAAATTAACAACTGATCTCATAAGCAATTAGATTGAAATCCGGAAAATAAAAACATATAATACGAGGCGTTCATAATGAAAACACTAATATCGACATCCCACCGTTCCTGCTTTGAATCGTTGATCAAGAATCAATAACATTAAAACTTAATGATGTGATAAAACGCTATTTTAGGATCCTATTACGCGTAAATCGATGAATTAGTAATTATATTGGAATAATAACGACTTTAAATAGTGATTCATCAACGACGTGATTAGTAATTGGGACACTGAGAAGGGAGGAAGAGAAAGAATGGGGATATACAAACACCGAAAATTATGTATTTACTGAACAGCTTGTAATATTGATATTAGGACCGGTTTGTCCTCGGAATGGAACCCGCCCAGTTATCTCTTTGGCGAGTTTGGGCGAGACAAGAGCAAATTTGATATGAATGATGAGAATAGTTGATGACGCTGGAAGAAAACATGCAGGTCGTATGCAAAAGATCAGAGCATTAAGACAAAGCTAAAATGCTATTTTCTCTCTTGAGAATGTGAAAGGGTGAAGCGTAATATAAAGAAGAATAACGAAGGAATGAAAACCGGTGCACAACTTATGAGGGGTTTTATTTACAATGAAAAGAAGGGTATTAATCAAGAATAACTACCTTTTCAGAAAGAAGAAGGATAATGCAATACGAGGAAAAATGTTAAACTACTCCCTATTTATGCGAATACAAGTGTGAAATTGGATGTTTACATATGTACGACTGTAATTAAAGTTACACGACAATAATAGTTTAAACATTGGAGCAATGAATTTAAATAGTTTTCTAATGAGTTTAGAGAATAAAAATTACTAATTGCAAAAATAATTCAAAGTCATAATACGGCAAAACAACGGAATCAAATTGAAATTACAAAAGAATATTTACAGACATTTAGATTCATTAAGTGAGGTCTTTAAAAGGCAGAAAATGGTCTTGGAAAAAAGAAACTCGATCGCTTTTACTTTTCGATCGATAACTCAAGGTTCGCACATGCAGAAGCCAGTAGCTAACAGATATGCACAATCCTGGAAAATAAATTATCTTTTGATTTATCGCTTAGTCGTCACTTTCCCAGGGCTATCGCGTGGAATTCACAAAAGATACAATTTGAATTGCCACGTTTAATCTCAGATAAGGAACAATAAATACCGCTAGAAAGTAGCCAAATCCCAAGTTATTCGTAAATCTCGTCTTACTCCAATTCGTCAAGCAAAACCAAACTAATTCAATGATGACAATTTAAAAATATTATTCTCGACTATAAATCGTGCCAATGGCATAAAGAGTTCTTAACTCAAAACTAGCCATTTGACTTCATCGGTGATTCTTTGTTGGCTTAAAATCAGTCTATCCCAGTTTGCGATTGCCATCGCAAGTGCATCTGTGCGAGGAGAGAAAGCGATAACTTAATATCACGGTTTCTTCAACCATCACCTATAAGTAGTAGGAAGATAGCGGTAATAATTGTAGGTAGCACCTTATAACCCCAAGGACAAGATAGATTATAATTATCTATCCGACACTACGGTGGCCTCGCCCAAAAAAATTAGACTCCTGTAAGATTTTTAACCGTTAAACGACTCAGAAACGTGGATACATAAACACAGAAATTCACATATTGTAATCAACTGTGTTAATCTATATCAAAAAGTACATCTGGTATGATAACAAACCACGCCAAGTTTTTCTCTCTCTTATCGAACCAGTTCCAGTCGCGCAATCCAACCCCTGCTAAACATGCATCCTGATGTGCTTCCCGGCGTTACCAAGACGTTATCTTCTTATCACGCCTCAGAAGATTATTTGCTTTTCACGACCCAAGAACCTTCTGATATCATATGCGCTCCATCTTTCAAAGGCTTACTGAAAGTTAACTTCGCACCTACCGAATGCACACGAGAAAATGGGTTGCACGAGTGGAAACATACTTAATAAGTCTGCTCCATGCCCATGTATGAAAGACATCTATCCAATGAAATAATGTGTGAATATATAAAACCAATTCTCTGATGGTGTTCATCACCTTTAATAGTACTATGAATTACAGGTATTACGCAGAAACGAGGAATAGGTGTGATGTACACACCTTCCTGATTTGAAGGTTCAAACTTTTAATCCCCAACAACGAATAATTTTAATCTGGTACTATCTGTCCTCAGATAGTGAGTGATATGTATTTTGGTAAATTTTTCACAAAAAAACATCACTACTCTTAGACGTAATCTGATAAGAGGAGTCAACTGCCGGTGACGAGATTTCTCTACTGAGTGTACAAAATGTGAATGTGACCGAGTTAGATAATAAACGTAAAGCGCGAAAACAACGAGTGATACTGTGCTAGTTCAAGTTCCGTATTTATCATCGACTACCCCCAACGAACGAACCTTTTCTCCTCCCCATACTTAAAATCTTACTACTTGACAACGGCTTGCGGTCGTTGGGATCAGACAAGAATGACCACTGATCCGCTGCGCGAGTCAAAATAAAACGAGTTCAAAATAAAACAAGTTTCTCCAGAGCTGCCATATTCGCAACTAGCACCGACACTATCTTCTCCTAATGATGCAGAGAACAAAGTAGAAATATGTGAAGCGCAAACAAACCGCTGCTATTACTTGCAATGTATGATCCAAGGTTTTAAAAATTAACGACGACAGAAATTCCAGAAACGCGAAATAAGTCTGTTTTGAGGGTTGGACGATAAGGTGGGAGAATTAAAAAATGGAGATCACAAGAAGGATCGACTGGTAGGGATAGTTTAACACCCGGTGGAAGCAACAACTAGGCATTCGTTGGAGTTTGAGAGCATGTGGCCATTATGACCTCCGTCACCCATCAGCGGACATGACGGGAGGGGATGGGGATAGAGTCGCGAGATGGCCCCGATAGGAAGAGAGCAAGCACAAAGGAAGAGAAGAGGCAGAGTGGTGGAAAAGATGAACGCTTGGGGACGCCAAAGACAGGTTAAAATTCTGGAGAACTAAACTCGAAAGTTATCAGTTTTAGGATGCACCAGCACCAACATAACCAAGTCCAGTTTATTTTTGTTATAAAAACACTAATTGTGAGTTTCGGGTAAATGAGAGGTCACTCTCACATTTTTCGAGGGGGAGACAAGGAAGAATAAGTTAGTTTGCCGAAAAGAATTTGGCACTGTATTCAGATTGAGAGCCAGATGTATTTTAAAAGTAATTTAAGAAAACAAAAGAATTTCCTCTTGACAGGCCAGATTTAGATAATTCAGCGGGGGTTTTAGATCAAATGGAAAAGGTAAATTCACTAATTGAAGAGAGTTAAGGATCCATTTCAAAAATCGTAAACTGTTACAGGGTTGCTTGGTTGGATTAACTTCAATTGGAGGCCCAACAGTCCAACAGTACTAAAAAGAGCAACAAAGGGAACTCAATTATAATGTTACACGACACAGCTCCTGATGAGGCGCTAGGCACGAGCCTTCATCACGCATATCGGAGATTTTTATCAGTTGCTAATAAACATACAGCCCTGACTGATATGGACAAAATAATCCACCAGAAGTGATATGGACAAAGTAAGAGGTACTGCCAAACCGGTTGCCTTTCAAATAGCCGTTGTTCCTCCAACAACTCGTGAAAAAACATTTACGTAAGATATCCCAATGCTTGTGATACTGTAACTTACTTCCCCTTCAATCATGAAGATTCACTACCCGAATTACCCAAAACTACATATTTAAAGATAACTACCCTTTTCAAAACAAAATTTCTTAACATTAACTAACGTATAGCGGTTTTCAGAGTATTCGGTAGATTACAAAGCAGTTATCACCTGTGCATAGGCAATTTTAATATCATTAAATAATATTAATATGGTCGACCCCGGAGGCAGCGGGGTACCGCCTCCGCCTACCAACCCAGAGGTCTCGAGTTCGATTCCTGCCTAGGTGGGTGTTTCTCCCTCTAGGATGTTTGTAATCGTAGATAAGATATGGAAATATAGCATAGTAAATTGTCTCTTTTGTTATTTTCAAGTTAAAAGTCAGATGTAAAAGTCAAAAAAATTGCTGTTTTCGGATTATAATAAATAAAAAAATTATATTAATGAGATAAAGGACCAACTTATCAAATAATGTATAACAACATAACCTCTTAAATAAACTAGTGTTAACATTAATAAATACCACAATGAACATCAGCTAAAAAGAAAACTTTTGAAAAAGAGGTCGCCGAATTTTGGAGAAATATCGATTGAATCAAGATAAAAATGAGCAACATGCCTCCTATGCGAGAATAATTCTACCTTCCGCCGCACCATATAGAATAATTAAACATAATAAAAAATTTTACCCACGAAAAAAACGATCACAAAATTGAACGCCTTCGATTAATACTAGTTCCTATTCGAACTATTGTGTTCATATCACACATTTTCGCTCGTTTAAATGTCCATCCGCTCAGCAGATCGATCGGCTGATAATGACATTCATCCACACTTATCACTTGTGCGCAAATAGAATATATAATAAACAAATCCTTACAAAACGTAGAGTTGAGCGCTACGAATTCTACAACAATCAAATACCCTGGTAGCACTTTGAATTCAACTGTAGCACTCTGCACTTTGTCCAGCCATCAATATTATTATAACTGTTGGAAAAAGTTTCTTACGATGTAATATAGAAATAACGGAAAATTGAGAATGTTGCCATTCACTTGACTGCTCCCTGCATCAATTGCTCAACTAGCCCCTTACACTTTTTTCGTCTGTTTTCCGTTAAAAGTGGTACAAGGAACGTTTAAAGTCCAAACCCGAAAAAATTATAGATGCACACAGCAAAAAGTCGCATCGAAATAAATGAACTCATTAATTGATGAGGGGCTTCACGTGACCCTCACGAGAATCTCGCATTTCATCCATCTCTCCCTCAACCACTTAAAAGCTCCGTATCTGAGGAGACTCCCAACTGCCCATTGCGTAACCTGCGTTGTTATGACTGTGGCAGAGTCCCTCTGGCCGCGGGCCAAACGCACAACGCTCTGGCAACAAACAGAATGAGATGGAGCGGCAGTGAAGGAAAAAAGGAAAATATCGCAGGCACAGTGAGGGATCCTTGCACGCCGCGGCCTCAAGAAGACTGCTATGATGTCGACCACAAGACCCAGTTAGGCGAGCTTGCAAAGTAGAGGAAGAGGAATGGGGGGGGAGGAAAGGATTTTATTGGGTACGGAAGACTTGATGCCGCTCCGTTAAACGCAGCATCCTTAGCCCCACCGGTAATGCGGGAGTGTGGGTAGACAGGGTGTCGGAAATGCCCATAATCCCGTTACGCGAACCTCCCCTCCCCACCACACTCCCCTCCGCCACCTGCGTCTCCAACCTCGCGACGCCTCCGCGACGGCGGGCACCTCGGAGGACTTCCTCCAGAGGGAGAGGGAGGGAAGTGGAGGGGACCGGGAGGGAGTCGCAGTGCGCTCGCTTTCCGTGCGCACGTCAGGACAAGAGATGATTCTGACATTCGTCGCCACGATGGCATTCGACTGCGACGCGTCGCGCCGACGCGATTTTTCTCCCCCTCAATTACCAATTAAGACACGAAATCCTTCGGCAGTCGGGGTTTTCACAAACGTCACTCTCTGACTGGCATTTCAGACAGATACTGTTTTTCCGTACCAAAATTAGGTTGACGACGAGAGCGATCAGGAGGCTTAGGCGAACTCATTACGGCAACCGTCTCGTCAACATGAGGCCGCGTCGCTCTACACCTGAAGCTATCAATCACGAACTTTTTTGGGAATGCACACAGAATTCCGAGGTTCATATTACAAAAGATACAGTGCATGTTTCAACCAACTGCTCCCCAATTATTCGCATTTCAAGTTATGGTTGAGGGAATACAACTAAGTTTACCTTCGATGAGGCTAACATTTTGGTATAAATTGGTATTTATCCCCTTCGTATTTGAAAAGCAATCGAAACACCCAAACAACCATCAATGACAAGATTCAGATTTCCTATTCCCTACTGTCTCTGTGCGGAGTAGAAAAGACATCTAACCACGAATGGTTAATAGCGAATTATATAGTATTTGAAGAAAAATGAAAGGTGTTCAAAAGTGCTCTAAACGCAGCAGGAAGTACAGAAAAAATATATAAGGAATTAGTACCCGCTACGAAACCTTCAGAGTAACATCACCAAGTTTCCATTGATTTTCTTTATGGACTTGCAGCAAATGCTTCTTGAGGAGAGATTCCCTTGTTCCATTTTGGAGCAAGATACGTTCTCAAATACGGCGAGTCCTCACTCCACATACGAGCACATTTTCAGATGTGGGTCATGGTGAACAACGCCGTTGGATTTCCTCAGGGCCTAATATACGTTATTCAAGTAGAAAATTAATCGAACCAGTTAACAACCTCAACAATCTACGAGAAGATGCATGCTTAACACATTCACGAATTAGTAAATATTGACAGAACCATGCTACAACAATACCCTATCGCAATTCTCTCAAAACTATGTTTCGAGGCTTTAAAGAAACATTTGCTTGATAAGAAATATTCACCGTGAAAGCTCTTTCAAACTGCCAAGTTTTTACTACGGGAGCCTATACAAAATAATGGCAAATGGCATCCATATTATATTCATCTCTATCATAACCCGTGTCCACCGAAGGTATTTCAAAACGGCATCTCCACAACCGCTATGGGTGGACTGGGCAATATAAGTTGTAAGCCGCCATATTACATAATTAATTTGACTATCGCCAACAATTCATTAAAAGAAATTAAAATCGTTCTCTTTTCCAGGAAACTCTTCCCAAGACGTCATTTCATGAATTACTCAACCACGCAAGGCTACCCCGCATTCCCGTACTTCCCAGGAGCAAGCCAAATCTTCAAGTGAGACGACACGAGTCTAACCATCCGACATCCAGCCGTCCCAAAAAGAAAGCTTGACCACCCCGTCCTCTCCTTTGGCCCCATGGGGTGGAGGACGCGTCCTTCCACCACTCGCCCCGAGCGAGAGACGACAACACTTCCCCCTCCTCTCCTCCTCCCTCCGCCCCCGAGGCGCCGACGACGGTCGCACTTGTTGCCTCCGCGGGGCTGCCAAGGGGACCGCGCGCCGGCCACTTACCGCTTGGCGACTTTAAATGCCGGACTCCCCAACCTAGGTGGGCAGATGACGACGGTGAAAATGTGGCGCCGCTTCACACTTAAGGGAGTGGCTGTAACCACTGTCCCCGTCCGCTGGATGGGAGAAAAAAGGCGCACAGTGGAATGGGGCGGGTCGGTTGGAGGGGGTGGTTTAGGGGTTAGAAACGCTGACCAAGCGCGGTCAACGTGTAACGGTATTCGGTAGGTAGGGTCGAGAGGTTTCGCAATGGGGCCCAAGAGATTTCCTAACTTCGAAATGTTAAGAAGCATCAATTACAATGGGAAAAATTTTTCCATATAAAATGATGACGATAGCAAATACTATGCACATTTAGACCATGAGGAGGCACATTCTCCATTCACTTATTATTACTGGAAAGGGCTTTCGAAACGTCCCACGAGCCCTGGAATAGGAAATCCGTCCAATGCAAACACGAAATCACTGAGAAGTATTCTCCAGCAAATCTGCACAGGATTACGAGCTATTTTGCTTTTAATTAATACAACGTAATACTCCAGTGAACATTTAAATTAAATTTGCCGTATATTTGGGTATAGTTACACAAGGAATGTATCAACTAGTTAAGCAAACGTAACGGACAGATCCTGAGGGAAAACTAAGAAAACTCCGAAGATCCCAAAATTTAATGCGCATTAAGTTTTGAGAATGCAGAGATTTCTACAAGCTTCTGTTTTCGAATTATCATGTCTCTAAAAAAATAATTCAATTTCGGAAATGCATTAAAATCTTAAAAGCCAAACTCGAAGGTATAGTCATAAGAGATTTTTTTTAATTTTCTCATTTACTGTTTGAGAGTTGGGCATACTATGCACGCGCTTAACTAAGTGGCATTAATGAGCTCATTTTTCAAATGCCAATGATGTCACACGATGATCACCCCATTTCTACTCATCAGATATAAAGGATTACACAGGCATTACACATAGTATGTATATTCTATTAAGCCATAAACTTTCTCATAACGTAATACATTGGGTTGCATGACACAAAAATCACACTCGTGCAAGTTATTTCACGGAGAGTCAAAAAGGTTGCACTTGAATTGATGAGAATCCTTTTCGGTATAACAAAATTTAACAAATGGAAAACCCACATCAGGGTAGGGGTCCTAGTTCCTTTCCCTGTGCCGATCATGGTTTCTCATGAATATGTGGTACCCGAAACATCACACAGCTGGGGTGGAGCTGAGGGTTCCCAGAGATGGAATACCCAGGGGAAGGAGGAAGAGCCCAGGAATCGAAACCGGGCCCTGCGGTCGGTAGTCCAACGCTCTACCCCTACACTACCGTGACCCCCCCCCTCATATACTCTCCGAAATAACTCTTTTAAATAACACTTTTAGAGGACCTACACAGACGTGTTCACGGTAAATTTTACAAATGAGAGACGGTCTCCCGCTTTTAACGGTGGTGCGGAATGTCTTGACTCCTGTCCTCACCGCAGACAGTCGCCCAAAAAAATCGCACTCAAGATCTTCGTCGACGAGGATGTAAGGATTTTGGAACAATCCGGCAGAGGGGCAGCCGTAGCCCCCACACCGAGCACCTAATTGTTTCTCAAATTCCATACCTTGTCCTGAAAGCAATATGAATCACTGGCCTTAACACAAACAAAATTAATCATTTCTTCTTACAATACTACAGACGTAGATTCTAGGAGATACTACAGACGTAGATTCAAGGAGATACTACAGACGTAATTTCCTAAAAGACTGCAAACATTTTTTGTGTATGATTCGCTGCAGTAATTGTTCTCATATATCTATACAATGTTTGGGACAATAGTGATTAGTTAACTTTCCTTGAAGGATACTGTAGGCCTCAAAACGAAATGGCTCTTGGAGATTCCCTGGTCCAATAACTTTTTACACTCTTATAAACGTTACTATAAAAATATATATATATATATATATATATATATATATATATATATATATACATACATATGCATATAAATATAAATATATATATATATATACATATAAATATATATTTTTTACACACACACATATCAGCATATGGGGAAAATCAATGGCATGAAGAACGAAAAATTAACTTAAAATATGCAATGAAGAATCAGTTCAGAACCACTGTAATGGACCCCTACGCCCAGATTTATAACCCACACGCCATTGAATCGTTTTCTACCGACGCTGCTGATAACTTACATCCTCGCTTCCAATCTAAATCGACGTAATATTCAGAGCGCGCAACGTACGCACCTAAACCTCATTCGAATTTGGCGGTAGTGGAGAGAAGTGTTGGCGAAGGGGGACGGAGCAGGGAGTACCGAAGTGAGCTTACAATCGATTTCCACGGGAGCGGGGAAGGAAGGGGCGATAGGGCAAGAGAGAGGGGGGGCTACCAGAACGGACCGACAGAGGGAGAGGGAACATGTCAACGGTCGACTTTTGTCTGCTTTGGCACCGAAACCACAACTCGCACATCTCGGAGGTGACCGCGAGGAGCCGAGGCGAGCCCAGCCGGAATTCCTCGAGGATGCGCCACGGCCAGCCCATAAAAAAAGCGCAGATGAAACGAGGAGAGGAGGGGGCATTCACACGAGGCCTGCACGCACACGGCCATTCCGGAACGACATGAGGAAAGGAGCAGCGATCGTGGGAGTAAGAGTGGGCCGCCGGGCGTTAACTTAAAGATCGCGGGCGGCTTGGTTTCAATCCGCAGAGGAGAGCGAGAGGAAAGAGGGAGTCGGTCGGTGGCTGGGCGGCACACGCCGCCGCGGCGCACCCTCCCTTTTCCACCAAAACCATGCGCCCCTCACCCCACCCCCACTCCACTTCCCCGGCCACTTGAATCAATACCGTGTGGGCAGGAGGGAGGGGAAGGAAGCTGCTTTAGGGGGGGAGGGAAGCGTTGAGAGAGGGGGGAGTGCAAGGGGAGGCCGTGGAGCTGGTTGAAGGTGGCAGAGATAGAGAGGGGGGAGGGGTGTCTCTCTCTCCTCACACCCCCAGCACGCCCACCTACAATGCGGTGGCGACAGACGCCTCCGAACGAAGTCACTCCCTGCCAACCGGCAGCTCAGATCGTTATCGCGCCGAGTATTTACAAGTGGGATCGCGCACTCCCAAAACAAGTCAACCCCTTCTATTCCTTTCCCCTCCCCGCCCAGGTGACTGCGGAGAGGTAAAGGTCCCCGATACTTCGAGGGGGATTTGGTCAAGCCACCCCTCACGAGTGGCACGAGGTGCCTCTCTAGGAGTCGGGAATCAAACGCGAATTCTTCCCTGCGAGAAAAAATTATTAGGCCACACTCCGGTCTGATCCCGCCGAATAATGATGCCCCCGACCTATGGCCCACGAGAACGGTTTGAAGCGGACCGCATCACGCCTTCCGACCGACGCTCCTTGGCCTAAGGAAGAAGTGATAAGGGGCGAATTCTCATTCTCCTTCGACGGGTGCCTTGGGACATACCCGACCAGAGGCATGATGAGGCAAGCCATCAACCTAACTGGTCATTTCATCAACATGGTTGTTCACAATTATTAAGAAGGGATTATTTGTTTTATAAATATTATCAAACAATTCATCGCCGAACGTATTTATTTAGACTTAGTAAATGAAATCGTTCCGAAAATTCTGTCTTCATATCGATCAAAATACTTATATACACATAAACATCGAACAGACTTGAGCTGCAAGTATTTCAGAAAGTTTATAACATGAAAGGGAAGTGGACTTTGGGTGATTCCTTGAGCTACTACGAAAACGAATTTAAACTCATTTTCTTTCTTTGCAGATAGCCCATTGATTTGTTTCGGTATAATGGCGTAATATAAGAGTGTAGGGCTTCAGCAACATAAACAAGGCAATATTAACCGAAAAAGTATCGAGGAATCTCAAATAAAGACATTTCCTAAACCAGGGAAAATATAAAAAAAAAACAATATTACACTTGCTGCGCGGAAATGAAACATCAAATGGAAACAAGGAATTGCCAATGGTGGCCCACGCGGAAAAATTGGACCGTGCTTGGTAAACAAACTGGGGACGAAGACACTTCCCCAGAAACAGATAAAAAAAAGTTTAAACTGCGCTCTCTCCCCACACCCCGACGACGAGGAGGATGTGGCGATGGGGTGAGGTGACTACAGGGGAGGCTGAGTGCATGGAAGGGGTACGCAGCGAGGGCACTGAGCAGGAAAATTACACTCTTTATGGGAAATCCAATGCCGCCGCCCCTGGATTAATGGAGAGAATCGAATCGGAAGAAGGGCTGCTTTGGGGGAAAGGCTTACGCGCCGATGGGGAGGGGGCTGAAAAAGAGAGAGGTGGGAAATAGGGGGAGGCTGGGAGGAAGAGAGGGGAGGGTCCGAAATGCCACACACAAGAGGAATGCGGAACACCCTGACGGGAAAAAATAGAGGGGGTGGTCGGAGGAGGTTGGCGGGGGGGGGCGCGGAGCAAGGTGGCGGGGGTGGGCGGGCACGCGTCGAAAACCGAAAAAGCAGGTCGCGCGCGCGAGGGGGCAACTCATCCACCCAGCGCCGCCTCCATTCGCGCTCCCCCACCCCCATCCGAACATCGATATCGACGCACATCGAGTTGCGGGAAGCGCCGCGCCGAGAGGCCGATTCCAGCGACCGTCGAGTGGCCTCCCGAGGGGATTGGCGCTCACCCCGTCGACTCGACTGCCCCGAAAGAAATCAGGGGGAATTATAACGAGTACGTCGCGAAAGGTCAATCTAGACCCACGCAAAACATGACCCATCAGAGGGGAACGCGTCAGGAGTGAGTGCAAATATTTATTTGTAGACACGTGGAAATGTGAAAGCATAAATAATCCGCAACACAATAAGGAACACCGGAGTCACTCATGAAGACGTATCGCTCACTATGTATAAAAAATATTTTCTCCACAAGTTAAGACTGCACGATTCCAAATATTTCCCAATCTATTCGCGGTTTCACTAGGAAAATTATTTTGACTACGGCAATTTACGATACGCATTTCTTTCATATCCCCACCATGTGCTCCTGTGGTGCATGGATAATAACAAACGAGCAGGGGAAATATATATACCGTTTCTGTAATAGCTTACAGGTAATTTAAAAAGACCAAGGGATGTTCATTTTTTAAATTATGGGACGCACTTGTTACACATCAAAAATAACCTAAGTGAAAGAGCTTTTAAGCAGGCATTCTATTCTACATTTATGAAAATCTACTTGATTAATAAGTATATTTAGCGCAAAGTATACTATCAAAACACTGATACACACAAATACTGATATCCACTGATATTTGAACACATCAAAACACTGATAAACGGAACGAAAATTTCAGGACAAAAATGCAGGGAAATATTTTCATCCCGAAAAACATTGTATCCATTTTAAAATACCCACCAACATTCCCATCTGAGATTCAGGGCGCACTTTACCGTCTCTCTTTAAATACACTAGCATTTCGAAAATAAAATGAGAACTAAAAATCATCTTTCATCAAAATCATCATCATCATGATCATCAAAAAAAGTCCGGGAGAGGCTTCGATATGAAAAATCGCATTAGAAGTTTGACAAGAAGAGTGTACGGCGTAAAATAGAATGTTGACTGATTCATTCATGTAAATCAGTGATATTACGCATATAGATTCTTATAAACTCTATTGAATTACATTGTACTGGATAATGGAGCTAGCAAAAGTTTTCAGCATATCGTTTTCGGTACTAGCGACCTAAAAAGAATTAACGAGAACGTCTCTTTGGAACAACGCAAATGGAAATTTGAGAGCGAAATTTTTTGGCGAGCGTTTTGGACGACATGGTGAGACGAAACATGCAGCAAGAAAAGTAATGGAACATAACGGTATAGTAATTAATTTGATGAATCGGATTAATCTACTCTGATGACAATAAGCTGGTAGTTTAATTTCTCACAGAACTCATTTCATTCTATGCATGAAAAATATTTGAAAAACAAGGCGAAAAAATAGGTACAACACTCGAAATTAACACCCGCCTTCCCTACAATATTATTCTACACAAGGCCACAACGTTTGGAGTCTACTTTTGATCGAATTTTCCCCTATAATTTTCTTTGCCGAAATGATAACCTGGGAGATCCGCGGCATTCCCCCTTCGAAGAATTCAAGTGCGTGGCTCTTGGTCTCGTTGCCATAGCTCATAACATTTCTCCTAGCGCGAAATAGGAGAACTGGCTACTTGCTCGAAAGAATCCATGCACGAGCTGTAGCAGTTAATATACCTGTCAGAGCAAAGAACTAATTTAATTCACCTAGCGAGTGCCAAGATGCTTCCATGCTCTTTGAACGTCCCGCGAGCCTGTTACGTCCACATTACGTGAATCATCAATCAAACCAGCTTGTTTCTGACGATATATTTATATCAATAATGTTCAAGCAGTAGCTTCAACCCACTTTGAGGAAGTAATAATTTACAACAAACGAAGAATTTAGGCAGCAAATACAGGAGAACGCGCCACCATTGGCCTGGAAAGTGAACGGAGCGTTAAGCCCACCGTTATCCGCGAGTGAAGAATTGGAGGGAAAGCGGCACCGGTATCGACGTCACTTTTCGTTCGCTGATTGCTCATTCGCATTAGAATGAGGGAGGAGGCACAGCTATTACCAAAACGAGGAATGGAGTTTATATCATAAAGTAAACTACCACCCATCTTGCCCTTTACGCCTTACGTTTCTGGAACTTCACCTCGAACGCAGAACTAAGGTTTTCATCCAAAATAGCTAACAAAGAAAAGAGTTTTCAAGGAATTCCAACCAAGGAAATCCATTCCAAGGAATTCAAATTCTTGTTAAATTCAAGTTTTTACTCGGCGGAATATCCTAAAGATAAAACAAACAACATCGAGTAAGTCAAATATTATCGAAAACCATGGAGTAGCAAGGACAACTAGTATGACTGAGTTAAATTATTTAATCCTTCAACTTTTACGTAGAGCTTGTTCTCAACCATATCTTATATTTTTGCGCCCATATCCTACATAGCCAAATTTTACACTTTTAATCAAATTCTCATATAAAATCGAATATTTGGTAAACCAAACACAAATCGTTCCCCCTAATGAAAGGGAAAGGACATATTTAACGATCACCACACGCACGCAAGATTTTTTACATGGAGCGAAGAATATTGCTAGAAATTTAAGAGCATCAAAGGATAAAAAATGCCAATGATTATACTCTACGGCGCCAAATGAAAGAAAAGAACACATTCGAGATACGAATTCTTACAAGTTGAAACCCGAAAGAGAAGTCTCTTGCCCAAACATACACCTGTACAACAAAGGCACTATGACTTAGCAAGAAATCTTATCTCTACGATTACGAACATACCCACTTCTGATGAAACACGAGTTTCACCCTTTACTATTTACATGAGGCCCGATATTAGGAATAGTTTCAACCCACGGGATTTAATTCGCCAGAAACGATTTAAGTATCAACCAATTATCGAAAGGAAGTTTTCGAGTTGAAATTAGCAGAGCTCCTATCAGGAACAGCTAAAATGCATTAAAATCACTTTTAATCTTCCACGACTTTAAATAAGGCATGTGTAATAACCTTCACGGCATTCTGGCCTTGCGCTTTACGATACGTTAGTTTAGCAGACACGACCAAGACTCTAACCTATGAACATGACGAGCTTTCCCGGGAGGCATGAAGAGATGTAAGGGATGAAGATGTTTACTCACCAGAGGAGAGCAGCTGCGGGGAGACGAGGCCCGAGAGGTCAGGCTCCTCCCCGTACCAGAAGATCCAGAGCTCTTTGGCGGCGTGCAGGGCTAGAGGCGGGTCGGCGCCTTGCTGCTGCCGGTTCTGGCCCTGGAAGTTGGTGACGGCGGCCATGGAGGAATCGAGGGAGAAGAACCCCGAGGAGTTGAGGGCGCCGCCTCTGTGGCCGGGTGGAGTGGGCACGCGGCGCCATACGCACAGGATGTCCGCTGCCAGGCACTTGGAGAAAGAGGCGAGCACAGGGTCCTCGAGGGGGTCGCCCTGCGGCGACACGGGCGTCGAGCCCGGGAACCCGGATGATGGGGCCGGCGGTGAGTCGCCGGCGTATAGCAGCTTACGCCATTTTATGCCGCAGAGGTCCGTCTGGGGAAAAAATCGAGAGGTGGTTTACATGCGGTTCGAATCTATCGTCCATCTTTTCGATTTAACAGACTCCTGAGGCGGGTACTGGTCTAATATGAATGAAAACTATAAGCTACTGGCTCTAAAGATCGTGCGGGCTGACAACTGTCAAAACAGGAAGCACGGTCTCTCCATTCCATGAAGAGAAAGAGCTAAAATCCCAAATGCGCTGATTTGGTTCTGATGCATTGAAAATAAGCCCTACTACACCCGAGAGCAAGTACGGAAAGGCACAATGAAGACACGCATCATATTGCAGAGAGCACTAACGCTTACTAATGTAAGATTCCGCCACACGTACATCAAAAAATTATTTCAAATTAACATACTTATACGTCATAAATACGCAATTGCGACAGAATCAACATTCCCTTTGGCAAAATGTTCTTAGATTCACCTAATTCAAAATCATTAAGACGCCAAAAAAATTATCCAATATAGAAATAATTGAATTTATTTATGGATTGGAGGGACAGGAGACTGATCCGCAACCTGTACAGGTCTCAAGACTGCTCAGGTGCGAGTGAGGAACGGAGAGTCCGGATGGGCAGTGTTAGGAAGAGGTGTAAGGCAGGGTTGTCCACTGTCACCGGTGCCGTTCAACGTATATGTGGAGGAAATGATTAGAGAGGCATAGGGAGAACTGGAAGTAGGAATGAAAGTCGGAGGGGAATTCGTAAAATCGATTAGGTTTGCTGATGACCAAGCATTAGTTGCTCAGTCAGCCAAAGGGTTGCAAGCATTGCTGAGTGAATTGGAGGTTCAGTGCGATAAATATGGGATGAGAATCAATATTAATAAAACAAAGGTTATGCGATTTTCCAGAAAGAAAAAGGCTAAGCTAAACATTAAAATAAGAGGGGAAAAAATAGAGCAGGTAGAACAGTTTACATATCTCGGAAGTGTTTTGGACCAATACGGTCAAAGTAGTTGGGACGTAAGGAGAAGAATTGCGCTAGGCAAGGAGGCTTTCTCAAGGATGAGGGAGTTGATGACGGGGACGTTCAGTAGGGAGGTTAAGACAAGACTTGTAAAAATTCTCATATGGGGCATAGCTATGTACGGCGCGGAAACGTGGTCGCTGAAGCAGTTGCTGGATTGGGTTTTGTTTGGAGTTACAAAATATTTATATTGATACTTGTGTCCATCCAAAAACCTACCTTAACCGGTAGATTACCCAATACAAAATAATTTATTCAAAATAACATTAGAAAATTTAAAAAAACGACAAGAAAGCAAAGCGTAAAACACCCACGCTTACATTAGCTGGTTCTACGAACTAACTTATTCCTTTACTTGAACACCTGTCAAAGTGCTACTACAGGTCACAATTAGACAAAACTTTCGGGAATTCATTGCGCGCGCATTTAGTTATGGACCAGAGTTTGTTACGCAATTGATCAAATAAAACAAATTAAATAACACTTTAAAAAACTAGTTCAGTGGCAACAACAATTCCATACTACATTGTTAAGTTCCTGACAACACAAAGTTTCAATAGATGACACACATGAATAAGCACTGTGACTTCTACTGTTTTCGGTGGCACACGCAGCCAAAATGCTTGGTGTCATTAAAATACAAAATAAAACAGGAATCGACGGTCTAAAATACTCATCGGCTTCCGCCAATACAGCAACCATATTGAATACCATATTTGCTAGCAATCTAAACGAAACCCAAATATTTGCTGACTCAGTGGTTTTCTGAGCGTGATCATAGGTTCGCACCTCTCACTTGTGACTATGGACTTACTAATAACATACAGAAGCAGCATGCCGGTGGGTTATTCTTAGTAATTCAGTCCCCAAAAATTTCATCTGCTTGAAACGCGGTCAATCGAACTAATTCAGTATGCTGAGACATGTATATCTTTAACTTACTTCGTAACAGTACCCGTTCTTATGTATATTCCACAAAAACTTCATAACCCATACTTAATTTTAGCTTTTTTCATGTCTGAACCGTTGCATTTACGCATACAAGAAACTCACATGCCTTGAAGAATAAAAATATTATATTCAGATACATATTATTATTTCTCTTACATGCACGAGGAATCAAGGCCACGTTGTTGGGTTCCATCAATTAGGGAAGCCTCCGAGAGTATCAGAGTCAAGAAAGAAGAGCCGTTGAAAGACTACGAGGCCGAGATGGAGAGGGGGTGAATTGAAAGGAAAAGGAATGAATGAGATGAGAGGTTGAAAGGAGGGGATTGGATGGGAGGGGAGAAAAGGGGTGAGACAGAGGCGGAAAGGGATGGTTGTGGGAGGGGGTGCTTATCCTCCCCTCCCGTGGCCGGCGGCATACGACGACGCGGAGCGAGACTTGGAGATTGGTGCCGTGCCACCCTCCTCTTCCCCCGCGCGCCCCCCCCCCGCGATAGGGAGAGGGAGGAGAGGGTGTTTGGATGCGCCAAGTGAATGGGTTGGCGGCGTTTTAAGGCATCCCCTTTCCCATCAGCCTCCTCGACCTTGAAAAGCGAGACGCCGGCGCCAGTGCACTGTGGCGCGTGCCACAGCACCTTCCGCCACTCGTGGGCGAGTAATCACGGCGAACGTCGCCCACCCGCCAGCACACCTTTTCGCTGACTCGTCACCCGACACGTGGCGGGACGAGCGTCTGCCATCATTCTTCCACGTCCCACCGTGGCCGTCGTGAAGTCCCCCGGGGTGTGTTGGGAGTGAAACTGAGTGCGAGGGCGAAAGTATTAGTGACGCACAGCGCTGGTGCTACGGGAGAGCCCCCTTTCCGACGCCACGTTGCCGGAAACGAAAGTTGACTTTCTCCATGCGATTCTCGGTGAAGTTTTCACGAGTTTCTTTTGTTAACCCTCCATCACTTGATCCTTACGACTATAGCTCAGCAGGTACAGTTTAAAAGCGCACGGAGACAGTGCTCTCATCCACAATCTTGCCCAAAATGATATGACGCCAAAATATGTTTTCAACTATTCCTGACCTGTATTGATGTTTAGCTTGAAGTATATATTATGTTTATTAGTAATCAATATCGAAAAATGACCAGAAAAAAACGAGTTATTGAAATATGCAGTAGGGGTTTAAGAATATTTTGAGAGATGCCAGTCAGGAACAAAAGAATAGTCCACAGGTATTTTCCAAATTCAGCCATTTAAAAAAACGTTACCGATATCCAATACACGCAAAAGCGAAAAGTACGTACAGCCACATCATTTAAGTCTGATAGATTCCATAATAATGCGGGCTCAGTACACTACCATCGTGAAACGGCATAACCCCAAATAGAACCAGTTCCATGAACGCCCTATTATATCAAGTGCGACTATAGCATCTCCCTCAATGGCTTTGTTCTATTAGTCGTTTATTGGCTTTAATATGCATGCAGTTATCGAGCTCGAAATTCAACAACGTCGGACTCTTTCTGAATGATAAGATTTGGACAGAACTTTAATATCTACGAGATATCTCTACCAGAGGATGGATGAAATTATCTTATCGCATTCTTCAAAACTTCCAACAACAGTTTCTTCGAAATGTACACGAATATAGTTATCGAAAGATCCACGAAAGAATAAGGTCTGCGGTGGTTCTAGGTAATTAGCAAATGGGACTTCGGACCCAGTGCACTTGGTTAAACACGAATAGAATATCCAGAGCACTCTAAAATCAAACCTTGGAGGTAAAACGCAGAGCACAAGCCCCATGCTTGTACACCATTTTATTGCTCAGTTCCTAACACTAGTTACACTTCCCTCCTTTGAATCCCCTCACAACTTTGCTACACTTCTTGTTCCACCATCACAACACCGCCGCGCATAGTGCGTGATAAATTTCGAACAATCCGTCGAGTCGCTAGATCACTAGTGGACAACACAAAACTTGCCAAATATAAAGCTTGTGTGCTCTAAAGACATTTTGCTCTGACCGTCAAAGGACCTAGGGATCACAGAGAGGCGCCCTCCTTCGCCCACTTGCACGCACTTCGAATCGCGCCCCCGTCCCAGCCATTGTGTAATAAAACAGTCGTCATCGCAAGCAATTACAGTCTGCCCACGGGTTTTGACCTTGGGTCTAATCCTTTTATCTCCCACTTCCACGTTATTAAATCGTGATACCGTTCACTAATGCTAACCGTATTTCATGAGCTCATTTAGCAGGATTAAATACTATATTTTTCTTCGAGACTCAACTCTATGTATTTAAAATGCATCATTCCAATATGTCCGAAACCCATCTCTACTGCATCGAAAAATCACTGCAGCAACGGTGAAATAGTTCCTTCGGCCTTTAGTACAAATAACACATTAACCATTTCACGATTTCAAGATTTCTTTTTCTAACTTCGTCAAAGGACTAATTACGAGCAGCAAGATAACTCGCCTAAATCTTATTTTGAAACAGCAATGAACTCCAACATCACATGAATTTGGAAAATCATTGGCCCGACAGAAATTGGACGTTTTAAATCATATTAAAATGTCAGTGGCTATATTGCCCAGCAACACCTATGTTTTTTGGACACTGTACATTTAAATACGATATGAGAACAAGATTTAAGCATCACAAAATGTACATGTGACTCTGATGAAATAAATTGCAAAGATGCTAATACGAAGAACCTTCACTTAGAAACGATAGCAATTCATGTTCTGAGTAATCTTATATTCACACGACATACACATCAGACTGTAAATTAGAAGCAAATGTTCAAACTTGGATACCTATATAGTTGTCCGCTTTCACAGAAAACCCACGTCGGTATAATGCAAGCGTAGTGGATTTCGGTGCAGAGCTACAGGTAGTAAGACTGCAGGAGAAGACACGTGGTCGGAAGGGTGCGAGGAATGGTGAAGGGGGCGTGGCCTGCTGCTTCAGTGAGGGGGGCGTGTCGCGGTTGGCCCGGCAGTGGAATGGGAAGGGGTGAACGGACAGGGGGTTCGAGGCAATAGCACGCTTCTAGAGGTGCTGCTATCACGGCCTTCGAAATGTTATGCGCGATTCTCAGAGTAGGGGAGGCAGCGGGTGCGAGCCCACCGGAGGGCGCGAGGGCCTGCACCCGCTGCCTCCCTAGTTCGCCTGAAACTCATTTCGCCCAGGTGGGTCAGAGGTAGGAGGGTCGTATCGAGCGGGAGAGGGTGCTCAGTCGTCGAAATTGGCACAGGGCCAACCAAATGTTCTCGTACACATACAGACACTCTCCTATCCCCACGGGGTGGAGGCAGGGAGGACTGCGGGAAAGAATCCGAGGGGAGAGGAGTCAATTAATGTGCGGCAATCGCACTACGGAAGCATCTCAAACACGGGCATCCTTCACGAATGCAAGTCCGAACGCGATGAAAATATCCTGATAAAGATAAAAGTAATTTTGTCCACTGGTGTTTAAAAAGTAACAAAATATTTTTGGCACGGAAAATTTAGTAAAAAGCTAGACATCGGTTCAACATCAACATTACTGGAGCACATTTAAGTAAAATGGCTCCTTTGCGAACTAAAGCTTAACTCAGGGAACCATTACTTCAATGACAGAATCAGAAAATCAGCTAATTGAGATTGGAAGCTACCTCGCACAAGATCCTTCCGCTTTAGGAAACCATTTCGTTCAAAAGCACGCCATGGGCTCCAAATAGGCCACGCAGCCTCTTAGTCTCCGTCTGGTGTTGATGGACGAACAAGAAATTCAGGACAAATGTTAAGAGAAAACTCATTTTGAATTACATTCTCATATCATGCAAACGATCGCGAATAATAAAAGATTAACATTAACGAAGGTATTGGAACTACAACCGCAATAAACCTTGCATTCAAACGCCCTGCGTCAACAACGTGTGCAATACGTAAACAGCCAGCATCAGCAATTTCCCTTCCGAGATGTATTTGTGCGAGGACCTTAGTCAATGGTATATGGAACCTCGAAGACAAAATTTCTCAAGTGACCAGTTCCACGGCCAACCAATCTTTACGTGCGGGTTTATTTATCCTACGCGTCGGCGGTGGCATGAGAGGATGAGAGGAAGGGAATCAGGGAGAGTAGAAATGGACAGCGTAGTGGGAAAGGGCGAAGGGATGTCGACAAACGAACAGAGAAGAGGATAGGGCGCAAGGGGAAAGAGTCGGCGGCGGGGAACAGGGGGCCTCGATTAGAAGACGGCTAGGAAGACAAGAACGCGTGGAAGTGCCTCCCACTCGTCCGCCGCCCTCCTTTACGACGTTGGAATCCGTCGGTGCGCGAGAGAGCGTCCTTGCCGAGCGATGGGTGGGAAACCAGCTTGGGGGCAGTCCGGTCATCGAACCGCCGTGCCAAGAGGGGGTGGGTGGGAAGAGGCAAGTTGGAGAGGAGAGAGGGCGGCGCGTCGGGGGAGGGATAAGAACGACTCAAATCTGGGAGGGGAAGGGATGGAGGGGAATGGGAGTGACCAGCGCCACGAACCGCGCCAACAATACGATACTGCAGCCCGCTATCCCGACCGAATTCCAATGAGCAAGCGTGGAAAGAGAACCTACGAAATAAAGTACTAAAATGGGAGAAGTTCAACTGAAATGGTTACGAAGGCCAGACGAATTAACGCATTTGCAATATCGACGACGATATAACGACTCAGCCTAATCTGTTCATTTGTCTGTGATGCTTCCAAAACCGTGCATTCGAAACACATCACGACACAAAAAATTGACTGCCATTTATCCGTACGCAGGTGGCGAACAAAATCCATCAAGAAGACACCAAATCCCTGCATATTCTCCTGTCATTTCAAAACGTTCCACCATTGTTACCACACCTAGTATTTTTGAGTTGATTTTTACACACTCTTAATACATCTCTAATCGTTCATTTAGTTATTCCTCTAATATAGTGATATACAAATAAAAATCACCACATTAAACTGGCTAAATCAATGTCAAAAAATATGGTAATAATACTTTATTATAACATTGCAACATGTCACACTACAACCAAGAGAATTTAGGCTTATCCGTTAATATACTCGCAAACAAGTGGTGATCGCGAGCGCTGACCTAAGTTCTGTGTGAGGAGATATACAGTTGCTATTACAACCCTGAAGATTTCAGGTCTTGACCGCATTTTTGACAATCTACTAACCACAACATGTGTCCAAAACGTTAACGGTCCATCCACGTCTAGGTCGTCTATGTTTTAACGGATTCTTTAGGCGGTTGAAACCATTCTTCCAGCAGACTCAAGAAGGCTGGTTTCACATTGGCCGGCGGGCGAAAATCATTTTGCCCTTCATCCGAATGGAGGACGTAATGCTCAGAAAGTTGCATACGTGTTCTAAATAACATATTCCGGAAATAGCAGACGTTTCTCTTCATGCAGATGAAAAGGGTAACCACTCTCACCATTCGAAAGAAAGCATTTAAATAAGCAAACCCTATGATAAGCAAATTGTAATTTTAAAAAGTCACCGAACGAAAATTTACACGCCGAAAATTGGCACATTCGGTGCGTAATTCTCAGAAATTTGGTGACTTTTCACACGACACTTAAGCATTTCTCGCTATCGGCAGCCCAGCTAAATTGAGAAACCTTCACTAAGCCTCATGTGAGACACAATAATAACATTATCTCAACGGATAATTATTCGAATTCGTTACATTATCACATCTGGAGGTTATTTCTTTGCGTGATGGGATGGGATAGTTCACGGAATGTAAGTTACACACAATTTCATGATAACATTTATTTAAATGCTATATCAACACTACTTTAAGACGCTGTGTGGAAAGGAAATGTCCGGAAGGGGGAGACAAATTCATCTGTTGGCCATTAAATCCCCAATTGAGGGGAAAATATATCAGTGTTCGTGCTACACATTACTGCAACGCAAATATGACGTAGGTTGTGTGCTAGCTGTTATCAATGAAGTATCTTAATTACTGCCAAGGGTAATATCAGAATATCCAATAAAATCAATATTTTTTAAGGACCCAGACTAACACGGCGTGATTTGTTGACTTCCAATCTAAAAATAAATAAGAGACGGAATGCGATTGATTGAAAATAGGAGCAAAAAACTGAACCTTATTAAGAAGAAAATGACACGTTACATCATTCAATATTTGTTTCAAATGCACGATAACGGTGATAGTTTATTTTAGCTAATGAATAATATTGGGAAATAATGTATACGACTGTTTCACAGAGTACACCATTTAAAAAAATAGTAATTAGTAATCGCCACACAAAAATTCAAGGCCCAAGGAGGGAGACATATGCATTTAAGAAGAACAAATTAAATGACAATAAATTCAACAGATTCAGGCGAAATGTAGTGGAAGTTCGTCATTATTAGAAAAACAAATTTGCACCTTTCCACACATGTATGGAAACAAATCTGTAGAAAAGTGCAAATTTGTTTTTCTCATGAATAATGACTAATTTAGAATTTCATGTCCAAAGAAATCTTAAGAAGTGTTATACAGCTTACGACGTTGGAACATCCTAGTCACCGACAGAAGTAATACATTCCAAATCTCTCAAAGGTGGCCCACGAATGAAAGCAAAGAATTTCAAATTCACGGCATTGATAACGTTTTGTGGGAAGTCATATATTTTGTCATAAGTACAAAAAATCTTTAAAATATACATGCCATTCCTCCAGGCAGTACGATAAATTTAAGTGTCTACAAATCATGAAGTAATAGAGCCTAGTTCTCTAAACATATGGGGTTTTAAACTGTTGAATTTATTTTCATGATAAACCCGCAAATTATAGTACGCCAAAATGGATTGTAGCATCTAAGGAACTTTGACTGCTGCTGGATTTCTCTATTGTCAGAAGATGTCAACTTAATTAAAGTGAAGTAATAACTACCTCCAAGGTTGCCTGTTTTTATCATGTAATAGATATTTAGTGTGCAATGGTGGCCGTCACGTTCTTCTCGAAAAACTCCATCCCTATTCCACACACTAAATGAACTACATGGTTAAGGGATAGTAAATCTTATAATAACCTTCTTACTTAAGTAAAATGTCTTATTTTTTGTATGTTCTAGGCAGTAAATCAAGAATATTCTATTATAAAATGTATCTACCGGAACTGGCATAGATAACATATATTGGCGTTGAACAATTGAAAAAACATGCGATGAGTCTAGACCCCGAGAATAGATCGCCGAGGAGAGAGATATGTGGGGCAGCCTCCCTCCGCTCAACTCCCCCCTCCCCCCCAGGGCTCCCCCACGATGGACCTTACGCACGGTGCCCTACTATTAGTAGACGTTGAAACCGACATCGAAGTACTGAAGACGAAATGCTAATTAAATAAACACGGACTGAGAGCGAATATGCCCACTCGTACGATGCACCACTATGGAGCAGATTAGCCACTTCCGCACTATGAATATCCTCCTTGCCCTCACTACTAATCCTTGTTCCTTATCCTATTATTCGTTCCCTATTGGGGCATCAATTCACTTCCTGCTACAACTTAACCTTGCAAAACTATTACTTAAACAATGTACACGATTGCGAGATACGTGAATATCACTTCAAAACAACGATAATTAATTGAAATACTTAAAATGTTAATTAGGATTTTAAATGCATTAACATCCTCCAAAAAATTCTTAAATCTTATTAGAATATATGAGATAATTATTTTGGAATTATGATATTTCCGAAGGATTGCAATACCGGATAAAAAAACAATTACTAATGTCGCATAATTGAGCCCATGCAACTGGCAGCCTATTACTAACCATACCATAATCCCTATTTACGTAACTGTTTTCATGATGTTAAGTAATCGTAAGATAGAAACACAAGAACGAGCCTTAAATAAACTACGCGTGGTAGTTCACATGCATAGTAAACGAAAGGGTATAATGATAACATGTTAGGCCGAAGGCATTCTTAATGCTGGTTGCATATGTGCGCGCTGAGCACGTGACCTTCAAACAGAGACGCGTAACACCGGTGGCGGATGCTAACCCACCCAGCCGGGAAAAGGGCTGAGTGGGCGGGGGGATTAAGGAAGGGATGCAAAGGAGGAAGAGGGGTAGGGGCGTATAGCGGTGAGGCGGGCGGGGGACAGTTTAAGGTGTCTTTGTCGTCTCAAGTCAAACCTATATCAATGGTCCCATTCTCCTCGGAATATGCCCTTTGTCTCCTGGACGGCCGGCTCTGCATTTTCAATTTTCGTGACTCTTGGAAAATTAAAGGCGAGATCCCTCTCACTTTCCTTGCAATTGCTTCCGATATGCCTCCTCGCGCCCGTCGAGTGATAGCATGAATTAACCTCCCTAACGGAACTGCCGATTATTCGAATGCTTGAGGTGGGTTCCCGGAAACAAATCTATATCGGCCTTTAGACAAACCGCAGACTTCACGTCGATTGTCCTACACTTTTATCTCCAAAGGAAAATCAGTGAAATGTACACCGGTGTTGGCCATCTCCTTTTCAATATCTACTCCAATTTCACACAAACATCATCGCATGCAAACAACAGTTTTTGGATTTCTCTTCATGTAAAATGATTTCTTGTTTGAGAATTTGCTGACTCCTAAAAAAAACATCAATTACATTTGGTTTTACAACCTCACTTCATGTGTTCCTATCAATTGAAGGAAATGTACGCGAGACATTTTTTGAGATGCTAAGTACTTTCTTATAGTGGATTCTTTGAAAAGACTACACTGGAAATAAAAAATTTTACTGTGAGAAATTCGAGAGGAATGCATGTCAATGAAAAATGTCATCATTTGGACCGAAATTAATAAACAATAGCTTTACAAGATGGAATATATATCATAACATGAAAATAATCCACGTTTTTTCTTTAATGAAGTTTGGAAGACGTAACATTTGCCGCAATATTAGGCGACGAAATATAAATTTTAAGCCAATTACATTGCAAAAGTGCACTTTTCTTTGGGAGGGGACGGCGTATTAAAACATTTCCTTCAATAGGGACCAATGACTTCGGACATTTTCTCAATTTACTGTCCAAACGCACATACAGCAGAGGATTACCCGCATTTTTAGCCGGGAAAAATAGGAAGGAAGAATGAAGAGATGTTAAACCGACAAAAGAGGTGCACATCAACCAGGGCAATTTGTAGAGTAATATTCCTGTAATTTAAGAATGGATCGAACAGTAAAAAATTAGGGAAATGATGACTTGGGGTTAACTTCTAGATTTCATGTGTGCGACAACAATGGTGAAAACTGCAAGCATATTATGGGGAAGTAAAACACGTATTGATTGCGATTCACAGCCGTAAATCAACTACTTTTAGCATAACTCCCAAGTACTCTCACTCCGCCAATGATATTTTTCTAATTCATTTTCCATGCTTCATTTTTTTTAACATACGTCTTTAGACAGATGCTGCTTTTATAAATCGTCCCGGACTGTCTTCGTAATCATCTCCTTTCTGTGATCCAGATACTTATACTCCGGCACGATACCATGCTTTGTGATGCCATTGATTAGAAGGGAAATCAAAAACGCAATGAGAATTAAAAGGGAACAAAATGCTAAATGCCCAATAAGAGGCCTGGAAATAAGACGAGGCATTTTGCATTCACTCACTAATTAGCCGCAAGCTTTGATATCAAGTGCTTTAGAAGTATCGGCAAATGTGTTGCCAAGAAACGAGTTCTTTTTTTGCATTAGTTAGAACATCGAAGGAAATAACGCTCTTGTACCATACCTTATCCCCCCAGTCAAACAGTATACTAAAGTAACCAAGGAATTTTCGCGGAAAATTCCTAGATCAGAAAAAAGGAACCACTTCACTTGTCAGAACACCACAAAACCATATCGCTGTTGACAAAGTCACATGTCCATCCTATTCTAGACAACAACGGCTCCACCAGCCAAATCACCAATTTCCGAAACAACGGTGCAGCTGAGCATACATGGCAAACTACAACAAATGTAATGGAACAAAGGAGCGATTTGAAATACAAATATATGATCACGTATTAATTCGTAAATACTGACTTAAAAACGAATAACCACGATTTGGAACATATCTCCATGATATCAGCTAAGTTAACCTTTCAATGCAACAATTTCAGAGAGAAAAAATCATTCGCCATGACCAGGATAATGAATGATTGAGGCGAATGATTTTTACACTCTGAAATTGTTGCATTGTAATGCATATTAGCGGATGACTCCGTCAAAAGTTAAGTGTCACGTAAAAGGTATCTCCCGCACTATCTTGGAACTTAATAAATCTTTGAATTGAATATATCATTCCGCTACTGTTTTGCAAAAGGCTCCAATAATGTACGAAACTGTTTCGTGCTATGAACTTATGGATTTCAAGAAATATGTTCTGCATCATCAACTTAACAGAATTCATTTCAATAAGTTATCCGAGACAAGTTAACCGCAAATTTAGGAATGCCTAAGGTTCATTTTTTTATTATTTACTCACTTTTTAATTACACTATTTTTATTTTCATGGGAGCGCACAGGATATAATAATATGATAATCCGCCTTATGGGAACTTTAGTTTCCATGATGATGAAAGAGTATATCACTCTCATAAAATTCTGTCATTGAATTAATTACTCGGCCTTTCTTCATAGAATTTGCGAACGTAACAAATCAATTTTATAATCTCTAACTTTCTTTTACAATCACACTTCACTACTTTCACCAAAAAACTATAAAAAAGCTCGTCAAGCTGGCAGTAACAATCTACTTCACACCAACATTGACATATCAAGCCACATGAGTGTGACACGCCTCTGGGTGTAGAGATCGACCGCAGAGGACACTGAAGATGCGGCTGGAGAGGAGACAATGCCAACATAATCCGAAAATTTTGGCGATTATTTTTTTCAGTTCGCGACCATTCTTTCACTTGAGGAATTTCTTTCCAAAATTCTAAAAGTTACGGTTTTCATTAATTTATTTCTCACGGAAGCACAGCGATATCCTTGAAATTAAAAAAAATCGAACGTTTTAAGGCGCGAAGTATTGCTTCTTTGAATTAAAATTTTTACAATGTAAACTTTCGCACATATTTTTCTACGCATTGCATATGTAGCAACGCGGCTCAAAATGACCTTTAACAAATTTATTCAAGTGCCTTTCTTTGTTTTCAAACCCAATATTCAGCAGAATTGAGTATGCAATTAACTTGCTTTTTTCGTCTGACCGGAGAGCCCACGTTGAAATGTCAACTACTTTCTACAACAGAGTTTCTTCCGGCAAGAAATTTACCTAGCGTCTTTCGCAAATAGGGATTAGGTTTCGTTCAGGGGAAAAGCTAAATTCTGTGCGCATAAAACACGAATACTCATTAATATTAACAGAGCATATTCTTCAGTAAGTGTGGCTACTTGCGCTGGTCCTGGTGCCTCCATATCGAGGATGTTCTCTGCCCCTTTCTTCAAGCCGGCAATTTCCTTTCAGCGAACAGCTTACCTATATCATCCAATATATTCACGGGTTTTCAATTCGTGATACGTACATAAACAACTTCAAGAAATACCAACAACTGTTCACGTCTAAGGAAGATTAAAAAAACTGGCTTCTGACTATCAAATACACCCACGGAATAAAACGAAACTAAATGCCGTAAAACCAACCACCTAAGCCACCTTTGCCGATGAGACCAAACAGTGAAGACCTGTTTCTCAAAGCTCAAAGCCAGTTTACAATTACTAAAAAGTAGATGGTAATAAAAGACACCAAATTTGGTACACGCCTACATTACAAATATGGCAAATTTGCAAATTCTTTACCACATTTAAGACTGATCAGGGCACCTGTAAACCGACTTGTAGCCTTGAGAAACGGAAGCCATCCCACAGCTTATCTGAGGGCGAAACTTTCGTATCAAACTTGATGGAACCGATGTCACAGTGACGTGGGTGGCAGGGGAGAGGGAAATCTTGAACACTTCGCCATCGATGACGGTGTGTCCATTGCTCCATATTTTGCCGGAGTGAATGGAAAAAGGAATCAATTAGAACAACCACTTGCAGAGGGATGGAGAAAGGGGAGCCAAGGCCGAGGCAGGTGCGATTTTGTCTCACTATCTCGCTCGCGTGTGTGCCACGAGGCTTCGTCTGTTTCGCCGCCGCGAGCCTTACTCCAGCGAAAACTTGCTTCGATTCGGCGGGCGATCTAATCCGAGTGGAGGCAGCACGTGATAGTACAAGGTCCGTCCCAAAAGTAGTAAAGTCTGATTAAGGAAAGTAAAGACTGAGTCGATTTAAAAAATGTATTGCCAGGATTGATACATTCACTGAAAAGTTTTGAGTGGAAAAATGACCCGTGTGCGTCCACACGCCAATGCCAACGGATTTTCCACGCCTCCTAAGCCTTATGTAAGGCGGCTCTCGGAATTCTGATTAGCTCTCTCGTCACGGCCTGTCGTAACGCTTCCACCGAGCTGTGGTGACGTTCTTTCGACATGATTTGAGGTGGGGGAAGACGAAGTCTGGTGGGGCATCATCTAAAACATTTGGATCCTCATTCATATGGTCGACAAGTTCTTGGCAGATCCTTGTGCGAGTTTCCTTTTATTCGCCCGAGAGCACTCGCGGCAACAACTTCGCACACACCTTTCTCATGCCCATGTTTTCGCTCACAAGTCGACGCAGACCACTTTTAGGGATGTCAAGTTCATCAGAAACCATGCGAACACAATCTGCAATCCCTGTCTAACAAAGCCCTCACCCTTGCAAGATTTTCGTACCTTTTTGAGGTCGAAGGGTGTCCTGAACGATCGGCGTTTACAATATCATCTATACCCGCCAGAAACAACTTGTGACACTCCAAAACACACATCTACCCACGCCGTTATCACCAAAATATGCATTGGGTCTATTTTCCGGTTTTGCCCAGTTTCACGTAATATTTGATGGCGTAGCGCTGTTCCAATAACCGGTTCATGACGGAGCGTAACAAGGTGATGTTATAGAGGTTTCGCGAACGAACGATCTGCACTCCACAAAGGCTGGGAGCCAACTGCCACCGGGATCCAGCATTTCCTGAGATTCCCCTCACCCGGACCCGCACCCAGAGAAACCGCCGCACGTCCGTCCGTCTATCCGGGAAAAAATAAGTCATACTACTTTTGGGACAGACCTTGTACGCTTGTTAAGCACGTGTCGAACGCTCTTCTCACGCCCTTTGCCGGATCGATTGATTAGACATGGGAAGAGCTACCTCGTGCGGTGGAAATCAGATGCAGGACGCTGCCCGTCGATTGCAATCCGATCAAAACCTTCCAAATCAGAATTCCCAACATGAACTAGCTTCAATCATTTTGCGATCAACATCCCCACACCACGGAAATCAACCCGAGGGTGGTCTGATGAGTGAGGGGAGGATAGAACTCACCTAATGTTAAGCCCGACGGGACGTGAAATTTATGCGGAAGGGGTGGGTGGCAGGGTCATTTCCTTCTACCGCCTGTGGTTTCTCGTAAGGATCTAGTATGCGAAAAATCACTCAGCTTAGTGAAGCTAAGGGTGACCAGTGGCATCACGCAGAAAATATCCCGATCCCTTACTTCTATAGCCCAGCATTTTAAGCACTGGACTACTACGCACCGCATAAACCCATTTTACAAAAAAGTTCAAACAAATACTATATTTCCAAACAAAATGGTTTTTCAAAAAACCAAAAAACACATGACGCAACCTGAGACAGTTCATAACATTCATTGAATATTCATAAACATGAACCATGCGCTGGCATTAGATCAGAACGGAGTTGCGGGATGAAGACGACAGGAAATGCTTTTTTTTGTTTACAGTAAAAACTGCAATCGCAAGAGAACATATAATACTTCTGGTAAGACCTGGGGTATCACGTTAGACGGGTTAAACCTTTGGACCATGGTACATCCGTTAAAACTCCAAGCAAATCGGTAAATAAGAATGAATTCCTTAAAATTCATTTTATTTTGAAATCCATAAAATAAAGGTAGGTGTAGAGTTATTATGTTTAAACGCTAAATGAATTTTCCCAAGGACCTCAAAAAAGTTACCAAACGGTTATTGTTTCTTACGCGGATTCACAAATAAATTATTGCATAAGAGTAAATCTTACATGGGAAGTGTGCTCGTTGTACTTAGTACATTTTATTTGGTTCCGGCTTTGCAGGGTACCTTTTGTAGAACCAGCTATCATAATTTAACTGAATATGCTAACTATTTTAAAAAGTACACACTTTAGCGCCATAACCCAAAGTAAAAATAACGTAACGTTAATCTTTACTGCCCTATTTCTGTTGAAACTCTGCGCATAGTTAGTATACAAACACGCAGACATTTACATTTAGCTGAATTTTAACTGCCTTTTCAAAAAGTATAAATTACTTCCCAAATGATTCTAAGACAAATAACTACCCGGCCTGGAGGGGTTTTGAATAAGAGGCGTAATCAACATTTTTCACTTCGAAGGAAATTTGTATGCACCGCACCATAATAAACCTCAGCGGAAACAAAGACTCCATCAATGAAAAATGTCTCCGTCCACCTGCGGTCAACGTGACATTCCAGGTCGACTGTAGCGTAACTGACCCTAAAGATTCAATCTTAAAACGCAGCACACAGGGATACGATATGTGTCCTTGGAGAGAAAACCGTAGTATGTTGCATGTCCATGAGGTAGTGGAATTTCGTCTCCTTACTTTACAAATTCTAGCTTGCACGTTATTGGATAAATTTTACCACATTCTAAGGTGCATTTGCTTGTTAGTTGATAGTATATGTATTTGCATACGGGTAAGTTGAAATGATTTTTTCATGAATGTATACGCCACCATGTGTGTAGGTTTACATGGATGTGTTGATTTTGTATTTGGTTTTGTTTCCTTTTACGGGAGGGGACCTAACACCCCCCACCACACGCCCTTGAGGAGTATTGTGTAGATGGAGATGATAGGCGATTCGCTACGGTGCCTATCACGCACCTCCAAGATGATAAAAATGTGGGTATTAACCGCCTTCACTCAATACAAGATTTATTAGCACGTTCTCTTGAAGGCCAACTGCAAGAAGAAAAACTCGCACGCTCAAAGGGGCTTGACTGCGAAAGTAAATAGTGTTCAAAGTCAAATTCATACGAACTGGCATGCAACAGGTTATCAATCAAAGGCAAAATTAAACGTAAAGAAATCACTAACTTCGCTAAAGAACTAAGTCAATAATCTGATAATAACCCTAACCTTCGTCGTCGGTAGTGAATCTATTCCCACAGTTAATTGAAGGATCAGTCAATTGAGTACAGTGTATCCTTTTGCTAACGCAATCCTTAGATAACATTAGCCAAGACCCACAGCCAATTAGATCCATTTTAGTAACAGCAACTGAAAACCAATTCTGAACCATAACGATTGGCCATATTGGTTAAAAACCAGACAATCCATTACCTCTACTTGGATGCGATCAAACAAAATTGCCAAGAATATAATCTGCGTGGACAACCACATTTGATATATGATGCATACGACATCTTCAAAGATGTCGTATGCATTCATTCACAAAATTCATTAGATATTTTCCTAATTTTTTCATCAATTTTCGTCAAAGTATACTTTTCATGGAATACTACAGAGTTTTAATACTTATAATACGAACGCAATGAATCATAGGCAAGGGCGTCAATTCATGAAGAATTGTGAAGAATGTAAGTAAACTCATGCAATTTTTACGACAGCAAGATTAGGAATTTTAAATGTGCCCGATCACACTTACCAAATCTAAGTCAGAGAAGCTAAATGCTTTAATTGCTTTGCATTCCATCCACATTTGCATTATATCTGAATGCGTAGATAAGTCGACATTTACCCGTTATTCCAAACTAATAGTTAACAATGATAAAGTAATATCAACTTTTCCAGTCTAATACGACGACCTGACAGTAAAATCTGCATCAGATGGAATGACATGACTGAATCAGACGACAAACGACAAGTTCACATGAGGCTACGGCCACAAGCTGGAAGAAAAGGGAATAGCACTTCTGCGAATGATTATAGCTCCGACCATCGTCAATAATGGCTGTTGGTAATTGGAAAATAGTAGGGCTACATGGGATTTGGGGGACAATGGAAGGATCAGCCTATAAACAATCAGAGGAGGAAAATTATACTACATGCTCTCTAAGATGGTTGATGTAGCGCACTAGTGAATCTGTAAGAAAATTGGTTCATCACCCTAAGGCATATCTGATAATTCGGAAAGGGAAATCGGATTCGGCGTGGAAAGCAAATATTTTGCAAAATATGATGAGCGAAGTGAAAAAGTATCATCTCTGATGATGAAAATAAAAGCAAAATCACGAATAAAACTAGGCTCTAGAATCTGGACGGCCAATCGAATATGCGTTCTCATTAAAATCGCTTGTTTCGCAGATTGAAATTAAGTATAAAATAACGTCACAGACCTCAAACAGACGTTAAATTTCGAGAGTTATTGATCGCGAGTTCAATCTCGTAACCTACATAGGGCTACTGTGTGACCGCCCGTCGCCCCCCCCCCCCGCCAGCAGGCCAGCACCACCACACCAGTGGGTCAAGGCTTCACTGCCACCTCTGCGCACAATGAAAAGAGCTCCAAACGCCATAACAGGGAGGGAGAGAGAGAAAGAGAGACGGAATTCAAGGCGGCTTACAGCCTCCTCCATTTACGATCCACTTTCGCACGTCACACGAAAAACGAAAGTGGATACACGAATGACGACGCATCCTGTAGAACCTAATGATACAAAAGATGAAAGAGGTTATAACCCCTTCCCCAACCCTTCGATACCTTCGGGGCAAACTCGAACGAATTATTCGCGCGTGAATTCCGCGTCGGTCGGAAAATGCAAAAAAACACCGTTGCATTACGACCTCATACGTTTTCAACGCATTCAAATACGCCTTCCTCTTAAGTGTCCCACGTCCGAATGAAAACGGCTCCACTGAAATTGCGTAACACATTTCCCTTCGCCACTTCTTCCGCGGAATACCTTTTGAATGAATCAGCTGAGTCCGTCTCCGTCCACTTCGTCATCCGTTCGCGACGCGACGGCGATTTCCCGGGGACATTGTCTCCCTACTCCCACGAGGGAATCTCTAAACTGAAACGGCCAGCACAAAAAACTCGTGAAGTTTGACATGGATACAAATTTGGGTTGGTTAATGTGGTCGATACACTTTTCCTATACAAACAGTTCTGAAACGAGATACTTCCCTTTTGAGTACGTCAGAAAATTCACCGTCCCAAGGACTACTTGTATTGCTAAAGTTTTGGCACCATTCATCTACCTTCATGCTACAATATCTAAGGCCTGTGGCGAAGTAATTTTCAGCGGTCCAACGTTTTCCCATAACTCGCATTCTCAAAACATTAAAAATGAAGTAGAATCGATTTCGGAAGCCCAAGTCTTACGCAACCTTCATGAAGTAAACAGCACAAGGTCACTGCATTTTAATTGTGACTGACGACGGCCAAGGTTCTGTACTTTTAAAACGAGGGCTTAACAAATTACCAAATAACGAATGCGAACCAAATTTTTTCTCAATGTCCTACATTAACATTTTTCTTTTCAAGAAGGATCAAAGAAAATATTAACACAGCGATCACGGTTGCGAGAAAAACTAAAGTTTATTTTCCAGTGAAAAGCTTCTTGCGCCAATGCATTAAGAACATGTTCTTTCAGGGAATCCACGCATTAACCCTGACCTTCGGTGTCTATGGAAATTTTTAACCCCGATTGGCGATCTGAATTTGTCTCGACGAAGCAGAAGCCTGCACAGAATTTTCGTGGCAAAGAGTTCAGGGGGGAGAGGTAGGGTGATTATGGTAAACGTCACGCATTTGTGCACGTGTCGGACAGAGTGTTTTGGTTCCGGATTGGTGTAGGCAGGCCCACGATCGACGGCACAGGGTGATACAACGATCGCCTCGAGTGCATTTCGAGCCTTGGAGGTCACCGAAGTAGGCTAATGCCGGATCGCCAGTTTCTCCACTCTCCCGCGACTCTGGGGGCGCTCTAGTCTATGGCTAAATTTCTTAAGAGAGCCGGCAAGGGATTCGTTGCCGTTGCAATCGTCTCCACAAGTAGAGTCATCACCTGTTCGACCAAGACCAAGCCTGGCCCAATGAGGAAGCGCGCGATGACTTCTGACGCAACGATGGCAACAACGCATGCCAGAAGCAAACAAAGAGAACAAAAATTACGCTCCAGACCGATTAGGCAGTAGCCGACTAAAATGTTGGGATGCCGGATCCCGCCTGGGAACGCCAGATCTATGGATTCGTGGGACGAACACCTGTGGTCATGCTTAAAAATACAACGTGATGGGAAATGCGGGCTCTCTCTCGGTCACACATGTATACTTCAAATTTTCCCAAAGCCCCAACGGATAATGAGTCTGGAACCAACGACAATAACCATCATCCCTGAACTATTCTAGTATTTAATAATGCTATGAGACTGTTTGAGTCCTCGCGTAACGAAGCACGTCTACGTGTCCTATTTACACCTTTAGTATTTTTACACCTTTACCTACTTACACCTTTAGTATTTCGCTCTTTTGCCAATGCAACTTAATTCTAAGCACTATTTCTTCATTCTTCTCCCATGCTCGAAACGCACCTACACAATTTCAATTGGAATCACTAACGATACACGTTATGATATCATCCAGAATTCGAAGATTCAGCCGTTAGCGTAACTCGATACAAATCATCAATCGTTTTTGACTAAGACACCCCGCTCATCGCTTTCCTACAGAAGACGGGATTCTACAATTACATCGCGATGCTCGATTCCCAGGTGGCTTTTAACGGGAAATCTCGGGTGTCGACCAAGCTCCGTGATACTACCGCGCCTAAAATCGACAACCACAAAAATCACACCGCCGAAGTGTGAATATGACCAGAATTCCTCCCAACGCAAAAAAAACAAACAACTGATGCTTCGCGCGCGCGTCGAGGACAAATTACTCCAAGTGGCCGAGGGGAGTTGGGGAGGGGCGGGCTGGGCCATGCAACCACCACACCCCGCCCCGACTCTCGGGGGGATATTGGTGCGGCAGGGAAGGGGTGGGGGTAGAAAACGAGGGCAGGGGAGGGGGAACAAGAGGCGGTAACTGACCGTGAGAGAGGGAAGTGTGGGGGAGGGAGAAGGGTTGGAATCTTCTCATCAATCAATAACACAACCGAAGAGCAGTGCAACAACAACGCCAGGAACTGGTTGGTTGCATCTAGTCGCCACATAGTACGACTTATGCGAAAAAATATCTCCCTCCCACCACGCCAATATTCTCTCTCTACGATATCAGGCACACACACAAGAGCGCGCGCACCTACACAAAAATACGCAACTGGCGCCCTCCCCGCCGCGGGGACGGGGTGCTTAAGTTTCGCGGCGACGGCACCGATTGCCGGCACCACAGACAGCGAGATGGTATCTGGGGGTGCTTCAGACTGCGACAAGGTGCTCGCAAGAACAGAGCGCGTACGGACGCAGGTTTTAAAACCATCGCCGAGCGATTGGATACGCCACCGACCCCGTGGTCAAAGAGAAAAATACACAAAGGAATAAGTCCAGCGGCAGCCCATTTGGCGTCTTATTGAATAATGACGACAGGAATGGAGAGAAAAACTCGTCGCAAGAGCTCTCTCCCTCCTATGGAACGAAAACGGGCACGTGAGAAAACGTCCCGGCAAGTCGCACGACTGGAAGCGATGGCGGCGACCCTAGAGCATCAAAAGGGGGCGGAACAAGAAGGGATGTTTGAAAGGCGCTCGTGGGACACGGGGAAGAAGAGGAAGAACGCACCGGGGTTGACGGAGGGGCTGAGGAATAGAGGAGGGATTGGGCGAGAGAATGGAAGGTACACATATCCACACACTACCGGCAAGCCTCGGGACACCTTTCCCACGTCGCCCAGGTGAGGAGAGTTCCTTGCAGGGGGTGGGGAGACAAGGAGGGGCGGCGGGCGGGAAGGGGTGTGCCAACGGGAGGGAGCGAATCCACCGGCAACGAGGGAAGAGAAGGAAGGGGGGAGGAAGGAGAAAAGTTTCGTGGCGAGAGGGAGCCTTTCCGTGGGGCCTTATTCCCACGTTGAAGAGAGCATTGGCTCTTTTTTAACCGCGGGACGGCTGGATTACTGAAACAGGGAGGAAGGGGGGGGGTTCTTGCATGCCTTGAAAGATGCTGCTGCACACGGAAAAACAACCGTTCCCCGGGAAAGGGAACGTTTTTGGACACAACAGATGCATTTTTGATGCATGAAAAGGTGGCGCTCAGAAATAGTGCTACGTGGTCGGCAATAAGCTAAGGAAAATGGCAACCGCGAAGTAAAATTAAGGGAGTTAGGCAGACTAAGCTTCGACTATTTCTTTTACGACTTGGGATTTTATTCATGGCTTTCGTAGCTAAATAACGGAGGATGCCAAAATTATATTATGGTCGAATACACGAAATAGGAATAAAGCATATTTAACATTTAATACGCCATCGATTAATCCACTTGAAAACGGGCTATTTTTGGCTTTGCCCACCGAAAGGAAAAGGTGTGGAGGGAATGTAAAAAACTTTAAATACAAAATGAACTACGAGAAACATCTCCATCAAGCAAGAATATTTGAGCACGAACAGTTACGTCCCCTTCGTACAGGGTTGTTACCATATCTTAATGCTTTTACCTGGATTGCGGGCACATTACAAGGGACTTAAGGCGAGGTGCCACCAAAGCCAGACCCCGGCTTAGAAGAAAAATTTAAAAAAATTGAAAAACATAATATCCCTGTGTTTTGGCACATGGGGTCGATGCTGTTCAGTCGTGAAATTATGCCGGTTAAGTTACACGTGCGCCAAAATGAGCGGAAGCAACCGTAAGTACGCAGAAAATATGCCTGATAGCAGTGGGATTAGGTGTAAGAGCCTGGCAGAACTCCAGCGGGTGAAGGTCGAGATGTTATGATGACACGCGAAATGGTGCATTACCATGTACTTCAATATTAACTCCAAATTTTCTTATAGTTTGAAGGCTTTCTTTGTAAGAGGGTTGGCAAACCAAATTCTTTCAGTAAGATTCAACATTTTAAAAGCTGAATTATTAGAAGCAAAATAGTTTCAAGTAATTCAAAAGAAACATATTTCCAAAAAAGATCTGAAAGAAAGTTCTCTTACATCATTTGAATAAGGACTCCAAAAACCAGACCTCGGCAACGTCGATTTTCGACGCAGACTCGCACCGAGGCGTTATCTACCCTGCTAAACGATGCGTTTTTCGTGTAATAAATTCAGCGAACAGAATTATCGCAACCTGTGCCATATGCATGATAACGAACGTTACGTTGCATGAGAATTCACCAGACCGGATAAGTTAAACTTCTACTACTATATAAAACAAATAAGCTGGGTGCGTATTCATACACTGTATTAATGACGGTAAGACGCCTGCGATCAAGATGATGAACAGCAACTTACTGATAAACAAACGAAACTGGACAAGAAATGGCGACTGTGGCCAGTAGCTCCCTGTGTTTTATGGGCCCCTTTACTCTTATTTATGCCGCGCACGAAGCGAGGTCACATTGCAACATTGCTGCTTGCTGGCACTTCTCGGATTGTTTCCGACGGACTCAACAGAGGGAAGCACCATCTTGTCCCTACTCGGGGATCTCGTAAGACTCGTTGGTTAAGACAGCTCGTCCTGACAGTGGACTATATCTTAACCCAATTTAGAAAATGTCTAAATGACCTACACGAAGACTACATATTCAACTTATTATACCAGTTTGTGCACACAAACTAATTAATGAAAGCCATACATACTGTTTGTTCAACCATTAATGAAATACCTCAGATGGTATTACAAAATCATGCACCAAATGAAATAAACTAATAAATAATTACGTAATTTAAAAATTACAACTATTTAATGATAGTAGCATTCACTCGAATTAATTCAAGAACTTTTGTTCATCTCTAGCGCTTCGGAAATTAAATTGACAATTTTGTCATTATCATTTATTTTCTCTCAAATGCCTTGCAGAAAACTGACTTGAGTTTTTATCAATATTTCTAATCTGAAGCAAACACTTTTTATCTAATGCTCCTATCCCTTCATAAATAATTTGAAATAATCGTTGCCCAACATATAAAAAAACAAATGATAACATGCCTCAAAATAGTGAGAACTAAAATTTATAATTATACTGGCGCACCACTCAATTGCTTATCATTTTTTTCAATTCCTAACTCGATTTGACAACTTGCTAAGTTTAAAAAGTTTTATTTGCTTACCAAACTTAGACATTGTGATTGTGTATACTGTTGCCTTTCAGACACGAAATAACCATCTACAATAAAAACATCAAGCTAGACATAAATTTTACCACAGTTTCCAGTAATTAATGAGCAACATGACAAATTAGGGCAATGCTCCAAAAAGGTGCGAATTGCGTACTCTCATACCGGGATAGCCGAAGCGTGACACTATGGACAACAACCGTTTATTTAGCATATCAGTTCAATTTTCTCCTACAAAAAACTATAAGTTCCACACGAGGATTCTGCTGGATGAACCCCATGATGCTTTTACAACAAATAAAAGTCACTGACCACAGGTTACATTTCACCCTATTTTCTAAGCCTACTACTCTACGGATAACTTACCAGAGCGAAGAAATTTGTGTGGCAGTCCTCTAAGCTGGCACCGTTAGTCGAGTGGTTTGGGTGCGTCATGGCTTCTCCATCATCTTATGTGTCGATTAATGCACTAGTCACACTTTAAAGTTAACTAGAAATACTCCAATTATGATGTTATCCACGACCGTTCGGTAGGGTTTTCACCTTTCAATGGCGACTGTAATGGCGGATAGGAAACAACAAGCGCTAAGACTTCTAGAATCCTATTGGGTAGTGGAGGTCACGTGGGATAAGTGAAATGGCTGCGCTCTTGAAGCATGGGGTTCACATACGTTCGCCTCTCATATTACCTAGTACAGGCCTGTCTTCAATGGTTAGTGGAGAAAAAATTCAGGAATTAATAATAATTTCATCCATAGTTAACTTGTATATTATTTGAGCCACTATTTACTCATAAAATGTTAAATTTCAACGTTTTAATGTAACTCTGCTCCACTTCGATGTCGATATTTCATGCGTTTTTCAACTATTAAAATTCTATAGATTCATTCTTGATCCAACATACCTTAATTTACCTCATGAAATTAAGTGAATAATATTTCTACTACTGCAGAAGCGTGGCCGTAGTAATATTTCCACTAACGAAGACTTCTCTGCAACAACCAAACTGCAAGATAATGCCATTGCGTTGTCTTCCAAAGGGTAATGACATCATTTTTCTGCTCTGGAAAATAATGTGCAGTCTTATGTCTAAGAGTATCATTTTCTATACTTTTTAGGTTCCTCCGGTCCTTTAAACCTTACACCCCGCCTGACGACGTCGAACAATTGATACTTTCTATTGGGAAGAAGTTTTTTGGTTCCAACCTCGAAAAAAATACTAGAATAAATAATTCCAAGGAAAAGTTTGATATATTAGCAGAATGTCATAGAGCATTTAAGCACAGTGTGCCGAATTCACTGTTGCACACAATTGTAACCTTCGGTCTGTCAAGTCAATCATGTTGACATTAGTGCTTGGTAGCAACAACATCTTATTACTACTAATATTTACATGTATCTTCTTTAAAGGGGATATAGCGGAATTTTACCAGTCACCTGTAACGACAACTACTCCACTAGATGACATGAAAGTAATGACATTGCCACCCAATTTACATATACAGCACGACTACGTTCGCTTTCATCCAGGTACTGTTTTTTGCCTTGTCAGAACTTTTAATTTATGAATATGTTAATATGCTTTATGTACATTTTTTATTCCTAGAGGTAAGCAATTTATAAGACGTATTAGTGACTAATTTCACTTCGTGCTTAAATTTCAGATACTGACGTTATGTTTGGCGGAGTTAGCGCATTTCCTAAAAGTTCAACTATTGTCACAGGTTTAAAGTATAAAAAGAAATATAAGGGATATAAAGCAAAGACATCTTGGCCGTAAAAGAAAACAAAGAATTTCTACTGTTAATAATTGTATATTGAAATTATTTTATATTGGAGAACATAGGATTTGGCCAGGGCAAGGTACGACAGAAATAAATACAATGATTAGTGATTTATCTTTGTAAATTTGACATCTTTATAGACTGTCTTGGTCTACATATTGTACAAAATAGAGAGTTTTATAAATAAAAAGCACAGCTTTACAAGATCAATGTGCCATTGTATTTACAATTTTGTGGTTAATAATAAAGGAGGCAAATAATGTTATTAAATAACTATTACTTCCAAACTAAATCTTCATTTAGACGACTTGAAAATGCTCTTCCTCAGGCTCCTATTATCCCCTGGCTGTAATGAGTATACAATTAGTGGCTGTGATCGTTCAACAAGAGAAAATTTGTTAGCATTAAGTAAACTTAGTTATAACAATAATGAAAATAAATAACTAATAATAATCTATGGATTTACATTTTGAAGAGCCACCCATCTACAAATAATTTGATTAATAATCATTCCACATTATTTATTTCCTTTTTAAATTCACAATAAAGTGATTTCAGCCTTACCATTAGTCTTGATCCTAGTAGCATTCTGGCTTTATCTTCCTCCTGTGGAGAAGGGCCTTCATCTGTAATACCTCGATTCATTTTTATTTGAAGTTTTTGTTTAATTGCCTGTGAAATAAAAGAAGTTTGGAAATTAAATGATTTTTTGTTGTGTGATGGCAACACTTGGGGACCTTTCAAGAGGAAACTGAAGACAAAAGACTGCTTTCCTAAGAATATACATTACCCTGTCAATTTGCCACCCATTTTAATTATGTAGCCCAATTAGGTATTGTATTTTTGTAATTGGCAGCATATTAATGTACATATTTACATTATACACGATCATATATGTTGACTACCTCTACATATATACACTTGTATACACATCACTTATGATGCTCTTTTACCAATGAATGAAAGTAGCATCATCTGCATATGATACTGTTCAAGAATGAATGTAGCTAGAGAGATCATGACCAGAGATAAGGGTACTGATAGTGGGTCATGTGGTGCACTTTTGGTTATGATACTCAATTCTGATTTGACCACCTCCTAAACACATGATCACTCTAGCAGGAGAGGTAGGATTTAATCAGTTCTAGAAGAGTCTTGAATGTCATTGTAGAGTAATTTTTAGTAGTACTTGGGACAATTTCTAGAGGCAGATTTCACCAGAAAAATTGTTAGTTTCACCATATTTGTTACTTAATTGCAGACTAAAACACCTTGGCAAAATAGCCGCATAAGATACAGGATGATAGCTAGGATGGTCTCCCTTATTATGTACAGGTAGCACTTTATTAGATGTAAGAAGATCAGGGAAGATAACATAACTTGCATCAATCATTTAATGATGGCACCGATCGGGGGGAAAGCTGGAAGAGTGCTGACTTATTTAATAGGACTGTCAGGATGTCACAAATGATCTTACTGTTGGATGCTTTTAGGTTTGTAATAAGTGATTCTAACAATACTTTCTAAGAGGATTGCCAGTGGCCAAATAAAAGCATTTTTACTTGTTTTAAAAAAAAGGCAAGTGAAGTATTTTGTGACTTAACATCTAAATAGTGATTCCATCAGGCTGAATATCAAATTTACCCTGTTCATTTTCTTGATGGTAGTTTATTTCTTAAGTTTCCTGGTAGGCATTGGTTTTCAACTTGTGCAATGCACAATATTTTAGTTTTATACTCAATTTTCAAATCCTCATTGCTGATTAACACATTTCAAATGTATAACTGAAATGTGTTAATTCCAAAAAGTTGTAAATTGTATGTATTGTACTTGCATATTGTTTTGATTTTGCATAATGTTTTTTTTACTGAAATGAAGTGTAAAACATGTTTTGACAAAGCCATGCATAATTCTATGCTTATGGTGAATGAATAAATTACAAATTTCTAATTTCTTTCGCTTCAGAATGAAAGTTAACTACTCTATCTTGGCATCTCAAGTTATTTTTCAAAACACTATTTAACTAGTAAAAGAATACATTTTGTAGGGAAACATCTTCAAGACATTAATAGCTGAAAGAGTGTGCTTATAAAATGTATACAAGCACTACTTGACATGAAATACAATTCTCATCTCATTTCAGACTAGTTCACAAGAGTTAAACCACCCAAGGTAATTCATCTTGTTTGACCATATTTTTTTCATAATCAATTATTAACTAAATTATTGTCATATCATTAGAAAATAAACAGGTGATCCAATATGAAGTGGTCAATGACAAACATGTGTACCACTGACTAACATAATTTTGAAGCTAATTCAAACAAGTTGAACTGTGAGTTGCTTCAAAATTGGCAAGGGCTAAATAAAAGGACTTAAGCAGTTAATTTGTATGATATATTTTTTAGCCCAATGATGGGAATCTAAATTAAAACCATCAATGGCTAAAAATTTAATGGCAGCAGTCAAGAGACCGGTTTGTACTACTAGAAAATAAGTACTCTGCTACGAGATATTTTTTTCTCAAATATATCTATGGCTAGCACAGGCATGAGTTTACTAGCTGATGGTTACAAAAAAATCACCAATTTAAAGTAAATACTGCTAGTTCGATACACTATGGATGCAAAATTCAGTCAAAATACTAAAAATCTATTGTCTAATAAAACAAATCATTGAAATTTAGCAAAAAAAATTATCCTCCAACCTGGAAGGTTAGCCTTCTACCAGAGCAGCAGTTAATCATTTTCACTACTTCAATATTCATTTTGAATATTATTTACCATTTTCATGGTGCCAGAAATCTAAAATATAATTTTAAAGCCAACAAGATAACACATTTATTTTCAACTCTTAAGGTAACCATAGGCATGAATAAACTGAGGTGATTCATTCCCTAGACAACCTGATATCAAGACAAAACTCTTAAGGATCACAGTAACAAACAGATCACCAGGAGTATCTACAGTGCAAAAGTCTCAAATCTAAAGTATTAGGTAAGAGGGTTGCCTTGCACTATAATATTCCAAGTCGTACTAGTAGGTAACACCATGGATCAAAGAATAGAAAATGGAAGGGTTGCACAGGTGTGGGATATTCACTGCTAATGAATAAATTAAGTTTATGGAGATACCTGGAGCACTTTCCAGAAGCTTTTGAATGTCCTTGATCACCACCATTTTAATATGCAATTCATTCAAGGGCCATATTAAATTTTTTTTTACTTTGTTCTCACCATTTCTTACTTTCTGGAAACACATTTTCCTCCCAAAAATAACTGATAAATAGATTTGTAATAACTAATATTTATGAACATTTTTCATTGAAGTCTGTAATGATGGTGAGACAAATAAAATTATTGAGAAAGCTTCATTTTATCCATAGATCTTGAACATTTTAATATTTGCTAAATGAGACATGTAAAATCTACAATTGAAAGACTGGAAAATGGGATGAGCTGACAATCAATTAGCAATTTATCATGAGTGTAAACTGGTTGTGACTTTTTGAAATGAGTGAATGCAGCAAGGATTGATCTTCATTTTTTCTTTATATATTTGATGACCAATCTTCTTTACCAAGAGCAAAATATATCACCAAGAAGTTACTAAGAAAGCTAGAAGCACTAACCAGAATAATTTAAATACTAAAATAATATGAACTTTTTGCATTGAAATGTTAACATACATTTGAAGGTATACAATTCAAGGTGGAACAACAAATAATATAATCAAAGAGATACTTTTACATGCAAGAAAATGATACATTGATGAAATATGCATTACTGCCAGTCCTTGTGGGAGTAGCAACCCTGAGACAGCTACCATGATAGCATTTGGGGCAAGTTACTGTGAAAGGAAAGATTTAGAGTCAACGATACAATATGGCTGTATTTCTTGAACTATTGGAATATTGTCTTAAGACGGGCACACAACATACTGTTAAGTCCTGATCTGAAGAGTAGAAGAAAAAAGCTCACTGAAAAATGTTGACGTGAGAAATCAATTAAGGAGGAAATCTTCATCTCCTTTCGTCAATGTAGACGGCAATGCCCACAATGGATATTCATTTTGCAGGGGATGATCAGTGACAGCAACTATACCAGTCTAAATTATCATGTTCCTACAGAATTCGGGATCATTTTTTTTCTCTGGTGCAACAGTGAAGCTCATGTGTAGTAATGTTGGGTTCACCTGTGTACCCATTTTATATCATTTTAACATGCACTAAAGTTTATTTACAAAATTTTAAATAAGTTTGGGCTGGTGAGAGGTAGAAGTATTCAGAAGAAGAAAAGACCATATCTATTCCAATAAATTTGTAAAAAAGAGAAGAATGAGATGGATCAGTAGTAACTACACCAGTTAGGAACATCACAAATTGGAAAATCTCAGGGAGAGCTCCACAAAAGATAAGAAGATATGTTGTTCAAATAAGAGAGATGGAAAACCTGTTGGGCAAAAGAGAATTAGCATTGGATAAGGAAGACTAGAAGAAGAAAAGCTACTGAGTAATTGAATTACCACAGAAACTCATAATAACACATGTCTATGTGTTATTATATTGCTCATATGCAGACCTCTGGCAAGCTTTAGTGCTGCAGGATTAAGCTTCAAAATTCAAGTAAACAAAGTATTCTCAAATGTAGACTTTTGAAGTCTTCCCTAATGCCCCCATAACAGACAAATTGATTTCAGCAAGTGCTGTTTTCTATTTGGAGGACATTCTTCCTGAAGCTGAATTTATATCAGAAATGTTCAATGTTGTCAGTCAAATATGTTTACTTGGACAGCATCCCTTTGGGGTAAGAATGGGAGAGACATCAGCAATAGTTTCCATCTCCCACCTCTGTTATCTCTCCATGCCCCACCAAAATCCTTTACTATGTACTTCCACTGGCACACTTACCAACTCTTATTCTTACCCTTTTTAAGATCATTACACCCTCACCAAATACTCCCTTAGGCCAGGGCAACTCTCTTAACTGTGCTCATTTAGTACACTTTCAAAATTGCATAATTCTTTATTTCAAAGATGCTGTCGAACAGCAGTACAAGAAAACATTTGGGTGGAAAGAGACAGTCAACTGCTAACAAACTTAGGCAATTGGAAATACAGGCAAGCTGGCAGCAGGCACTGATACACAAAATAACAAGAATTATTTAGAAAACATTGAAACAACTATTTTATAAGGAATACCATAAATTGAAAATTGGCTTCTCCATCGAGACTGAAGAACAAGTTTGTAGATCAAATGAAAAGGGATATGAGGAGAAAAAGCACATAAGGAAATCAGCATTAAGCCAGGAAGAATGCAAAAGACCTTTTAGTGATTGTTAGTAAAATTAATACTTTTGAAATCATTTGTAATACCTCCCCCAATTTTATATCATGAAGATTTAAAATAGAAATAAATATGATTTTCCCTGAATGTTTGAAATCTGATTATATGCTTCCAGTGAATTACTCCTCACTATTATATGTGCTTAATGGTATCATTGAAGTTTGTCCTGCAATAGTTTTGGTTATCACAAAGGTCTATAAGTGTGATGTCATACACTAAACACGAATTGGCTTCTCAACTAAAAGTAACACCATCCTCATCAGGAATTCCTGCATTGCATATCATATTACTGACTTCTTCAAAACATGAAGCCCTTTTCCTGATTTTTTCCCCCAACATTTTTGAAGAAAGTGGGTGAATCCCAACTTTTTCCTTATTTTCTCAACTGACTGACCACCCTTTAATACTAAAAGTAAGAAAAACAAAAATTATGGTACAAAACATCAAGAGGAATGAATACTCAGGACCAGCCAATCAACTGTCTAGTGTGATAAAAACAAATTATGCACTATTCCACAGATTTGTGGAAAATTTGTCCACAATCTGTGAAAAAGTGCAAATTTGTTTTTCTCATTATGATGAACTTCCACTACATCTCGCATGAATCTGTTGAACATATTCAGAACCAAGATCTGGTGCTTTCCCGGCGTATGAGCTTGGTGAAGTTTTCTCGGGTCTTCAACTGGGTCAGGGGTTCCATGATGACCGACGTTTCGATGCACGAGTCAAGCATGAAACGATCATTTAACCCCTGACCCAGTTGAAGACCCGAGAAAACTTCACCAATATTCAGAACCGTCTATTGCTTTAAATATTTGGCCACCATGCCACTTTTATGCCACAGATAGGGTGGATTTTTAAGAAAATTTTTCCACAGTGTACCAATAAATGGGCACCAAATTTATATCACTCAATTCAATATGTACGAAAACTTGAAAACTCAAATATTTTTTAATTGCCAAGGTAAATAAAAGTAAAACTAGTTAATATCGTCTGCTTTTGTAAGTCATTGGCATATATGCTAAGGGGAGATAAAACTTGGTCTAAGGTATGCACATTACATAAGAAGTGGTATTATCATACAGGTGGAAATTTTTTACTCATGTCTATGAAAAATGAAGGATCAAAATACATGAAAACCTAAGAAATTGTCTCTAAACCTTAAATATTCTTATAAAGCATGCCATGAGGTTCACTAAATGGTCAATATTAGTAACTTTAAAGGTTTGCATAGACCTTATCACAAGCCATTAAAAAGTGCATAAGGAGGAACAAAAATCTATTGCCCTTGGCAATTACTCTCAAATAAATGAAGAGGTTTATTTAATGATGAGGGTAGAGAAAGAAACTTTGCTCTTCCACATAAAGATTTATTACTTCACACGACCATGGTTTCAAAGCTGTGCAACATCATCAGGTGAAGAGATTAAAAATTAATGTTTGTGGACACTATGCTTATTTTTAAAGTCAAATAATCAATGAAGGTAATCTTCAAGAAAAATTCTGTGCGTGCTTTTAAGTTCAACTTTTATAGCTGCAGACCACTTTCCTCTGATTTTAAAGTTGTCAAATAACAACGCCTGCCTTTAATTTCCATGCTTTTCCAATGACACCATAAATTATTCTCTTATGTTTGAAATGTTCCACTTCTTCAGTTTACACTCTAGCCACTTCAGAATTTTCAATGTTTCAAGATAGTTGTGGAACAATAGTTGTTTACCTAACAAATTTCAAATTTTTAAGATATCTGGGAGTGCCTTAACATTGAGTTCAGTGGTGGGCAAGTTTTATAACAGGTAAATGTAACTATATACATACATAAATTAATGCAAGGAGACTTACTTGAGACAAAATAACTCTCCGACTATCACTCTTCATTGCCAAAAGAAGGTCAAGCCAAGTCCATGTAACGTTGTGGTATTCAAGAGTAGGAATAACTAAAGAAAAGTCTCTTATATCCCTGAGGTTCTTCTCTTTCTCTCCTTTGTAGCTGACTCTCACAGGGACCTCAGGGATTTTTATGTAAATGAATAGCTTATTTTTTTCAGCCCTTTCCTATGAATGGCAACATTAAATTAAGCACATTACTAATACTAAGCACCAAAAAAATTATCACTATATATTATCACACACTTAACTACAATTTACCTTCATTTTTTCAACATCATCTTTCTGCTCAATGCTGACATAGAAGTTTGTTTCTTTTCCACCCTTCTTCCCTCCTCCCTTCCCTCCTTTCCGACCTTTGTTGTGACCAGATGAACTCTCACCTTCCAACTCATCATCACCATCAATATTTTCTGGATCCCTTTCAGGAAAACAGAATTTGAACATTGTGTTGAAGAACTGCTTTGTGAGGGCTGGAAAATAAATATGATCATTTTACAATTGATGCAATTCATAGCATGCATATACAATTAATTCATCGAAACATTTCAAACACAATTTTGACAGGATTTTGGGCCTACCCAAACCTTCCTTCTTTCCCCTGCCTGATACAAGCACCAATAAGTATTAACAAAAACTGCAGATGATAAATAGAAAAATATCTTATCTTTGGCCTGAAATTCCCAAGAAATTTATAATGTGATACTGGCATGTTGCTCATTTGTTCATAAAGCAATATTTACAAGGGTATAACATAAAATTGGGTTCTCACCAAGGCATTAGCTAGTAGAAGAGCTGACTTGATAACAGTGTCAAAACAATCTTACAATTAGTACTGATAAACAATGGTGATAATGACAAATATCAGACATTGATTCAAAGGGAATTCACAGAAAAAATATTTCAGAAACATATCATTATATATTTGTCGCTTAAAACATAAAACAACATATTAAAAGATATTTAAAGTGAACAGACCCTCCAAGTTTGTTTTCTTTTTGAACATCAACTCAAAAGTTGGTTTCATACATGAGGGTAAGGCTAACAGTGTACTAGCCCTATTGAGCACATGAAATTTACACATTAGTATAGGGGATCAAGTTCGATTTCCTGTGCTACCTGTAAGTTGTCAGCAAGTTCTAGAAAATGAAAAAAACAAATTTAGTTAATCTGAGAAATAAAACAAGGCCCACTGATTAGTAGTTAAAGGCATTATCCACTGGGCTCCCACTGCCCCAGTTATACAAAAAAAATGGAAATGAATGACAGAAGGTTAAAAAGAAAACAAAGTAACAATTTCATAGCTATTCCCTTCCACTTGAAAAAAAGGCAAACCTACCATGCAACATACTGAGAAACCATTAACTATGTAAGTAATTCTACTGCTCTACTAATGAAGAAATTTCTAAACATTATGAAATTTCTTCATGTCTGATAATATTCTGATTTACTATCATTCAGTGTGGAGTCTTAGATGAAGTTAACTATAACAATGTAAACAAAAAATACCGGGCCGGTATTTTTTGTTTACATCGATTCACGTATATACCGGTATTTTTTGTTTACATTGATTCACGACCGTAGCTACGTTCCTTGTACATTTAACTATAACAAGCAAAAGTTTGAGGAAAATGTCTTTAAAATGTGAATGTTAATAATGCATTCTATGAGATACCAATGTGCTAGCTCCTAAAACTTTTGTGTGTTTAACACTGCAATATTTAACAAATTGTAATCATGTTTCTCTGATTTAATTTTTACTTGTTGATAGAACAGGTTAATAGGTCACCATATTTTGGAATTTGTATAAATTTTACAAAACTGAATAATACCATACCCCAAAACCTGTTTTACATCTCCATGTACCATTAAAATACATTATTAATTTATATCACCAATATTCAATGTGTGCAATGATAAAAATGATTATGCAGCTTATGTCACAATGTGTGATTCACATATATTATTATTTCCATACAAATATTAAGCTTTAGGTATCATATGGCTCATTTGATGCATATTGCATAGCAGTTTCGTGGCTTTGGTGCTGGTAAAGTTATAGCAGCCACAAAGAAAATGAAATGTATACACATAAAATGCAGGTTTAACATAAAATTCAATTAAATAATTATTTATGCATTAACAGAGGATTTATCAAGTGCTCACCAATAGTCATTGGAACTACATTGATTTCAAAGTGTTCCTTAACAGAAATTCCTCCAACTGGTGCTTTCTCACGGCAATAGACTCTCACTGCTCGCTGGAATGCAAATTCAAAAGATTTATTTAAATTATCCCTTCAAGTAAGGAAGAACTATGTCAGATTACATGAAAATTAGCGTATATACCTTACGATCAACAGGCATATTACTTTGGATTTCTGTTGGGCATAAAACTTCCCTGTAAACTTGATGAGGAAGCAAATTCAGCATACGAACATAGCCAAGTTCTAACAGATGATCAACTGAATCATCACTTTTAGATATTTTTGTGTATCTGAAAAAAGGTCAAATTACTATTAAAAATACCCAGAATGAATAATAGGTAAGAATAATTATGGATTTCTCTTCACTAGTTTACTCACAAAAAGTTACTGAGAACTAGATCAGCTATTCCCAGTTGACCATCAGCTTCTGTCAATCTCCATTGAGCATGTTTAAAGCATATTTCATTGGCCCTCACTGTATAAACTGGTTTCTCCCCTTGAGTGGTAGCCATTTGCTTCTGGTTGGCAGTTAATTGGGTCTCTTTGTGGCAAGAAATCATCATGTCCAACTCCTCACTCTGAGAGTTCAGCAATTCTTTGCATTCATAAACCTTATTGTGAGATGAAACAAAATCATTGCAACTGATAACTGGATAAATAACTTTATGAATGGTATTTTATTCTTAAGGTTCACACAAATGTGGACATTCATTTCAAAGCACAGAAGATTCTCAATTCAGTATCTTTAATTTAAACAATTTCCTTACAATCTTTCACTCTGTATGTTTACGTGTATGCATTGCCAGTAAATTTCATTTACATTACCATCTGCTAACCCTAAAATTGAATATTGGATTAGAAATTTCTTATGTGTAAGGTGTTAGGCCATGTTGGCTGGCATCAAGTGAATAATAATTTTTTTCAGGTTTCTACCTAAATAAAATAGAAGCTACTTTTAGGAGATAAACTGTACTTAAACCATAAGTTTTTCCCATATCCCTGCCGCCGGATATTATTAATTTGATCAGGTCAAATTAAGGCTGGTCCTGTTTATATTGCAAGACAAAAAATGTGGCATTTTATAAATTATAAATATAATTCTGGCTTTTTCTAGCCTTTTACAAGGTGTTTCATTCTCTATACAGAAATGTTAGCAAGGCAAAATATATTTGGTTACCTAAGTAATACATTTGGCCATTGAGTATTATACCAGAACATGATAATTGTTTCAAAGAATACCTATGTTGAGAACCAAGAATTCTATGTATCAAAGTAAAAAATTTGGAAATTTGCTGTTTTCTTGGTCAATATGTTAATCATGAACTATACAACGAAGATAGGAAAGTCTCCAACCTGTTTCTCAAGATCTTCCATCTCAGCCAATCGCTCTTCATTGCAAGATGACTCATCAGTCAAGGCTCTCTGTACCATGTATGTTTCTTTCTCTAACCGCCTCAGCTTGGAAAGTAATGATCTGAAAACCAAATGCTTTAGTGTGTCAAAATCATTTGTATACACACACTTATAAACAGCCATAAAACAAGGTTGAAAAAGAACACAGAGTACAGGCAATGCAGCTACGAGTTGGAGAACCCAAATACTTCCCTTGTTACTTTTATTACTTCTTACAGTGGTAAGTGAGGGTAGTAAAGGCAGGACTGGGTAAGTTAGGTGGCTTATGCCATTCGCTCCTTTATCTAAACTTACCTAACTTGATTTTGCACCTGTTGAATGGGTCTCCTTTGATCTTCAACAGAATGCAACTGCAGTTGGAACCTCATTCTCTGCAACCTCTCATAAGCCTCCTTGCGGCGGGGTTCAACATACAGCAACAAATTGTTCACAATGTCCAAGATCATAGCATACTGTACGGCAAAAAATAATGCATAAATCAAACACAAACTGATAAAACATCACAGACTTGGAAAATGACATAAGGTTCCTGACTCTTACCACACTAATAACAGTATTAACCACATTATTTTATGGACAGACAGTTTGCAGCATATGTGTAGAAGACAACCATAAACGATGGCATGTACTATTTAAAAAGAGTACAATCGCAAAAATGCATTTATAATATTTTGATTTAGGTAGCAAAATTGACAAGGAAGTGGAAATACCACTCAAATATTAAATGGAGCTGGGTCTGCCTTTGGCTGTTTCCATGCATGGCAAAACACTGGAGAACTTGCACATATCATTGGCGGATATTTTTGAAATTTGAAAAATTAATTTTCATTTTTCAAATGTACTTTAAAAGAAAATTCAGTACGCATATCTTTCATCAATTTTCTTTTCCCTCAATGATATGACTGAAAAAATTATCAAGAGTCCTGAAAGCATGGATGTGCATAAACCAAATTTGATATGCAGTGAAAACAATTGTTATGATACAACTGAGAATTGGGGATAAAAACATGAAGAGATCTTCATAACTGTGGGAAATTATTGATGGAATGAAATCAAATAATTTCTAACATGCCCCTCACAACCTCAAGAAGCATTAATCATCACTTTCATAAATTATAAAAATTATTTTCACACATTAATTTTCAATAATATATAAGCAGTGAAATGTATTCATTAAAAATAATTTAATTTCCAGTTAATAAATAGTGTTGTGAGGTGATATTTACCAATTATGACTATTTTTCATGAAGGCATCCAGGGATATTTGTGGATGCACTCTGAAATCTTGCAAACGCAATGCGGACACATATCATTATGGTCATTCACACCGGGCTTTGCATATAGGCACATACTCATAACGAGATAGGCAGAGTTCAAAAGCACGTCCTGCTTGTCTTCACGTCTGAACTAAGAAAAGGAAGCACAGTAGAGGGGGAGTACACATTAGTATATATTCTCCATCACTAAGGAATACTCTACAGTGCCAGCAAATGTTCATCTACACTACCTACCTACTGCTTCTTTTCTTTTGACACTATTTGCAACTACTGTAAGATACACAGAGCTGGTAAATGTTTGCCAATGCATGCTGGCAAATGTTTGCCATCAATGGCATGGACATGGGACCAGCTTTATTTGCAATGAAAAATTCAACCTATATGGAATAAACTAAGTCAGGGCTCCTACATTGGGATTGCACCTAAGCATTAGCGTTAATACATATCAAGAAACCAATATAAACTGCTGTTATCTACATGAATAATGAAAAAATTGAAAAAAATATACCAATTCGAACCTGCAAAGAATTGGTGCACACATCAAGATCATGGTGCATCAGAGTGAATGCATCCACAGCTCTCTCCCGACGCTCCCATGGCCCAACAATTCCCTCCTCTGATGGAGGCAAAGGCACCTCTTGAACAGCAGCTGGATCGATACTGCTTTCTCCATACCCCGCATAGAAAAACTCACATTTGCAACGGGATACAATGCGTTGTAGCTATAAAATAAAGGAACGTCTGAGCTTCAGTTATTATCTAGATTAGGTTATATATTAGATATAAATATAGATTAGAATATATACAGTGCAATAGGTGGTTGAACACATGTGTACATTCAATTTGAACACAAAAGTTAGGCCCTATAAATTAACACTTTTTTCCGTTTAACTTTTGGTATCACAAAAATTTACATTTCAGCACTTGTAAAAAATAATTTATGGGTTTAAGAGTAACTTTGGAACCATGGAACAAAGAGAAAAGTATAATGCCATCAAGGATTAAAAACCTTAGGCAGTAGTCTTCATTTGCATTGTACGTGAGCAGTATCATTTAACCTGTATCAAATGAAATAACTAAATCAAATGACAAATTGTCCTAATTTTAAAATTACTCCCCATTCAGAAACATTTACTTAAAGCAATAAGAAACAAAATATGAACATGTTACTTAACTCACCTGAACAGGTGAATTCTCCCCTTCCTCATAGCTGATACCACCAACTGTCTCACTGACAACTCCACCCACAGACTGACCACTGCCCACCAAGTGTGGCACATCAGGAAGATCAGCGATGACTCGAGTGCCATCCTCCTTCTGTTCAATATTGTCCACAGTGAGCCACATTATGTTTTCTGGATTGGAAAAAATATCAATAATTATACAAGGAAGATATTCATCTCTTAAAATCTAAAACAAAAACATCAAAATGGCTAAGTAAAAATAACACTAGGGGAATGAAAAGCTTTCCCATCACATAAGGAAGTTAAACCACAATAAATACAAAGAAATCACCCACTTAACCATCCTCCAGAGAATAACCTCGGTAACATACAAAAAAATGTGAAATGACATACAGCACCAAGAATATTTGAGTAATGAAATAAGTAATATTGTTGCACTGACTGTTGCAAATCATTCACCACAAATAACAACACTGATTTTCAAGTCTCTCAATTTTAGTGAAGGAAGTAATAATCTCCTTTACCACTGTTTCTTTAATCTAATGAATGTGTGATTATCAGCATTTTCCTTTCATGCCTATACTACAGGCATAGTTTGATAATACAATTAAGAAAGAATGTGTTCTGTGGTATTCAGGACCAAAGCTGCCATGATTTTATTCTAAGCTTGAAAAATTTCCTGACTATATGTTACAATCAGCCTGGCATTTATCAGCAACCAACATTAGACACTGGAAAGTTATATCAATCATCCTTTATTAATCCTCCAAGCTGAAGGGAGTATGTGATTCGAAGAGAAACAGTAGGGAGAGAAGAAGCAATGACATAGCTCAACCTTAATTTTTCAGCAACATAACTTATATCTCATTCTCTTTCATCTACTTAAAATCTGGACTATAAACTAGGACTACCAACCATCCAGGGTGTCGTTTTCTCCTGCTGAAACTGTGGCATAATACTGCATGCATTCAAGGGAGCCAACCCATGTTGTCTTGGAAACAAGAGTTCGATCCTTCCAAACAGGACGATGTATCCTCTGAAGAATCTGAGCCTTGGCAGCACTCAATATCACATATCCTTTGGTTTCACAACCCTTCAATAATACTTGGCTGTTGACAAGCTCAACTATATTTGGTTAAAGAATACCTTAAATTATTACAGCACAGAGTCAAAGCCACTCATCTAACTCAACTTAATCATAACAATGAAAAAAGATGTCCTTTAGACATGATCTATTACAAAATTTAAAAAAAAAGATAGGTTTAGTGACATTTAAAGTCATGAATTCCTGGCCAATATACACTATTTTATGATTCCAAAACCAAATTTGACAATTCGAGTAAGTAAATCATGAGATGAAACTACATGTCTCTATAACATGAGTCCAAATCTCATGGCTTCACCCTTATTTCATGCATGACCTTATCACTTTTTATCATCCAATTTCCATTCAATTTGAAATCTTCTATGAGCAATTGAACAAAATTTATTAAATTTACTATGATAACCAAACCACATTTATCAACCCAAAGGTCAGTTTAAGAGGTGAGGGTAGATCTCCCCCAATACTAAACCCAATGTCATGAGAAATGCACACACTAGGGAGTGGGGAGGGGCAGTTCCTTTCCCAGGAAGATCTGGTATCTGAAAAATCACACAGGTTGGGTGAAGCTAAGGGTGCCTGGAGGCAACCTGTGGAATCAAAACCAGACCCTCCAGTCAGTAGCCCAGCATTATACCCCATTAGACTAACATGTTCCCTTGGTAAATTTAATTAAAGTAGGCAAGACAGCATTGTCATAAGTGATTAAAACTTCTTAAATATAGATAATTAAAAAAACCCTGTAGTGCACTGAATAGTGGAAACATTTTTTTATGCAAAGCAGTTATTATTAAAACAATACAAACCACCCACTGGCATCTTAAAAAGTCAATTTTAAATACTTTAGTATATATATGCATTCCTTTTCAATAATTCTAATTATCATACAGAGCCTGAATCAGGAAAACACTGTTAATGTGAAAACCTGATAGATCTTTTACTATGGTTAATTCATCACAAAATAGCAAAAAACCAACAAGGATAATAACTCCCACAAGAGCCAGAATTTGAACAACATTCCACAGAAGAAAGCTATAAAGTATGTCTCATCATAATATTAAACTGTCATGAATATGGCTAAAGGACACCTTTCTAAAAGGAATTTAAGATTTAAGGCTTTATTTTTAAAAAATCAAAACTTTTCAACCTAAATAATTAATTTTTTTTTAATTTGACTTGCAAAAACATGAAATGAGATAAACACTATAAGATGTAATCTACACATTTCTGTTCTTTATTCTTCTTTCTTCTAACCTACTTAGTTCTTGAATTCCTAAAATCCACTTGGTATCTATCATAATGTTCAACAATTTAAAAGCATTTTGTTTAGATCATATTCACTATGGAGAGAATATAATAGTTAGGCTTTGTTATGGGATCAGAAAGGTAGAGAATAGATGTTTTTATTATATATGATGATGTATTATAGCTTTCAAGGATGATGACAAATTTTTTCTACATAAATCACTACTATATACCAGGTTTTAATCCTCAACTACCAAAATCATGGTACATTAGGGTACATAAGAGAATAACTTTTTTCTAAGCCTATAAGATGGTAACCCTTATCACAGCAGTTTCTCCAGCATTCTTAACTAAATCCTCAAAAGTCATTTAAATAAAATGCATATACTTCACTATTGTACCCTTTCATGAGTGAGGAATAATGAAAATGAAATGTTTAAAGAAATTAACTTTTAAGGGCACACTAACAAGTAGCAACAAGTGTAACAATCAGATATAAAATGATACATTTTGCATCTACTTGTTTAAAATCAGTTATCAAAGAAATGTGCTCGTGAAGTAACAATCAGAACATCTAAATTCTACATGAATTTATACTCCATATTAAAAAAACAAATCTGAAATTTTATACTGATTCAATTCAGTCTTCTTATCTCATTTTTCACACCTCCCTGGATGTTATTTGAATCACATGAGAGAGCATCAATTATGATTTTTTTGAAGAAGTGCTAAATCAGATTTTAAATTATATTCTCAGTTACTATTAATACCAATCAAACACCAACTTTACAGCTAAAAATACATACTAAGCCAGTTTTTGTGCAGAACATCATCCTCTTGACAGGCTGCCAAACCTTGAAGTGAATGGTATTCTCTCGCTCGAGTTGCAGCACTTGTTGCCGCAGCTGTGGATGTAGTGGAGGTGGAGGATGATGCTGAAGAAGCAACAGGGGTTGCTGCATCATCTGTTGTTGTTGATGAAAGGTCATCACTAAACACTAATGACTTGTTTTCAGCTTCAGCAATAAGCTGCTGCAACATTGTTGCAGCATGGCCTGACTGCAGCTTGGTCATTGGAGAAGGACTTGCTGTGCTGGATGGAGGAGGCTGGAGGAAAGTGAAAGCACAATTTCTCCTTGGAATATCAAATGACTCACACATGTATGAGTGGGGGACTTGAAAATACTTCTTGAGCGGATAATGAAAGCTAAGTACAGTCACCTGCACAAATAGGCCTAATATTCAGGAGATTCAATTATTTTCAGTTTGTTCTGAATGAAATTTTATCACTTTCACCATTCCTGAATGAGAAGTGATGAGTTATTCATATTTGATAAAAACCATAAACACAGCAATCAACCCGAAGGTCAGTTTGGTAGGTGATGTTTTGGTGATTTGGTAGGTCTGACAGCATTGTGAAATAAACACATCAGGGTAGGGGGGGGGGGCAATTCCTTTCCCAGTGCTGGTTATGGTTTCCCAGGAAGATCTGGTACCCAAAAAATCACATAGCTTGGGTGGAACTGCAGATGCTCAGAGAGGCTTGCCCGGGATTCAAACCCGGGACCTCCGGTTAGTAGTACAAAGCTCTACCCCTGGACTACCGAGACCCACCATATTTTATAATAAAACACCATAAACAGTAATCAACCCAAAGGTCGGTTTAGTAGGTGATGGTAGAGTTCACCCAGTACTATGCCCAATGGCATGTGAGTATTCACACATCAGGGTAGGGGGCAAGTTCCTTTCCCTGTGCCAGTTATGGTTTCCCAGGAAGATCTGGTACCCGAAAAATCACATAGCTTGGGTGGAGCTGCAGGTACCCAGAGTGCCTAGCCCGGGAATCAAACCTGGGACCCTCCGGTCAGTAGTCCAACGCTCTCCCCCCTGGACAACCACAACCCACTATTTGATAATATAATTAAATTATATTAATATTTTATTGAAAAAGGTAACAAAGAAATTCTATAAGGAGATGAAGAAAGAAGTCTAATGAAAAATCTAAAAAGAAAATGAGGTTTCTTTATTGAGCACATTTTGAAACACGATGGCCTGATAAATACCATAGTTGTGGGAAAAGCAAATTGGAAAACTTGGGTAAACCTGTAGATGTTCTTCTATCAAATAGGGTATATGAAAATTCCTTTATAAGATTGAATATGATATGCAAAACAACTAAGAAGATGAGCCAAAATAAAGAAGCAAAGAGACATGAAGAGATTAGCTGACTGAAGAAGTAAGTGAAAAGCTGCAAACCAATTTCAAAACTGATGACCAGTAATGATGAATAATACTGAATACTGAAATAATATCCTGTGCCTAAAAACATATTTCAGTTTCTTTTCATGTAATATTTGTGAAACAAAATTTAATTTAATATAAATTAATAGGCTTACCTGAAGAGAAGCATTTGGTGATGTCACTTGTGGTTCAGTAGCTCTTGTCCGTGATTTCATTGGTGTTGAGGTTTCACCTCGAAATCCTTTTAGTGCTTCTGTAGAAAGGTTTTTCTTCATTTGCTGAGAATTTAAATATCATTGAATGATTTCACAAAGTTTATCTAAGTGATGGGGTAAAAAATGCATGCAAAATCCTCCATTTATGCTTGCATAGATTCATTTCTAGCATTTAAATTCTTTTATATATTCTCCATATAAAATAAAGTCAATTCATTGACTGATTAAGTGTGGCACAAAAGATATTTGTGTTTTTCTGAAGTGATTGAGTAGTTCATAATTAAGAATTATAGTTTTCACAAACCATAAAAAACCTATTTCTATTCAGTAGACAATGTATAACCTAATCAACAAAATATGTACCAAAAATTATTAGAATAACCATTTTTTTTAGGAATATAGAATCGCTCCCTACCTTTGTTTTGACGAAAGTGTCAAACAGGGCAAATGCCACATCCCTGTTACTCTTTGTCCATGCTCCTTTCAAATCGTATACCACAAGTCGATGGATTGGTGTATCACCTTGGTTCAGTCCTTCTCCACCAACGCTTGCTGCCTGAGCAGCAGACGAGGATGTGGCAGGAGGACAGGATGACACTCCAGGGGCTACACTCCCAGGAGGCAAGACACCTGAGCCCGCCACACCATCAGCACCACGACTACTTGGGATACCTGATGAAGCTTGCAATGCTGCTGGTGGGACACCAACAGCACCGGGGACAATTAGGGTAGCCTCACGGCCATATGATACCTTTGCAACACTCAGGCAGTAGCACTTCTCAACAGGCTGCCTCAGGGAAACATGCTGGAAAGGTAATGAGACAAAAAAGCTGAAGGTCATAAAGGTGGAGACTGTTCTAGGCATTACCTTCATATATTCACACTCATTCAAACAAAAACACACATCAACCACACAGTTTTTAAAAGATTTATCATAAATTATGTATTGTAAGCGCACTGCCATCTTTGATGGAACAAATGTGATGGCTGCATTCTTCTAAAATATACCACATCAGCCTGAAATTAGTCAAGGTGTTGAAAATTGACACCTGTATTATTTTTCAGCCCAAAGAAAACTAATCCTGAAAAACAGCTTATACAGAAACTTAAGAAATTAAATATTATCTTTGCTTTCTACAGAAATAAAAGATAATATAGGTAGAAAGCAAAGATAATATTTAATTTCTTTAGTTAAACATGGATTTCTACAAAGTTAAGGCCTCAACCATTCAGTGCAGCTTATACAGATTCAATGCAATGAACAATGACTCATTCCATCCAATCATGTATTCAAACAAACTCAACACGATGAAAACCAAAAACATCATGTTCATACAGGCCAGATGTAGCGCAATACCTATCACTGTTTGCGATATCATATCACGTAACATCTCCCCACCAATTTTTTTAATTCTCAAATGGTAATATTACTCTTGGAGGGATGGAAAATGACTATAATGGAGCCCTATTCTCCAAGACATTAGCCACAGATAATTCATGGTAGGTTCTTGGATTGTTATTATAATCATGGAGGAGTGGCTAAGTGGCAATTTTCCCAGCCTTTCATGGATAATTCAGCTTGATATTCCAAATTTGTGGTGAGGATAGATCTGATTGACAATAGTTTTTCCTGAAGAAAAGGAAAGCATCATCTCCACATCCTGTTATACTTGTTTCAATATTTATGTACCCCCCTACTACATCTCTATAATGATTTTGTTGTAATTTTAAAATTCTAAAAGTAATATATACACTAGAAACATATGTACACAGCATTCTTATACTGACTTTCAAATTAAAAAGAGCACTTAGAATTGGAGAAGCAAGGTGATAAACATTAGAAATTAAATTTCTGAAAATATAATTCCCATCATGAACTTTTTGTGAAGAATGATGTTCATTAAATGAAGAACACAATGTATTTTTCCACTGTTCTTTATTTCCGTACTACTAGTTTCAACACTTAGGCACCATCATCAGGTACCTGATGGTGATGGCTAAGTAATGAATAATAGATGGTAGCACTTTTCCACTTGATACTATCAAGTGATATTTCCACTTGATATATCAAGTGGAAAAGTGCTACCATCTATTATTCATTATGTTCGACTCCCACCACATCATGCCTGAAGCTACTCAATTCGTGACGGCTAAACATTGAAACTAGAAGTACAAAAATAAAGAAAAGTGGGAAAATACATTGTGTTCTTCATTTAATGAATATGAACTTCAACAAAGTTCAGCCTGAAACAATGGAATACAAGAATGATGTTACTTGTTTAAATCTATCGTTTAAATTGTACATTATAGATCAAATAAGAGTAAGGGAGCAGAAGTTTGTACTAGGTACCATAAGGAAAAGGTAAAAGATTGAATGTAATTTGCAATTCATTATAGTGATATGGAGGCATACAATTGCATGATGACAATGACCAAGTTCCACGTTTTTCCATTATTTTCCAATGCATTTATTTGATGGCACCACAGATGATGTTCTACTGGACAACTTGGACAGAGTATGTGAATAGGTAGGATTACAACAAGCAAATTAAATGTCAAAGGGAGAATGAAAGTTAAAACACTATTTTGAGAACCTTCAGAGTATGATGAACATCACCTGAAAGATGGTTTGCATATTAATCACATTAATGCTAAGTCTTGGTATTCAGCATGTCTTAATTTTCCAGAAAAGCATATCCAGCCCATTGACTAGAGCAATGTTTACATACATTAAAAAAATATATTTTTTATTAGGTAATCTACCGGTTAAGGTAGGTTTTTGGATGGACACAACTATCAAATAAATATTTTGTAACTCCAAACAAAACCCAATCCAGCAACCTAAACTACATCAGGTCCCTCTTCCTCTCTGTGTACTTCTTTCCTCCCTTCATCCCATCCAACATCCCTATCCTGTTCCTACCCTTTCCTCGCTTGCCCAACATTCTCCCCTCTATTACCTTCTTCAACTTCCACTACCGCTCAATACGCCTTTCATCCATTTTTCCTGCCTCCATAGGATTTCTCTCAACAAACCCCTCTCCTCCCCCACCATCTCCAGTACTTCCTCATTCGTTTTCCTTTCGGTCCATTTCACCTTCTCCATTCTTCTCCACACCCACATTTCAAAAGCCTCCAATCTACGTCTATCCTCCTGCTTCAGTGACCACGTTTCCGCACCATACATAGCTACGCTCCATATCAGAGTTTTTACGAGTCTTGTCTTAACATCTCTACTCAACGTCCCCGTCATCAACTCCCTCCTCCTTGAGAAAGCCTCCTTGCCCAGCGCAATTCTTCTCCTTACGTCCCTACCACTTTGAACGTATTGGTCCAAAACACTTCCAAGATATGTAAACTGTTCTACCTGCTCTATTTTTTCCCCACCTATTTTAATATTTAGCTTAGCCTTTTTCTTTCTGGAAAATCGCATAACCTTTGTTTTATTAATATTGATTCTCATCCCGTATTTATTGCACTGAACCTCCAATTCACTCAGCAATGCTTGCAACCCCTTGGCTGACTGAGCAACTAATGCTTGGTCATCAGCAAACCTAACCGATTTTACGAATTCCCCTCCGACTTTCATTCCTACCTCCAGTTCTTCCCATGCCTCTTTAATCATTTCCTCTACATATACGTTGAACAGTACCGGTGACAATGGGCAACCCTGCCTTACACCTCTTCCTAACACTGCCCATCCGGACTCTCCGTTCCCCACTCGCACCTGCAAACTTACCACATATCATTAACTTGTCTCAGAAGTTTTTTTTATTAGAATGACAGCTAATCCTGCACAACCTCACATTTGGTGCAATTTTCAACTCAGACCAATACAGTATTTCCATAATTCTTCAACATAATTAACCAATATATTTCACCTCTTTCCCTGGATCCTCTTGAAGAGCACTTTGAAGCCAGATCTCAGCATCATTCAGCTCACAATTCATGTACATGATTGACCACTCAGCTCTGGGTCTATGCTTGAGTCCATCATCAATTGGCACCAGAGAAAGAATATGCTCTGCGCAGAAAAAAACAGAGTGAACAAATTAATGCAAAATAAAATGCATCTCAGTGCCCATTAATAATCCTAATAATAAATCAAATTCATTTTGACAGTCATTCATTCCTCACAATCCATTTGTGAGGAATGAATCAATTTCACAAAGCTACGCCGAATACCATCAATTAAATCACTCCTTAGTTCACCCTGGTCTTTAGAATACATCTCTAGTGTTTCACTTTTAGTAAAATTCCCCCTTCAAGATCCTCAATGGTTTCCAGAAGCTTTTCAAGTCCTAAGATTTTTATTTTATGTTCAATTGTGTGTATCTTCATGAAATGCATACATAAATATGAATAAATAATTTCTTTGAAAAAGTGGTAAAATTTGTTGTTACTGAAATGTACCCCATTCCATGAAACTACTACATTTATAAGTGTGGCCAGTTAGTGGTGCAATCACTACTAAAATGTTAGAATATAAGTTCAACCAAATACCATATGCTTAGTTCCAAGAAACTGCAGGAGATGCCACGACAGTAACTTTTAATGGAGTCATCTGCAAAATGTGCATTACAATGCAACAATTTCAGAGGGTAAAAATAATTCACCTTGACCAGGATTCAAACCTGGATCCAACCATGTATATATGAAGACGATAATGTATGTATGATGTTTAGCCATTAAATCTACTGAGGCATCCTCTTACATTGTCTGTGTCCAATGACATTGTATGCATGGTATTTCATCACATCTTGTTCTGTTACAGCCACCAAAATCTTGGAGTGTAAGAGGATTCCTCGGTAACTTAACTGGCTAAAGTACTTGGCTGGGTATCCAGGGATCCAGGTTTGAATCCTGGTCAAGGAAAATGATTTTCAAACACTGTAATTGTTGCACTATATGTTCATTTTTTACTAGAAAATATCTACACACAAGAGTTGCATTAATTATAAGAATTCAAACCAAATTAAACTTATGATCAGATATGATTTGCTCATTTTCTGCAGCTGTTCTCATGATTTTGGTATTGACTGTGAGATTGTTTGTGTTAGCTTGAGGGTGAATACATCCCTGTTCGGCCTGTGGCACAAGAATTTCAATGTTCTCCTATGAGTCTCAATTGAGTGATGCACTTAATTGTGAGTGTAAACAACTTTCTTAAAAAGTTTCTTTTTTAACCCTCATCAAATACATTTTTGTCAAATGTGCCAGCAATGGAAACTACACATTACTCAGTTATATTGAAAAGCATTGATGGTCACATATCAATTTGAACAAAGACAGTTGAGAACGCATTCTAAATGTCCATGAATTTATCTGTATCTATAAGAGCAAATAATGAAACATTTGATGGTTAAAATTCTTTTGGTGAAAAATGAGTTTTTTTTATTTACAGATAAAGTAAATAAACACTGTAATGATAAAAAGGCAAGTTTACAGATTGTGTAAAAGTGACACAAGATAGGGGCATAAGCTACACGTATTTGCAAATATGAGATTTAGGTATAGTATAACCAAAATCTTCAGGGACTAAGTCTGGAATTTGGGGCAATGTGTGTCAATACAGATGAGTAAATGTCTCCTTTTCTTCTTTCTTCATATAATTTACAAATTTCATAGGTGGAAGAGGTCCAATTAAATATTATCATTATTCGATCAACCTGCCACAAGTAAATGTTTCGCATGAAAAACAATTTTTCATGTGGAAATCAGTTCATAGTTAATTGAATATTCAATTTCATACCTGAAGTGCCATGGAACACGAAGTGAAAATAACACTTAAAAATACTGGGCCTAAAGATTTTAAAAAATCCACTCTCAAATGCAAGCCAAAATTTTCAGTGGGCACTCATGGGTACCTTGCCAGGCAAGTCAATTTTTAAACTACTGGATGACCAATGTTTTTCTGTTGTGCTATTATTCCTCATAAATGTTTGCTAATAACAGTAATAACTTCTATAGTGTATTTGTGTCATGTTTTGGGACATTTATTCAAAGCTTATTAATTTAAAAAAATATATGTGTATATACATATTTCATAAATTAGAAAGTAATGGATTTTATATGCAAAAGTATCTATTTATATTATAAAGTATACATTTATATCCAAGTTGCAAAATACTACTGCAACGGTCACTCAGCTATGTAGCCACAGCATTTAGATGTTGGAGCAATGTTTACTGCTCTGGATATGAACCTTAGTATTATGATGTACCATAATACTACTTAAACAGATTCAATAAAGGCTGGAGAAAGGTACAACACCACCAAGAGTCTGGCACAGAATCAGATTTGGTGGACTAATATTTGGTCACCAGTTGCTCTAACTTTCAGAATATGCCGAGATCACGTAGTCAATGAAGGCAAATACCAAAGGAAACCTTTGGAGGATAGTTATATTCACCAGAGCTACATGACACTCTTCCTCCAACAAGCTCAAAGCCACGCTGCATCGCAAAGGACATCCAGTAGCAAACTTGAAACCTGTGGAGCGAGAGGGAAAGATGGATCCGTCGATAGTGACGGCTCAACTGTGGCTTCCTTGGACGCAAATTTTTGAAGAGTGCTCCTCTTCGGGTGGGACGTGTGACTCCTGAAAGAATGAGCTTGAGGTTCTCAAACCACCTGTGAATCCAAACACCAAAGGCAAATGAATGTGGAGCAATGAAATACCGTAAGAGCACATAAAAAATACTCCAGAGTCCTCCATCTTTAAAGTAATATTTAGATTTTATGATAAGAGAACCAATGGTTCCCTTATTACCTTCCTTGTGAAGATAGCCAACATTCTATTTACAAATTGCACTAATTCTGGAGTAACTTATTTTCTATTACACATACTTTCAAAACATCTTTCACCTTTTTTGTTCATGCTTTAATTTCACTCGTACTTTTTTGCCTTAAGTGAGCGGTGCTTTATTTACTTTTCAGATGCTAGTAGCTTTTGATTATTAAAGCTAGAGTGCCACCAACTTCTTATAAAAATTAAGGCTATGTACATACTTTTCTGGCCACTAGTTAGCAGTCAGAAAATGACGTTCCGATAATATCGTTTTAGAACCTAGGGTATGAATTATTAATACTGTACCTCCGTGCACATTCCCAAGGCAATAAATAATCACAGATACCATTACCCTAGTTGGCATTTTTACATTCATTTTAATAATAATGGCAAAAACCATTTGACATGTGTTTGAACTGGTTTCTAAGATTAGGATGAAGGGGTCAATGGTGCTTCAATATCAAATATCTGTGCTCAGGTCAGGAGTCTCAATCACAGATACAGGGTGTGTTCCAAAACTAATGCAATTAAATTTCCCACACCGCTCCTGTTGGTAGGATTGCGATCGAACCACTTAGAGCAGTTGGCGGGGGTGGGGGGGGAAGCAAAGCTTTGCCACAAAACTGGTCTACAAGCTGTGGAAGCAGTAGGATGTCAGTTATTGTAAACCTCTGCATGCCGACCACATCACAAAAAAAATGGAATCAACAATTGAGCAACGTTACGCGATTACTAAGTTTTGTACTAAACTGAAAAAAATCTCTCGAGGAGATTAACAAAATGATTTGTGAGGCTCACTCACAAGTTTCGAGGTGGTTAAAGGCCTTTAAGGAGGGTTGGGAAGAGATTCATGACGAGCAAAGCTCTGAGCAGCTCTCAACCAGCAAAACCGACAACAATGTGGCTTGTGTTCGACAATTGTTGGACTCTGACCAACAATTGAGTATCAAGATGGTTGCCAATGAACTGAACTTGTCGCCTACTGTTGTGTTTCCCATTGTCACTGAAGATTTAGCGATGAGGAAAGTGTGTGTCAAGCTCATGCCCAAAGTGTTTACCACAATGCGCTACGAGTCCGTGACTTCCTGGCCAAACACCAGGCGCCAACGCTGCCCGACCCCCCCTGTAGTCCTAACTTTGCCCCAGCAGACTTCTTTTTGTTCCACCAGATTAAGGCAGCATGAAAGGAACCTGCTTTTCGTCCAAAGAAGAGATCTTATCAGCCATGACGAAGAACTTGCGAGAGGTCCCTGAAGATGCCTTCCAGGGCACATACCGATCATGGCAGAGAATGTGGAAAAAATGTGTTGAGGCCCAAGGACAGTACTTTGAAGAATTTTAAGTGTTTGTGTAAATCTATTCAATAAATTACTTTGAAAAAAATTTCATTACTTTCGGAATGCACCCTGTATGTAGGCATGTGGCACAGGTCACCTACTGTACTTTGGGAAAAAATATTCCAGGCATTCCTATGCAAAAATCACCAAGGCACTTTTCAGTTCCTAGGTACTAATATCAAGAAACTTGCAAGACCTTAACATTTTTATTTTCTCTTAAGTAATAATAAGATGGCCATCCATAACATCAATTATTTCATAGAAAGAATTCACAGCAATTTGGAGACTTTCCTGATTTAACTAACACAAAATAAAGCCTTCTTTTGTCAAATTAATCATACACACATATCCTGTATCATGTTTGTGTTCTCTTTCAGAAAATATAAAGGCAAAAATTCTTTTGAGAAAACCCAAATATTTCAGGAAACTCATTTCCTTCATCTAATTTCTTCCAAAATCCTGGCTCTCACCTCAGTCACATCAATTTGCATTGTTTTATACATCCTTTTCTGTTCTTGAAACATTTAATATTCCCTGTATTGAGTCTTTTTAGCCAAATTCACCCATGCCTTTCTTAGTCAATCCCTTCATCTCCAACCATTTATAAAATTTGTCTGGTTATCTGACAATAATCCACTCTGTCAACATGATCAAACTAGGGTATGACATTTTCTTCATACTCATTAATTAAATTCATATTATTTTATGATTTACTTATTCCTCACCCTTTCTCTCCTATTTTACTACAAACTCATAAGTACCAAATTCCACTGCATTTGATCAATATACTGACTCATCCAAGCAAGCCAAAATTTCACGTCTTTATGACAAAGCAAATTATTATTAGGTAATCTACCGGTTAAGGTAGGTTTTTGGATGGACACAACTATCAAGTAAACATTTTGTGACTCCCCACCTAGCAAACGAATCTATATCAGGTCCCTCTTCATCTCGGTATACTTCTTTCCTCCCTTCATCCCGTCCAACATCCCTATCCTCTTCCTACCCTTACCTCGCTTGCCCAACATTCTCCCCTCTATTACCCTCTTCAACATTCCACTACCGCTCAATACGCCTTTAATCCATTTTTCCTGCCTCCATAGGATTTCTCTCAACAAACCCCTCTCCTCCCCCACCATTTCTAGTACTTCCTCATTTGTTTTCCTTTCGGTCCATTTCACCTTCTCCATTCTTCTCCACACCCACATTTCAAAAGCCTCCAATCTACGCCTATCCTCCTGCTTCAGCGACCACGTTTCCGCGCCGTACAAAGCTACGCTCCATATCAAAGTTTTTACGAGTCTTGTCTTAACATCCCTACTCAACGTCCCCGTCATCAACTCCCTCCTCCTTGAGAAAGCCTCCTTGCCTATCGCAATTCTTCTCCTTACGTCCCTACCACTTTGACCGTATTGGTCCAAAACACTTCCGAGATATGTAAACTGTTCTACCTGCTCTATTTTTTCCCCGCCTATTTTAATATTTAGCTTAGCTTTTTTCTTTCTGGAAAATCGCATAACCTTTGTTTTATTAATATTGATTCTCATCCCATATTTATCGCACTGAACCTCCAATTCACTCAACAATGCTTGCAACCCCTTGGCTGACTGAGCAACTAATGCTTGGTCATCAGCAAACCTAACCGATTTTACGAATTCCCCTCCGACTTTCATTCCTACTTCCAGTTCTCCCTATGCCTCTCTAATCATTTCCTCCACATATATGTTGAACGGCACCGGTGACAGTGGACAACCCTGCCTTACACCTCTTCCTAACACTGCCCATCCGGACTCTCCGTTCCCCACTCGCACCTGAGCAGTCTGAGACATGTACAGGTTGCGAATCAGTCTCCTGTCCCTCCAATCCATTCCTATTTTCTGCAATACACGCATTAATTTTTCCCAATTCACTCTATCAAACGCTTTTTCGAAATCTACAAAACAGGCAAGAACGTCCTGATTGTATTCTATATTCCTCTCGATTAGTGATCTCATTACTGCAATGGCATCACGCGTACCTCTTCCTTTCCTGAACCCAAACTGATCATCTCCTAAGTAATCATTTGCCTTACTCTCTATCCTTTTGTTGATGATCCTGAGAATAACTTTAGCTGCGTGGGATATCAAACTTATTGTTCTGTAATCCTCACATGACGAAGCCTTTGCCTTTTTTGGAATAGGAACTAACACCGATCTTGCCTTTGCCTGACAAAGCAAATATGCTTCCTTATTTACTGCCATTTCACTGCCTTCAAAAACAATATTTTTTCAATATACTGCCATTTCAAATGCACTACCATCAACCTTTCTGCCAAGATTTCCAGAACTTATAATCTCTTTAATCTACCCTACTGTATTTTGCAAACATTCAGCCAAGATATGCAAAATTCACTAAACTAAGCAACTTGGAATGTTTAAAAAGTACGAGCAAGCCTTCATGAATTAAAAAAATAAATACCATTAAATGAAAATGGTTATAATGTAAACATTCTCAGCAATAAGACAGTATAAATGAAAAGCTAACATAAACATATGATAGTGAGAGTAGTGTGTTACGTCAAAAGAAAAATAAACTCCTCTATGATGAATGATTAAAGTTTGCTCTCCTTATTAACCCATCACTGTGGTGCAGAGATGGGGCTGAACATTCCTTCTGGAGATTAATGATTTTGAAAAAGAGTGGAATAAATGAAGGAAATATGGATGGCAGAGTCCAAAGCTGTTTAATGTCCCAAAAATTGGATTAATGACATGCATTACGGAAAAGAGAGACCCAGTAGAAACATTTTCAATGCCAAAGGTGATAAGTAAGTGGCACATATCTCTACATAACCATCCACTGTCTGATGTGAATGGATATGATTAGTAAGGATATTCTAGTGCCATTGATAATACAGTCCCAATGGAAACTATCATATACTGTGTGAGAACATTCAATTACAGCTATTCTAAGCTACTCACAGGCTTGAGTGAAAATGGCTCAAACTAGAGTCAGACAAATTTCCCTTCTTATGTCAGACAAATTTCCCTTCTTATGTCAAGCAAACCTGCTTGACTCTGTGGGCATGGCTACACACCATATCCAACTCGAGCAAAATATGACACATAAGAGGGACTTGGATCTTATTGATGTGTTTATTGCCTGTAGAATTAACTTCATGCCATCAGTTTGGGATGGTAGTATGCCTGTTGCTGTTGGAGTCAAGATATTCTTGTTCCTGAATTAGTAAAACTTTTTGCTTCCATATGATACTATTTTACAATTAATAATTTCTACACAATTAAGGACTATCCTGTAACCATAGATGCATTTATAGTTTTCCAAAATCATTCCTTTTTATAAATAGATGTCTGAATTCATATCTCTAATTCTTTATCATACCCTCACCTTATTTCCTCAAGCAGCAAATAGTTTTTGCTTCTTATAATAATGCAAAACCATCTGTATAATAAAAACGCCCAAATGGCACACACTGAGCCATCTAATTCATCTGAATAGCCACCCCTATTACCCAATTCCATCACCAGTGACTCACTGGAAAATATACTCTTGGGAATATAAAGAGGCAAAACAAACCTTAAATTGACCTTTATTCATCAATTAGCAACTTTAGTAAAAGTAAATGCTTACCTCAAAGTACTTCCATACAAAAGAACTATAGGTCCATCAATTTCTGCTCCACCGCCTGATCCAACAACTGGTTTTGTTTCCAGTGAAATACTCAGATTGACATTTTGAGAGCGGAAGGCACGGAAAGAATCATGTTCCTAAAAGAAGGAAAGTGATTAGTCAAGTAACTCATGCTTCTTAAATATGATTAATAAACTAGGGATTGTAGTTGAAACTATCTTTCCCCTCTGATGTCTCTCATATTGACTTAAGCTTTAATGTGACAGTAGTGCACATTCTGGACATCATTGTAATGATCACTCATGCAGTGAATTTTATCCCATGTCAGTGTAATTCAAATCACTACACTCTTGATTTATTCTCCTCTACTTTTTCTCTACTAATCTTTTTGTCCTTAAATTCTTCATCCATCACAGGAATTAATCTGTACATTGCCTTCATTGGAGAAGGTAGCATTCCCCTCTTACTTAGCCATACATTATGTCAAATTCACTCATCAGAGCAAGCAGGTCAGTCCCTTTGCCTGTACTGTTGCTATCTTTTCAGGGAGTTTGATAGCCATTAAAAACCATGGTAGGTTGAGTTTAGCTACCAGTGTGAAACGTTATCACCAGGATTTGAACCTTTGGTCAGCAGCTGAAATCTCTAATCAAGGGACCATATCCCATACCATTCCAATCCTACAATATTTTTCAAGTCCCAGTCAAGGAAATAGTTTTGCAATTGTGATATGCTCGATCCCACCTTCCCAACCTCTCCTGTGTTTGTCATTATGCGTGTTCCTAACCCTTTTCCTTACATCCATGTGAATAAATATTTGTTCACTTGGGCTCGTCTCCTTCTTCTGGCTATGCATCCCACAAAACGCACTGTTCCTATCCTTTATGACATTATATAATTACTTTTCCTACTGTCCTTTCCTCTTGTCATTGTATATCTCTCCTATAGTTGGTGAAACAGCTCCCTAATGCCATTTCCTGGCCAAAGAATTGGGTCACTTGGTTGCATAAATCCCTCGCAGATTTCAGTGTTAATAACATTTCCTCAATAGCTCAAGTGGTTAAATTATCGGCCCAGCAAGTCGAAAGACCCATGGTTCAAGTCTGGGTCAAGGAAATATTTTTGCACTCGTAATCTGCTCTGAGAAAAAATCAAATAAAACACATGCTCCTGCAGAGTTCAATAGTGCAGAAGTGTTGCAATTATAGAAAAATATATTTCTTATAAAAATATGTTGCTATTTCTAATGAAAGGTCTTTACCCAAGAAGTTCACTTATCTGATTGCCAATTTGGAGAAATACACATTAGAACTAATGAAAAAACATTATATCAAAATCTGTGTGATTTTCACAAACAGGTTTGGATCTCCCTAGGAATTTGACCAGGAATTTCACTTCAAAGGGAGAATCAAGGTAACAAAAAAACAGCAATTGGCAGCATTCATATAATTGGGACTTATATTGGGACAACAATGGCATTAGCATGATTATGAGAGCAAAGTTACTTGCAATGACAAGTTTTCTTCTATATGTCATACTTCACATAGTAGTTTTCACTCTACTTGTTTCACCTTTTAGATATCATTACTTTACCTATATCGTAGTGTGATACAGACAATCACACTAGGTATACATATTTCACATATCATTAAAACTTTTTACTTTCTTTTCTTACCAAAGAGCAAATAACTCCTCATGAGACTCTGTCATAATACCTGCTACACCAGTTTTGAACGAAAGCAATGGAAAGAGATCACCCTCAAACTATATTCCAATATTTTTTGTATTCAGACAACAGTAAAACTTAGATGCAACGGAATGCACTTTACATGAAAATTATACTGAAAAAACCCACAAAAAAGCACAATAGACATTAATCAAAAGAAAATTGTGGAGCATAGACTACCTGATTGCTCGAGTATTCAGGCAGACGATCTGGAGCACATGGCAGGACGGAATGGTGGTCCTTGGGATCAGCAAGACAGACCCAACCAAGCTTCAGAGTCAGGCGAAGATTAGGTAAATGGAGGAGTCTGCAATCATCATACTTGGAAGCTGTACGCACATAAACATCAAGGTCCCCTTTGAATACAAATTTTGCTGAAAGAGAAATAATCATTAATACATATTATATAATATGTATATTTGATGTATTCTAAATAATATATCAAAAACATGCCATTATTTATTTTAGCATGGCCACCTTGCCTTTTATCCTTTAAAAATTTCAAATATTTGTGGGTCCATGATTATTCTCAAGTTACCAACTAATCCCATCCAATTCCCACAGTTTCATTTGATTCCCCAATGAAGGTTATGGTAAATCTTAAATATGAAGAATATCTTCACAATAAACATTTAGATTCATGAAGATATTTTATTACCATTGGTCCAATCCATGACAACATCTGTCCAAGTAACTTCCATTTCTTCCGTGGTATTATATGGATCCAGGGATGCATGCAGGAAGACAGTAAGTTGCTGAACACTCATGGTAAGTCTTCCATGCAGAATGAGTCTAGCTTTGTCCCAAAATGGTAGAGGTCGACTAGGATCTCTAGATGGACTTATTATTTTCTCAAAACCTGCAAATAAAATTTTCAATAGCAGTTGAATATTACAAATAGGTCTGTGAGGTGATGTCTAATTTATCAGTGATTAATAGAGATATACACAGTTTACTCCAGTCAGCAATCATATAGTTCAGAGAACTTTCTCAAAATTGAATTTATTTAGCATAGTACACCATAAAATGATCTTAATCATTCGAATGCCAATAAATGCTGTTGAATCTCATACTAGCAGAAGTCATTCCAAAAATACAACTAATATAAGATATAATTTCTCTTCTCTTCCTGTGCATTCAACTTCCACTACCAGCATAATGGTAATTAAAGGCAATAACACATGTATCAATATTAGTAGTCTCAATCATTTGAAAACTCCAAGGTAGTTCTTCAAACATCAAAATGTGTAGAGTGGTAGTCCAGTGGGCAGAGTGCTGGGCTACTGACCAGAGAGTCTAAGTGATGCCTCTGAGCATACTCAGCTTCACCTAAACTGTGTGTTTTTCTATGTGCCAGATCTTCCAGATCTTAGGTGGCAAAGGAAGGAACTGGGCCCCCTAATGTATGAATTTCACATACCATTGGGCTCAGTATGAGGGTGGTCCCATAAGAAGCCGACCCAACAAAGAAAACACAAAAATTTTGGAAAAAAATATATTTATTTTTCTACATAATCTCCTTTCAGCTCTATTCACTTTTCCCAGTGATGTTCAATTTGTTTGATACCCTTTTTATAATAAGAACTGTCTTGCTCCTTAAAATAGCCATTAACTGCGGATATCACTCCACGGTTGGAAAATCTTTGACCACCGAGCCATTTTTTCAAGTTTGCAAACAGAAAATAATCTGAGGGAGCTAAATCTGGCAAATAGGGTGCATGAGGTAGCAATTCAAATAAAATTCATGAATTTTGGCCATTGCAATAACAGATTTGTGAGCTGGTGTATTGTCTTCATGAAACAATACTTCCTTCTTAGCCAAATGCAGCAGCTTTTGCTTGATTTCATCCATGGTTATGAAACAGCATAAAAATTCTGCTTTGTTGCTGTGAAACTTTGCTAAACACTCAATTGAAACATCTTCATGATGCTGGTTTTGCTCAAGTGTGAGCAAACACCAAAAATTTTCAAGTTTTCAGCCCTGAGGGTACCCTTTTGGAAATGCAATTTTCCTCTTTTCTTTTGAAACCTTCATCATATAAATTCCTTACTCATTTTCAAGATAATTTCTCAAAACGAGAAAAGGGATCAAAGTGGCAGAAATGATCTACATATAGAACCTTTTGTCAATTGGAGAAAATGGAGAATTATCTTAGTCATGGAAATATTTGTTAAACATTATTTTTATCTGATTTCTTAAATTTTGACTGAGAGACATTTAATCAGCAGTTGGTTACCTGATAGGTAGAAGTCCGAATACGTTGGCAAAGTATGATAAAGTAACAAGTGCACAAAACTTCCAAAGCCAAAATACTTGACGAAAGCGTAAATTTTCTGCCAAGAGAACAAGTTATCTTTGAGAAGGATTAATATTAGTACCAAAGGAAGCAGGGGACAGAAAAGAATATCTAATAAATTGTGGCTAAAATGTGGTTATAGATTTCCATGACTTTTCCTGGCTATTAACTCATTTTTACATAGATACACAGCCATTTCATCATTTATTTCCTTCTTTTCCTCAACTTTTCATCTCCTAAATAAGAAATGATGTATAAAAATTTCTTGACTAACATTTTGGTCAGTTTATTCAGAAGTTTCAGACATTCCATCATGATAACTACATATATTTATTACTGATTCATGCTTGTATTTCTGTAATCAGTAAAGTAACAAAAATGCATAACTTTATGGACAGGATCACCTAAATATAAATACTTACTCAGATTGCACTGGGCAATGACAGGTTCCCAGCACGGGCCAAAGGCATAGCGAAACTGCTCCACATCACAGCTGAAGTCATGATAGAATTTGAGGGAGGTCATACCACGTTCAATTGTAGTCATTTTACCTCCACCAAGGTCAACTGTGCATGTTCTCCTAGCTATAAGGTTGATAAGAGGCTCCAATAAGTAATTGATACTTGGAGAATTTGCTGATAAAAAGTTTTATGCTTTCCCAAATTAGAAATCTAATGATTTTTTACTACGTGGCTATGCATTTGTAAAATATTCAAGAACTAATTCTGATAATGAAGTAGCAACAATTGATAAAGTTCTTTAAAAAAACAGTTGTGGCACTTCTTTTTCTTGAGAAGAGGGCAAATAAAGTTAGTCTACTTTGTCCTTTTTTATTGAATAATTTATTTATCCTTTAAAATATAGAGATGTTACAATATGGCTCAACATTTTCAACAATTTGTCATGCATGTACCATTGTTAGATTAATTCAAATACCTACCTAAAGTTAAATTTTGTTAAATGTGAAGCATAGAGGTTATTTGGAAAGTAGGGTCCAAATTACTGTAGCTAATCGAATGTCGAGCAAATATTGAAACTCATATGTGCACCGACTCCTGGCATGGCTAAGTCTGTCGTATAAATGATCAGAAGGCTGGCATATACAACGACGAAAAAAGTCAGGATAACAATATCAGAGCAATAAAAAAATACTAAGATACACAAACTTTGAGTTGCCATGAATACATACAAGTATACTGCTCAAAACGTCCATTCATAAGAAAATTGATTCCATAAAACATTATTCAAACGGTAATATTAAATATGTATTTCAGGATTTATTCAATGGAAACATGACAATGGAATAAATACAGGTATCACTTAACTTCACCATGGGATTTTATTAATACTATCCTTCAACCAGAATGGAGAAGGTGAAATGGACCGAAAGGAAAACAAATGAGGAAGTACTGGAGATGGTGGGTGAGGAGAGGGGTTTGTTGAGAGAAATCCTATGGAGGCAGGAAAAATGGATGAAAGGCATATTGAGCGGTAGTGGAATGTTGAAGAAGGTAATAGAGGGAAGAATGTTGGGCAAGCGAGGAATGGGCAGGAACAGGATAGGGATGTTGGACGGGACGAAGGGAGGAAAGAAGTACACAGAGATGAAGAGGGACCTGATGTAGATTAGGTTGCTGGATTGGGTTTTGTTTGGAGTAGTTACAAAATGTTTATTTGATAGTTGTCCATCCAAAAAACCTACCTTAACCGGTAGATTACGTAATAATAATATCCTTCAACCATGGTTTTGTGTATCATCATTATAAAGGGATATCTGGAAAAACTTGTGGAGGCAAACCCTGTAATACCTCAAAAATAAAGGAAGGTTTAAGGAAATTAACATTTTTAGGAGTGGGTGAAGAGAAATTGAACGAACTTTGGGAAAGGAGGGGATATTTCTTGAAGGAAGGAAGAACTCAATAAATTAAGAAACATAGACCCCTTGTTCACCTTATCTTTGGCTCCTACCATGACATTCCCATTTTCCTTAAATCCCCTCTGTCCTTAAAATATCTGATTTTTTTTCGAGGTTTAGACATACCATGTACAAATTTTCCAATTATTTAGTCATAAGATAATTTGACTGTTGAAAAGTACAATAGTTCCCATTGCCACAATCCAAACAAATTCAACTGAATTAAAATAACAGGATGCATATTCACATAGGTGAGTCATCACCATTACATACCTCTAGGCGGAGCTTCCTGCTCAGCTCCAACCAACTTCCCCCAAATGTGCATCTCTTTGATAAGCATCAGGGGCTGTGGGAAGTCCCTCAATTGGAAGCGCCAAGTCCTACAGCTGGCTCGCACCCATCGACACCAAAGAGTGGTGAATTCAAGGCCTTCTTCAGGCCATGGGCTAATCAGGAAAGTATAAGTGGAACAATAATTATCAAAAATAGAAATAGCAATATTTATACAATATCTATTAGGCAAGGTAGGCACATAGCATCTATGAGGTGGTTACTAATAAAGGTGACCAACTAATGACTTCATTTTTGCCAGTAAAGGTAGATGGGTAAGATTTTAGGAAGAGGGAGTTAGGATGAAGAAAATCTTGACTCATAATCAGACTATTCTCAACTGAGGGGCTGAATAGGTCAACAAGTAAGTGTCACTTCTGTTAGAAAACATTCAGCATATCAGGTCCTCTCCACAAGTATAAATTGGCATTGCCCTGAAAAGTTGGTAACCAACAGAGGAAGATATCAACAATTGAGTGACTTTTAATTAAATACCCCTACTGCATTGCCCAGCAGATTTAATCTACTAATCTAGCAGATTTAATTAACTATCAAATACCTCTTTTAATTTTTGTTTCGAATTACACTTGATAAAAAAGTTCTGCATCTAACGTCATGTGTGAAAAATAAAGGTTTAAATTGGCCCACATCTGACGATTCATTGTGTACAATGTTTACTTGAATGATGAAAATTTAGCATAGACCACAATACTGATGAAACAAATAACCTTTGAAGCATACTGTTATACATTGGATGGATACAGTAATTTCCTGCAAGACAAGCCTGATCGAGGACTGCAGTAACAATATAGTTATGGCCTGGCCGATAGTTCTATCACTCACTCTCTCCTTGAGTAAATGAATATACGTAATGGACATGCCTTCTTTCTGGACTGGAGAGATATCAGAGTTAGTATTAATTGCAGAAGCATATAGTTGATTTTTCTCATTGTATGTACAAAGAAGTCTACATATGAAATGCAGTAAGGAAGACAACATTTTCGAATATCTATATTTGGGTGAATGTCCATTGGGAGAGAAAGTGATATGAAGGACTTGGAACCAAAAGAGAACAGTGGAGCAACAAACTTGGGAGTCTACATGCGTTCAACCTTAAGCAGTATCAGTGTCATAAAGGCACAGAAAATGGTTGCTTTTAATACAAATTCTGATAATATATTAAAAGAAAAACAGAAATTATGCATTACACAAAAAGCTAGGATGATAATAAACTCATGAGATCATAAGAAATAAGACTGCCATACTGTGTTGCATTTAAACTTTAATTTATGAATTACGTTTACGAACATGGAAAAAAGGGAGCTGAAAGGCATTATGGCCCATTGATGACCAATTTCTGGGATTCTATGACAAATAAACGTTGATATATGTGTAGCTGCTAATTTTTTCATGCAACAGTTCAATTTACTTCGCATTAACTGTTAATGTCAAAATACTTGTACTTTTTTGTCTGATCCCCAGGTATTTTTCGTAAATTCTTACCTGAAAAATCAGGGAGCATCTTATGGGCTGGGAAATACAGTACTTTCCTCTGATTAATATATGCACATAATTATTGATTGAACAATGTCAGAGATGCTGAAGAAAAGGTTAAAATGATGAAATAATTATTTTTTTGGAAGGTATCTCAACACTAGGAAAATGTTGTCAGTACTTGCCAAAACCTTGATACTGGCATCATCAAAGGCAAAGTGTTGCAGCATTGATTGTTTCATAACAAATATAAATATACACTACATGAGGAATTGATCACAATTTTATAGGAAGATGAACCATCAAAACGATAACTTCCAGAATGACATGTGCAATTGGTAACAAAATTCATCGACCAATAATATTCACTAAACATATATAGAATATCATACATTTTATAAATGTTCATAAAAGCCTTTCTTTGAGAGGATGGTGATAACAAAGGGCTGCAACAAACTGAAACTTGTATTGTTAACTGAAATGTATTCACCAATTACCATAGCATATGTTGCATTTTATTGGAATGAGTTGGGTCCATGATTCACATTCCTATGCATTTCTATGCTCAAAGACAATGGAAGATGTAGTTAAAAGGCTATTTTTTATGCAATTAAAAAAATTATACAAAATATGACACATTCACTAACTACTTGAGCTGTACAGTTAGATTTCAATAAATATTTGTACAAATTATACTCTCTTGCTGGGACTTACAGCATTCATGTAATAGGACATACAAGCATTACTCTTGATAGATTATAAAACTTATCTCACTTTCTTCCTGATCATGAAAACCCCCAAATACCCACTTCTCTCATTTTTCCTCATAAGTGAATGCAGAGTGGAAAAAGTGCTGCACTTCACTTCGAACCAGAATGAGTGATTCCCTGCTGTGCTCAACTCTAGTTGCAAAATTCCCAGTCAAACCAATCACTCTGTCACCCATCTGATTTCATTTCACAGGCAAGAATTTTGACAACCCTGCCAAACATCCTGGTGGCAGTCTGCAGGGAACTTAAATGCAGATGTGTAAATGGCCATGATTTTTGCCAATAGGAATTCAATTTTATACATGCACTAAAATTACCACAAAATGGTAACTAAGCTGAAAACCACTATAAAAGAACGCTATGAAATAACTATTATAATATGCTGGACTATGACAGCCTTCCTGAAAATAATATTTGGGCCTTATATGCATATCTACATTGTTTTTACCATGAAGAATCTGCATGCAGATATGGAATCATGGTTCTTCCAATAGTAGATTTAAAAATACATTTCAGACAAATATTGTAGTTCCACCACACAGACTACTTCAGCATGATGTTGAGATGATCAATGAGACAATATTTATAATTTTTGTCAAATAGTAGCTGATTAGTTAGTTAAAAAACAAAACGGATGGTTATCTTATAGTTTAGCCAATGCTCTATGTCACAAAACAGATGTCAGAATAATGCTCAAAATGCACTCTGCAGAAACATCTGAGAGCTGCCCTACTGCTGACACTGGCATCTTCACACTCTTAAAATGATGACAGTTTGCTATTAAAGAAAAAATGTACGGCAAAAACTCTTGATTAGTTAATTTATACAAAGCTTTTACATATGCATTTAGCTAAATCTCAAATTTATGATTTCGACGAGCCAAGTAATAAAATGTAACATCAAAGTTCAAGTAAAATTGAGATTGGAAGGAAAATATTTTAATTAGACAATAACTATGGGCAAAACTTAAACGTGCAATATAAAAACTAGAAAAAATATAAAAAATTTACATGGAGAGCTATCAGGATAATAAAATAAATAATGTACATTTGAGGATTTAATAATATCAGATCATGTGAAGTCTAGGTTTTACTGCACTGAAATATATTTAATTGGTATATGAAAGTTACAATGGCCATGAGAAAGATATTTGTCTTTTGAATCTGACAGCATGGAACCAACAATACCTGTCACTATCCATTTCCCTCATTGCACCCGTAGCCTTCTCTGTGCCATGTATAGATGGATCTGCGAGAGCAAGGATCTCCACCTTTTCCAAGAGCCATCCAAAGAGTCTCCTTGAAGGTGGAGAAACCTGCTCCTCATCCTCCTCTTCTTTGCCCTTCGCTCCACCCGTGTCATCTGGGCCACCTTCCTCCTGACCCATCGCCTTGGCAGCCATCAGCTTTGACCTCTGAATGTAGATCTCGGCATTCTTCTTGATGAGGGACGCATACAGACCCTCTAATCGGCCAGCTGGAAGAATCAGGTGAGCCTTAAACAGTTCCTGAACTTTCGAGTCCAACATTCTTTGGCGCATCTGGCTCTCCTGGTACTCATCCTCCAAGAGCTCATAGTTATCCCGCAGTCGAACCTCAAAAGGATCATCACTCATTTCAAAGAGGAAGTCGTCAACCTGGAAAAGGTTCAGTTAAAGAAATGGCTGTTCAAAGAGTAAAAAATAAAAGTATTTCTCTCAACAATTTGAATGGGCTTTCGGACAGGAGACATCCAGGAGAGATAAGACCCATCCTGGAATAATTTTGACCCATGCCAGAACCATTTTAGAATATAAACGTAAAGAAACATCTAAGTATGTAATTTACATGTGTATGCAACAAATTTATCTCCTAGTATTGATTTGTGATATGTATAATTTATAATAACTCTTGGAATAAATGAAGTAATAAAAAAAAAAGATTTTCATTGCATCAATAAATTCTTCTCCATGAAAGAATGTTTCCACATTTACAAGTTAATTTAACATTGCTACTGAAATACCACTTGTTAAACTAGTACAAACAGTTATATTTTATCTCTTGGTTTGACATTTTATACTGCATTGACACTTTGAAAGGCTGAACAAGAGGTCCCCAGGAAGAACAGAGAAAATATGAACCAAGTGTAAGATGAAGGAAATAAGAACAACATTAAAACTAATATTTATCTCCTGTAATTTGGGAAATTCCTAGAATGATTACAAGTTTACTGTCAATTTTAATGAAAACACTCATACCCTTAAGTAAAACTTGAAGAATGTTTTATACAAAAAATTTGAAAAATTAACATTTTTTCCTACATTAATCAACATAACTAAAGTTATAACATTTTCAAGAAGGACAAAATATAAAGTTTATATTAAAATAGGAATTCATTAATTAGAGCAGTTTACATCACTCAGAAGTGTTCTTGACCAAAATGGTCAGAGTAGTAGTGACTTAAGAAGAAAAATTGCATTAGGCAAAGAAGCTTTCACAAGGAGAGAGGATTTAATGACAGGGATGTTGAGTAAGGATGTCAAGAAAAGATTGGTTATAACTTAGATATTCAGTGGAGTTTGTAAGGAGCAAAAAAAAGTGTTTCGAAGCAAGCCAATTGGCGTATATTGGAAGCTTTTGAAAGGTAAGTGTGGGGAAGCATGGAAATGGTGAAATAGACAGAAAGGAAAAAAAATGAGGAACCGCTAAGCATGGTAAAGGAAGAGAGGGGACTGTAGGAATAAATACGAAGAAGGTGGGAAAGATGGATGCAGGGTATTTTGAATGGCAATGGGATGTTGAAAGGCTGTGAAAGAGATGAGAATGTCAGGCAAGTGAGGAAGGGGTGGGCAAAGAATAGGCACATTGAACATAAGAAGGGATGAATGAAGCATGTAGAATTGAAGAAGGGTTTATTGTACTGTTTTGTTGGTTGTGTCCATCCAAAACCTACCTTACTTGGTAGAATACCAAAAATAATATTTACTCATTCTTTAGTACATTCTCTTGTCCATTACTATTTTGTAACAAACCATTTGTTAGGCTTTGGATAGACACAGACTCAACATCACTAAATTTCTTAGCTTCACCTTAAAGGACAACCCACACTACATTACACTCTCTTAAATTTCACATATTTTTAACCTAACTTAAATCCTCTGATCTATTAAGGTTACAAAAATTTCTCAAATAAAAAAATTCTGGGAAAAATGATATGAACTACAGGTACCTGTAATCAGAGAAATTAATTTCATAAATTCTTCAAAGGTGTAGCACAGGGTTGAGATCTCCATTCTTGCCATCATTTCAATGCTTGTCTTGGACATCAAAACAATGGTTAGATTGAAGACCTTGACTAGGCTGAATACTCAGGAGGAATTGATACACAGCTGATACACCAAGAAATCGACCTATGTAGTTAGCACTACAGTAACTTGTAAGGACTGTACTGCTATCTACATAGGCCAAACGGGGAGATCATTAATAACATGAGTGGAGGAACATAAATGCTGTTTTAGAAATTGTAACCTCAAGCAATCTCACTTCGCCAAGCATCTGTGGGAAGAAAATCATGGGAGCAATTTCAACCCTGAACTAATACACCAAATGGACAAGGAAGGAGGATGGACAAGTGGGAAGAGCTGAAAATCAGAAAGAATTTGAAAAAGGGTCATTTGGTCAACGATTTATTGTTTGAATATCTCTCCCCAATCCTGCAAGCATCCTTTCCTTCACGGAAAGATCTAACTACCCCTTGCCTCCCCCCCACTGTGAAACCACCAATAGCCTTTCCTGATGCTTAACATCCCTCTCCTCCTTCCCATTAATGCCAATCACAACCCCACCTCTTTCCCCTCCCTCCTCCCCTCTCTCACCCACCCCTTCCTCCACATGAATGGTATATTAATGGACCGCAACTTGACCAATTCATACTTGATGATGATGTCTAAGCATTGAAACAAGTAGTACAAAAACAAAGAACAGTGGTACAATACATTGTGTTATCCATTTAATTGAACTAAGTCACTCATTTTGAGGTTAGCATGGTTTTACAATTTAGCAACAACTGTGAATATATTGTGATAAAAGTACATTGTTCCCATAAACCAATAAAAATAACTTTTGCTCATTTAGAAATTGCACATAAGGCAATATCACAAAGAAACAATACTGGAAAGGAAGGAGGACAAATTGGCCATTAGATTTAGAATGCCATGTATGTCTCTGTTGCAAACAAAAATATGTAAAAGTACATGCATTGAAAGTGAAAAAAGTTACTCAGAATAATACACATTATACCAAGAGATGGACATTACCCTCATAGAACAAGGAGTTGATGGGTAAAGAATTGATTTAGAAGCTATATAAAGAAGAGTCAAATTTCCACTATATCATATGGCTAGATATTCAAATATGGGCAACCAAACTTCATTGCAATATGCTAGAGAAAACTGCAAAACAATGGTTGTTTTGAGATTAAATGAACATATACCTTGATAAGCAAATCACAAGGCAGTGGACTTGAAGCTGTGAATGGCACTCTCTTCACCTTTGGACCTCCTCGATGAAGCTGTCTGACCCATTTGAACATATTGACAAACTCATTCTGAACAGCTTCAGCATATTTGTGATCATATGGAAAGCACATCTTCAAAGATTTTATGTTAACACCCCTGATGAATGTTTAGAAGAAAAGAGATAACACATTTTAGGTTTACTCAACTTATAAGGAGAACTAAACTGATAAAAATTGATATAATTAATTTCTTAAGCCAGTCCATTAAAAAGAGAAAATCCAAAAATAAAATCACCAAGTTTTATTCCAAGGCAAGACAAATCCCTCCACATTTGCCCTCTCCAGCATGATTTCAGCATTGTGAGAAATTTTTGATACATTGAGTCCCTCGACTGAAAATATATTCTTCTTGTCAACCGCTATTCTCCCAACATTTGCTAAGATACCAAATGCTTCCTTTGCTGAATTAATGGTCAAGTCATCTAAAATTGAAGGAAACCAAAAAATTAAGTCTAAATGAATAATAATATAACCAACAAAACATAATTATGTAACCTGCATAAGTAACAATAAGCAGCAAGTAAATAATTCCTCATTTTAAAAAAGTAACCCCACCTGTAAATGTTAAGTCAAATATTCATTGAGGGATGGCAACTACTTGGAACAATTCATATATCAGAACTACAGAAAGGGACCATAGATCTGGTACACAGCATTAATAAATCATCAGAGAAAGAAAACCAATATGTAAACATAATGAGCTCTATTGAATAATAAGTGAAGAGCATATCAAACCAATCCCAAAATTTTTAACCATAGAGGATGACAAAATCAACAAGTCATTCATATTCTGAGAAAAATTATGGGAATATACAGCTTATTGGCCATTATTTTAGTTTTATTTCAGTTAGTTTTCATTTTAATCAAATTAACCCTTATTGAAGCCAATGGGAATCTTATATGCTATAAAATTTCCTGGTTAGCCTTAAAAAATACAGACTTTTCCACATGCCACAAAGTTCCCCTTTTTCTAGGTCTATGGCGAATATGATTGCTTGAAGATGGTTTTCTCATCTACATGATTCATTACAGCATCATGCACTAATTTATACCAAAATATTCTTCTGACATAGGCAATTTTTCATTTTCTACTTGAAAAGACTTTTAATATTCCTTAACTGTACTTCTAGAAAGAAAATTGAATATTGCCAACAAAATCAAAAGAAAATTCAAATGCAAAACTTGAAACAATGGAATGCAAAACTTCAATGGATACCACTGACTTTCAGGGAGTCTTGGGGAATTTGAGGTCATAGTGTGCCAATTTCTTGGCAAAGGGTTCACTGGTTCCTGCATCACAATTTGCACCATTTTAACTGCAAAGTACTTAAGCTGAAAACAACACCAGACAGTGATGCTTCATCCCTTCCAGTCCACCAATTTAGACCCCTTAAGTATCTTTCTGTTGTCCAAAATGAAGACTCAATTTAAGGGATACAGATCGTGAGAAAATAAGAAATTATTCTGGTGGAACAATAGGTGTTGAACTGATAAGGAGCTGTGAATACTGCATCAATCCCAACCTTTTTTCTTTCTGGCACACCAGACCTCTGGTGATACAAGTACCCCTAGGACCTGAATAAGCCACTCTTAATTTGTCATTAGACTTACAAGGGGTAAATCCACCACATTTGACACAACACCCATACCCAAGGTGGGATTTGAACTCCACAGCCTTTAGGTTACAACACATTTGCACCACCACTCTGACTAACCCACCACTATGATTCAAATGACAAAATATTAAGAATTCAAACATTTATTATTGATTTAATCTCAACTTGGAGTAGGAACTGAAGGATATAGTTCGGGGCATTACTGAAGTGCAACAATTCGAGGTTTCATAATGAAAAATATTTATAAGGCCAGGTAAAATTATATGTTTAATTAAACCACTGGATTCGTAGCTTTTGACTTTTTATAAAATATTTAAGCAGCAAAATTTGTCAGCCAACCAATTCACTAACTATTATGAATCAGGATGCATAAAATATTGAAGAAATCCACAACAAACTTCAAATAATAAATTTGCCTGAAACCTCTCATACTGACAATAATGCTTTGGGATCGATATACATATATAGAAAACAATAGAAAAAATCTTTTAGTGACTTAAACATTCTAGAGAGTAGCAAAAAAATCTTACCAAAGGAAAATAGTAACTGATGTTTTCCGGACAAAATAATTACCAATCCCACATCACCTTTAGCTCTCACAGTCACACTTTTTGATGGCACATTGGATTCTGATTTCTCTTGTTTGTACTGATCAGGTGAGGTCCAGAGCGCTGAAAATATACATTGTTTTTTACTTTTCATTCACACACCTTTTCATCACACCTTTCATTCTAATAGAGGCCCAGGTTTACTTGCATGACATGTTCAAACTCAACAACAATTTTTGGAGAAACTTACTTGAAAAAAATTTGCAGAAAGACTTTATCTCTGCAGTAAGACCACGGAGCCTTAAGTATAGTTCTGTACTCCATGTTCCTTTAACTTCCTCCAGCAAATGTACATTAATTTCACCAGATAAACGTCTTGATACAACCTTGACCTGCTTCAAATATGCCCAAAATGCCTAGAAAAGTTAATTTTTGGCTATTAAGTATGAAATATAGGTCCTGGAAAGGCATATACTAAAACATAGTTAGATATTGAAATTACATATGCAATATATAGGTTTACTTCAAGCAAATCTTTTGAAATATGGAACCTTCAAGATTTGACATGGAAACATGGAATGTTCCATGTGAAACATGGTAAGGAAATTTATAAAAGTGAAATGCTTTCAGGCGGTCAGGTGTAAGTATTAGGTTATCCACAATTCAAGAAACACTATTAAAATTTTCATTTGTATTATTTTAAATGAACTCTGGGTTTTACTAGGTCTAGTGGTTTTATTGTCTAATATTTTGTGCAACTTATATAGTTGTTATAAAAATATAGATGGCCAATATTTTAAAATATGATGGGAAACCTGATTATCCCAGAAATAGGAGGTGCTGCCATGGAATTTCTCTTTAAAAGGTAATAAATTTTTTTCTAGAAACTATGTAAGTTGGATGATTAATAACTCAATGAGGCAAAAAAAATTTGATTTCACAGAATTTGTATCCAGAGTGCTCGGATAAAAATAGTTTCTATGACAGTCTGCTGAAAAGTGATCCATCCATTTTTTTTCATTTCTTTAATAAACAAAATTAGGATCAAACACTGATTTGCATCCAAATTATACAACTTTCCTACATCATAAGCCCCAGTTTTAATTTTTATCATGACACACCTCTGAATTAGAACCAAAAAAAATCAGTGCATGTGAAGGAATATGCCCTCATTTAGTAATTGAATGAGGAAAATGTTTCACTGACCTATATAGCCATATGCATAGCAAATAAAAGTGATTCGCAGGGAAGAATGTATTGGAATGATTTTTACTCTCTGAAATTGTTGCATTATAATACACACATAGCGGATGACTCAGTTAATAGTTACTGTTGCGGCATCTCCCGCAGTTTCTTGAAATGAACAGCCTAAGTGTTTGAAATTGGCTTTAACCTCGTGGACTGTGGCGCCTCGCGCATGACTATGAATGCCTGTGACATTGTATGTACGGTATTTCATCACAACATCTTGTTTCTTTAAAGCCCCCAAAATTTCAGAGTGTAAGAGGACGTCTCGGTAGCTTAAATGGTTAAAAGCACTCGGCCGGATATTGAGGGATCCGGATTCGAATCCCGGTCAAGGCGAATGATTTTTACTCTCTGAAATTGTTGCATTATAATACACACATAGCGGATGACTCCGTTAATAGTTACTGTTGCGGCATCTCCAGCAGTTTCTTAGTCTGTATGTGCCAATGAAGAAGAGATTGATTGGGCCACTCTCAACCTGAGAGACAAAGAACAAATCAAAAGGCCACAAACAGCTACTTGAGAATGCTCACTAAGATTATGTTGATGACATTATTAGACAAAATCACTGTGTCTGTCAATGAGAATATGGAGACCAAATGTGGCACTTCAACTGAAAAAGTAAAGGCCATTATTGCACATCAAATGAAAGAGCCTCTTCCATAATGCCATGATAACAATTGATCAAACACCAGTGCAATATCAAATTCAGAGAATAATGACCTTTGTTTCACAGACTAAACATTAGGTCCAACTTCATGCTGACCTATATCTTACATGGAAAGGCTTACATGGATAAGCTTTTTAATTTTTTTCTGAAAGGCAAATCTCTTGGTGTACATTATTCAGAAAATATTTTAGCAGGAAAAAGGTTGTAGAACATTCTCAGGGAATGCAGATACTTTTTCTTTAAATATCCTAGGGTTAGGTTAGGGCTACGGAAATGTGAACACATGACACAAAGAATGAATGACTTGGTCACATATTCATTTTTTTCATTAAACAATTTGCAATCAAAACATAACTTTACACAAATCAACATTTTTGGCAGAAAAATATGTTGATGCCATCAGTATTTCCTGACATGAAAACTTCACAAAACAAATTCATAACTGATGACAGTTACAAATTAAGACTGCTGAATGAAGACTGATCAAATTGTTTTGAAATACTTTTATTCATTTTCTAAATTTTGATGGTCCTTCTTGAAGTATCCCCCATTGACAATTTGCATGCCCCACCCTTTTTCCCAGTCTTTACAGACATCCTGGAGGCATTCTTTTTATAAGACCTTCAAAATCACCTCAGCAACCTAAAGCACTGCTTCTGATGACAATAAACTTTTCCACAAAGGAGTTTCTACACAGAACTGGAAAAAGTCTCATGGATAGGTCTGAACTATAGGGAGAATTAAGGATGGACTTCACATTGATTTTCACAAGAAATCCATCAGCAACATTAGTTATTAGCAGCCGTATATTATCATGTTGCAGCATCCAGACTGTTGCTTTAAAAAGTGATCTTTTGCAATTGAATTGGGCTTTTGAATAACATCCTATGCCTGTAGTATACACCATTACGGATGTGTATTCTGTTATAACATGCTAATATGTACCATTCCCTTAAAGTTGAAAAATTATACGACTATAACTTTCCCAAAGGAATCTTGGTTTTTTTTTGGGATTGGTGATGCCAGAGTTTTCCACACAGAACTTCACTGTTTGCCCTCAGGAACAAAATGATGTAAACAAGTTCATATTCAGAAATAGTCTTTGAAATAAACTTGTCATCTTCCTGTCACATGGACTTCAATGGGAATCTAATCTGAAAATGAACATCCCGCTGATCAGGTAGGAGCAGTCTGGGAATCCAATCCAAAACATCCAAACATTTCTCATGTCTGATTTTCTGCTACCAATTTGTGGGTGGCAGTCAATGAAAATTTAAATATTTCTGATAATGCTCTTAATCTTCTCTCACAATGGCAGCAGTGATAATAATGTTTACTCCAGAAAGAGCAGTGATTGAAGCTCTGGTTTCACCTTCTTTTGAAATTGATCATCTCTCCACTCTAAATATTCAAAATCATCTTCCAACTGTAGTGAAGAACATTCTGCCCAAAAGTCTCTAATAGAATGACATAGGCCTCCAACAGATGACTTCGGTAGGAAAAACAAAATTTCAATGCAGCATGTTGCTCATTCCGTATTACCTCCATTGTTGCAGAAGGCTACCTATTTAACATGTTACAACTTGCAATGACTGCCATTGATGCAATCCTTGGCTCAAATCAATTAACCTTGCACAACACACGCATTACGTTGTCAATATAGCATCAAATTAAATTCATGCCATTTTTTTAGATGTATTCTGATCCCTAATTAGGATGCTTTGTGGAGAAAACTTCAAGCAGGATATACAGTTTATCAGATAGGATGCTTAACAGGGGGCCCCATTGGTTAGGAATAGGCTAAGGCCAACACTGGGTTTCCCTCCAACCTTCCTCCATTCCTTGTACATCCCAAATTACCCACTCCCTATAGTACAAATAAACTTAGTTGTTGCCTCCAACAAAAACTACTACTAAATTCTAGTAAAATAAATTAAGCAAAGAAAATATTTATGATCACTCATTATTGAACTGTCATTAAAATTAAAGGTTGGGGTTTTTACTACTCCCTTCCAACATTTCAACAATGTGGGACACAAAAATGAAACATCTAGACATCTCACCTTTTTGGTTTTCAATGGCAACTAATAAAGAGTGGAAATAGGACTTATCAGTGAAAACCAACCTTCAACTCCTGAGACTTGGAGCATGGATAATGCTTTCCTAAAGCACATGAGACTGTAACTGCTTTTGCTCCCTCTATGTTCACGCATGCTTCAAGGGGCGAGCCCTCGAGTGAGGCAGAGTCCACACGCAGCATGAGACAGGATGAATTGTATTCAGCAGGTGACAATGATCGCTGACCATCAAAAAGGAACAGGTTGAAGCCAGTGAGTGTCACCGTCATGCCACACCCCTCAAGGAAGCCTTTTATTACGCCACCCCTCTGTCCCTTTTCCACACTCATCACCTGAGGTGAAGACCCTGGCATGAGTCGCATCTTCTTATAATCTTCCATGCACCTGAGGATTAAAAATTAATCTCAGATTTCACATGAACTTTTGTTCCTGTTTTGCTTTGGGCTTTAATGTAAAATGTAGATGTATATAGATATTCTGTTCTGAATATTTTAAAAGATATCTCTCGTAGCATGTAACCACCTAATGATAAATAAAGACTTCATTAATCAAAAATGCCATGCTATTAAGTAAATAAGGAAGGAAATATTTGTTCAAGGTAGTCAGCTAGCTACTACAGAAAAGCTATATATACTCCAAAAACTATGTACATCACATTAGGGGTTAGGTGGAAGAACTCTAATCAGCACTTACAACAACAAATGGGGTTAACACATCAAGCCATCAAGGTCAACACTTTGCACAAAAGTGTTATATTCAAAATAAATCTCAGTATAAACTCACCCTTATTTTCTCATATAGTAATGCAGGGAGATCATAATTTTTAATAGGGATATGTGAAACTTCATCATTATCGATTTTGTGGTGAATGGGTTTTTTTGGATACTTGGAAGTTTTTAGTGGATAAAATCATGTTGCAAAAGGTAAATCAACTGAATTTGCAAAATTGGTGGCATGACTACAAGCAAGCTTTCTTGAATGCCAAATTTCTACACTGGAAAAAAATGAATAATTTTGTTATTGGTTATGTACAATATCAAGCATGCAGACATGCCAACTTTCAAAAATGAAAAATCGGGAGGACATGCCAACTTTCAAAAATGAAAAATCGGGAGATTTTTAGAAGTGTATCACGAAGTAATCACTTTTAATTACCACAATATTTGCATGGCACCTTAATCCCTTTATGACACTTTGCCAATTTTTAATGAATGTCACACTTTATTAACATGTTAAGCTAAGTACACAATTTGAACAGTTCATCAAGAACGTAAGAAGGAAAAATCGGGAGTCTCCCGCTTAAATCGGGAGAGTTGGCATGTCTGAGCATGAAAGATTATGACCCATGATAATAACCATTTTGGAAGCAATATGTGATCGAAAATGCAAGGAATACAGTGGAACATCGTAATACAAAGCATGATCTGATCTGAGACCTTTCTCATAAAACAAAACACTCGTTCAGTGAATCATTTTTTTCAAAACTAAGTCATCAAAATATGATAATGCATCCCAAGCCAAAAATATATATTTTGTGCAAGGTAAATGAAAGAAAATTATATAGACATGATTAAGGATCATAGTTCATGTTCACCTTTTCTTCTATCATGGAATTAAACCACTAGGAATACGAATTCGATTCATAGAAAACAAAACTTCTTGAAGTCAACAATGAAGTTCTCTGCTGCCTTTGAGTCCGAGCTTGCTGCTTCACCATGACTCATGATGCTGTATGCTAGCTCTTCTCTTCACAAACCACCCATGGCCTCCTTTAAATACTTCTTTTTCGTCCAATGATGAACCCTGCATTTTCTAAACAAGGTCAGCAAAAATCACTTTTGCATCCTCACAAATCATATTCACTTTATTAGCATCGCCTTGCAATTGTATTTCATTTACCTATATAAAAAGCAACCTTTCAATATCATTCAAAAAATGAAACTGTTACTTGAATATTCTTGTATTCCCTTTGATATTAAGCTAATCCTTCTGATGCAGAAAAAAGCAGTCCGTATCTTAAATAACTCATGTCCACTTGAGCACTGTAGACCTCTCTTTCTAAACTCAAAAATTATGACTGTCTACAGTTTATATGTATTCTATACTTTAGTTCATATAAAAGAAAATTCAAGTATGTACTCCACTAGGGCCGATGTTCACAGCCATAACACGAGAGCAAAGTCGAATATGGATTTACCACACTGTAGGCTAGACAAGACCTACAAAGTTGAAGGTCTGCCAATCAAGTTGTTCAATATGATCCCAAATTCTTTGAAGTCAGCCCACAGTGTGGTGTTCCGAAGGGTGCTGCGTGATTGGCTTACCTCCAATCCTCTATACTCAATAGAGGAGTATTATGAGCTTGATTTTACTAGCCTAAAATTATAAGGTTTAGTGTCTATGTGGTGTGGCTAGTGTCAGTTAAGGTGTAGTGTTTAGTGTAATATCTATGTATATGTTTTCTTTTTATTTGATTGTATACTGTGCTCTGTAGTGTGTTATTATGTTCCTGCAAAAATGACGACATCCACCATATGTAAATATGATTAAGATGAATAAAGTTTATTATTATTATTATTATTATTATTTGAAGCATCTATCCCTTCAATTTTTTCCATGTTCTTAAGGATAGCACAAATAGTTGAGGCTGACTGATTGCATGTGCATAATATGCCGACACCTTGTTCCCACTTTTGAATGATTTCAATTTTCATTTCTACAGCTAATTTTATTCTCTTTTGACAATCTTTTTGCAGGTTTTTCTTTGGGTACATTTTTAAAACTATTCATAAAATATTATTTAATTGTGCACGAAAAGTGAAAAATAACACACCTGAACACAAGTTTGGACAAATGTGTGATCACTAGCGACAATACGATGCTGGTGGAACTTGTGCTCAACACAATAGGAAAAAGCTGGTGCAATCACTCTGGGAATTCCCTCTCCTCGTCACTCTTTGTGTGAAATGTCGCTCGCTTAGTGAGTTATTCTTGGGCACAATATTTTTGCTCGTTATGCGAATTACTCACTAATCAAGGTGCTCATTAAGCCAGGTTCCACTGCATATTAATTCAAAAGATCACATGTCTAGTGGTTGTATAAAATCTGTTCATTACAAACAGAATCCATTGGCTGCATACGTACTCTTAAAAATGCATATAATATTAACAGTTATCTGATTAGTTTGTAAAATTATTTAATTTAATTGTATTTTGTGGATGGTCTAGTGCTATGTTCTATTTCCAATTCAGACAATAGAAACAAGGCGAGAAATGCTTGAGTACATAATTTGAAATATGTACTTGGGAGATACATGGAAAATTAATCTCACTGCATTCTTGTTTGCTAACAATATGCATCTGTTTCTAGTAAATTCATAGCTAGATTTTCCACTCTTTTCTACACATTATAATTCACTAATTACTATGAGAAAGAAACTGAGACAATGCACAATATTACAGGTATGAAATAAACAAACATATGCACAGTCATCAATCCAAAGGTTGGTTTGATAGGTGATGGTAGAGCTCACCCAATACTAAGGCCAATGGCATGTGAAATTCACACATCAAGGGGGGTTGGTTCCTTTCCCTGTACCACCTCTGATTTCCCAGGAAGTTCTGATACCTGAAAAATCACACAGCTAGGGTGAAGCTAAGGGTTCTCAGAGGTGGGCCTGAAATTTGAACTCTAAACCCCAGGTAATTAATCCAATGCTCTACCCATAGACTGCCACATCTCCATTTATTAAGACAGAAATTTAAAAAAGGAGCAAGTTCTCAATAAAGATCATTTAGAAAAATCCATAGAACACTCATTCATATTGGGGCAAGCCCTTCCAATTTTCCACCAGACTTTTTAGTGAAAAAATATGCTAAATTTCTCTTATATAAAATTATTTTTCATGTAATTTTTTAATGTAATCATTTTTAATTAGCTAGAAATAGCAGTATTACTGTTGCTTGCCTATAGTAGGAATATTAGGGTGCTATTAAGCCTGTCTATGATTATTCTCAAGATTCAACAACATCTAGAGGGTGAAGATTGCAATCTGCTTTGGGGAAGTTTCCATTGCATTGGTAGATAATGAATGTAGTATGTTTGAACAGCAAACAGTATAGCTACTAAGGATTTGCCAGTAAAAAGGGAATCATACTGGTATAATACATGAAATTTCTTCATCGACTGCACCAGTTTTTAGTGGAATATTTGGAGTACTTCAGTGTATATATGAGGGTAATTTGAAAAGTTCTTGGAATAGAATAGAAATTAATGACTTACCTCAGTGAAATTTTTTTATTTTTCATTGCAGTCTCCCCGAGCACTAATGCACTTGGTCCAGTGATGGATAGACTGGTAGACTGATAAACTTTATTAGAGCAAAATTGAGACCATAAGGCCCTTTATTCCATTTAAACCTTAATGTTTGATGCGATTTTCCAATATCTTGATCCCATCTTGAAAGTTAAATTTCTTCAAACCTGCAATATACCTGTTTTCTTTGGCTATTAGTTCTTTGTTTCAAGAGAATCTCCATTCAACGAGCAAAATTTTGAGTTTGGGGAAGATATGGACATCTGATGGACCCAAATCAAGTAAATAAGGTGGACGTAGCAACAATTTTCACCTAAGTTCAAATATTTTTTGGATGGCAAAAACACTAGTGTGAGGGTGTGCATTGCCTTAATGAAAGTTGACTTTCTTCCTTGCCAAACATGGCTTTTTTTGTGTATATTTTGCAGTTGTTGGTCCAGGAGATTAGCATAGTATTGTCCAGTAATCATTTGACCAGTGAGAAGAAAATCTATCAGCAGAATCCTTTTTGCATCCAATAAAATTGAAGCCATCACCTTTCCAGTCGACTGTATTGCCTTTGCTTTCTTTACTGATAGTGAATCAACATGCTTCCATGGCTTGCACAGCTGCTTTGTCTCTGAGGTATAGAAGTGAACCCAAGTTTCATTTGTGGTCACACTGGCACAGAAAATCTTGTTGGTTTCTCTTAATAACAGGTCGAAAATTGATTGGGACTTCCTATTTTGATGTATTTGTGATCCTGCATCAAAAGTTACAGTACCCATCTAGCAAATAATATTCTCATATCAAATTTCACTGGTAAGACGTGATATGCCAGTTCAGATGACATCCATACAGCCTCAGCAATGTCTTGCATGTTCAGTCGGCAATCCTCCATGACCACTTTATGCACTTTTCCAACAATTTCTAGGATAGTTGTACATTTTGGCTGACCACTATGTGAAATATCATCTAAGCTGTCCCGGCCAAGCAAACTTATTTGCCCTCTTGGCAACATGAGAATATAAAGGAGCGGAGGCCCCCAGAGTATTCTGAAAGTCCATTCGAATTCCCTTTTCTTTCATACCTTTCTTTACAAAGTATTTAATCACTGCTCAAATCTCAATATTTCCCCGTGGGACCAACAACAGAGAGGCATCCACACCATAGTTCTCTTCCTAGAGAACTGATGCATCACATGTTCCTTCATAAAGGATTACCTATTATTACGCAGAAAACTCATTCCCCTAGCAGGAATTACCATTGTGTAGGTGTGTTGATGGACAACTGTTTTGCCCCCAGTCCTGAAGGTACCTTCAGGTCGAAGTCGGAAGATGCCTCCAGAACTGGGGGTGAGCACACCTACATGATGGTAATTCCCAGAAGCAGCATGAATCCTTCATCAGATACACATCGTGGAAGCCTGAGGATTAATGTCTTTTAGGTACCAATAAACAATAATCAATCAACTATTAGTTGTCATGATGTGCTAATGACTTTGTTATAACTACGATTTTCATCAAAACAATTACATGTGCTACAGGTTATGAATTAACAGCTTCCCAAGAATTCAATTTGGCATAAAATTTTTTTAACATCACATAATTGTCACAAACATTTTATGATCATAGCTCATAATTAATATTGATGAACAAGTTCATTCATCATCACCTCTGCTATGTCAGATAAATTAAAAACATTTTTCTTTTTGAGGTTTTTCTCCTAGTACTTTTTCTATTAAAACATTATCACTTTTATTTGAATGCACATCTTTAAAATAATCTCCCATGCGTATACATTAATGTTTCTTCAATAGTAGTTTCACTGGCTCACCAGTTTATTGCGGATAGTATACACTCCAGCTCTTTCAGATTAAATTACTATTTTTGAAAAGATGTTTGATGAATATAAGACAACTCACAATAAATTACTTATAGTATTCAGTAAACAGCATTTCCATGAACAGGCATCACTGGATCATAACAGAACACAACTATTCTTCGAAATTTCAGTAAAAATAAATATAAACTAATTTCAATTGTGAACTCAGTTTTTCCAGTCAGCAACACTCAACAAATTCAGCATGAGAGGAATATGGCAGGAAACATAAACAGTTTAATTACAAAAGAGTCATGTTGCAGAAATTTTCTTAAAACCAGGATAAACTCGGACATGAGGATCAAAGAGAAAAGCTTCAAAACCAAGGCTAAATCTAGGGTAGCAGCAAGGACCTCAGTCATCCCCAACCACAATCTGGAGAGACCTCCACCATTCATGCACACATCCTTACCCACAGGCTGCCAGGAGTGTCCCCAGCAGCGTGGAGCTCCATTCCAGTCGGACATTGTCCAGCAGGGTTTGGAGTTTTGGAGATGGAGAAGAGGGTGCAACAGGGGAGCCTCTAGTACGAATTTTGGCCAGAAGCACACCAATGGAGAATGGGGAGCCCCATGAGTGCTGTTTCTTGTGGTGGGATGTTGTGGGAAATGGAAGGTTGCCAAGACGGCACCATGCTGTCTCCATCAGCAGCTCACACATCCAAGAACGTGACACGAACCCGATTGATGGGGACGTCAGTGGATCTGCTTCAGGGAAACACAATGAAGGGCACATTAAATCATAGTGATAAAGCCAAAGATTCACTTCATAGGCGATATTAAGTCCCTATACACCAAATATGAAGTCCCTCTATTTGGAGAGGTGATTGATAGTTTGGTTTCAAGCTAGATCTCTTCCCATTACTTTTCTGCACCTTCCATTTTTAGTTCTTTGCAAGATGTTGTTCCTGCATGCCTATTTACTTGTGCCAGATTTTGAAGCCCAGAACTACTCCTGTACCACATCCCCTCAACCATTCTCTCTAACACATTCTTTATGAGATATTCATGTCTCAGCACATGATCCACTAACGGTGCTCTTCTCTGCATCATGCCAAATGGAACCCAAAAGTCATTAATCAGGGTTGGGGGGCCAGTTACTTTCCCTTAATGATCACTCAGTCTACCAGGAAGATCTGGTACCCTTTGCACATTAGGCAAAGCTGTCTTGGGTCACCCAGAATTGATCCCGGACAATAGGCTGTTTTCAACAGAATATTCAGCCCAATAGACTAATCTGGGGTACAATACATCAATAGACTAAAACTTATGCCCCCTATGAAGAGCCCAAGACCCAATTTATGAACTAATTTCAAAAAGAAGTGCAAATAAAAGCCGACCCTATATATGGTGAGAATTTGCTGTTGAAGTGAAGGATTTTAGAAAAATATTAGCCCCCCGGAACTATTGAAATCTCCTTGTTACTAAGAATGTTTTAAAATTTCTTCTCATATTTAAGAAATTGTTTATTTGCTTAGGTCATCAACTTGAAATAATTGGATCCCAAGTTGAGGTGTTTTGTGAAGGGTACCTTGAGTGAGTACAACGTCTGTTGAATAGGATGTTAAGCTGTGGACACCTTGTTGGCTTTTGTTAAGAGAAGGCTAATGCCAACACCGGGTTTCTCTCCACCCTTCATCATTTCCTATCCATACCTAATGGCGCAAATGACCTTAGCTGTTGGTTGCCTTCCCTAAATTTACTACTATTCCATTTCAATGAAAGCCATACAATGTGATTGTAATAATCTCTGAACAAGAACTGTCTTTTAGTCACTCATAAAGGTTGAAGAGGTATCTCTCAAGCCTAAAGAAGTATTTTTCACCAACATTTTCAGTGAGTACTCTGTGCAAAAAGTTTAGTTTGCTAGTGCATAAGGAAAAAGTGAGGTTAAAATTTGCCCAAAAAACGAACCAAAACCTGTAGAAGTTTATTTAATTTTTTTCATATACCAATTTTAAAATGTGAACCTTTTACACCCTGGCACTGAAAACGTTAATTCCATGTTAGACTGTGCTAGATGTAAATGGGATAACTTTTAGCATTTAAATATATGTGTACAGAAATCAATATTTTGCCACTGAAAATCTTAGAAGCACCATTGTTAGCACTTGGTATTTAACTAGATGGAAGTGAGTACAAACATTGTTACCCCCATCATATACTAACGAGGAAAACCCATATTATGCACAAATATGTAAAATCTTGATAAACGAAGCCACTACACTGTGGATCTTTAAGACATGAAATACAGCAACCTTTACAAAGTATTTTTTAGCAGGATAGACCCCTTGAAGTTTACAGAAGCAAAAAGGATGAATTATTATGATAATATGAAAACAGGAAAAACATTGAGACCAGAGAACTCTGAAATATACCCACAATTTGAAACATGATAGAATGTGAGCCATGAACTAATTTAATATAAAGACCACACAAAGGTGTTATGTGCTTTTGGTAAGATGTGTTTTATCTCAAAAAGGAGGAAGAGGGAGTTCGATATTTGGCAACTATGTATTCTTCCCCTTTTTAAAACCTTTTTGACTACAAATCACCATGAGACTAAAAATGAATCTCAAGGAATCTTGAGAGCACACAGTCAAAAACCTACAGAATACCTTCACCATCTTAATATTAATATTACAATGAAAGTTAAATAAACAATGAAGTCATCTGTTTAGACTCTCCAATTAATAATGACTGCAATAAATATTTGTTTAATACAACTCAAGAGCACACCTGTTCTTAAGCCATGTTGCTGATCCAAAGTTAGTTTGGTATGGCTGAATCCTAATGAAACGGTCTCCTGGAATGATGCCGGAGACAAAATAAATCTTCCAGACACATTCCATAATTCCACACAACCTTTCACGTGAAACCGTTGAAAAAAACCTCCAAGCCAGCTTGGTTTATCATCTTCAAAATTCTTTTCCACCGGCAGAATTGATTGAAGTGGGCTTCGACCATCAGTATCAGCCTTCAAAAAAGATAGGACAAAATAAGGAAAAGTCCAACTGCAAAAATTATACAAAAACACTAATTGATAACAAAAAACTTAACACACGATTAGACTAAAAGAATGACAGACTTTAGTGTAAGAGATCCTAGAATAAGTGCGTCAGACCCAAGGGGAGTACCTTAAAGGGGATTAATACCTCATTAATTAAAATTAGCAATTTTCCACAAAAATAAAATTTATTAATACGGCCGGTTTCAATGCAACTACATCATCTTCTGGTGAAGACGATGTAGTTGCATTGAAACCGGTAATTTATTTTTTTTTAAACCATTAATAAATTTTATTTTTGTGTAAAATTGCTAATTTTAATTAATCATGTTATTCCACCATATCACGCCTGAAACGTCTCTTTTTATAATGCCTCATTGTTCAGGTAGGCTATTTTTCTTAAAATATTACATGATTGCATAGTTTCTGGGCAGACCTTGTACATGACATTTACATATGCAAACTGTCTGTATATATTTGCTATAGATCTTTTACCAGTTGTCCACCAACGACTAACTGAGCCAACCCTATTCATGGTATCATTAGATTTTATTTATTTATTTATTTATTTGGTAAAATTGTGCACATAGAGCAGGATTGCCAATTTATAGTGACACATAAAACAACATGTAAGGACACAAACATACAAACATCAACAAACAATTTTATTAAATTTTATGCATTTAATAATATTCAGTTTTACATTACCTGTGCTCTCAGTGCAGGTTGGAAATTCATTGAAACCCAGTTGAAAATATCAGCATGGTTGTACATAACAGCAAGTGTATCCAGCAAAACATACAAATTCAGTGCACTATCTTCAACCTGATAATGGTATTACTAAATTCAATGTCCAAAAAATATCATTAGGCTACTTGATAAACTAACCTTAGATCATAATTCATTCAATTCCAACTCACCTTCCCATCCGCAGATAATTTTTTTAGTAATATCACCTTTTCATGGTTACATTCCATATCCAGTTCTTCAACTTGCAAGGCTAAGAATATCTGAGGAAGTGAGGTAACATTCCCTGCAGGCAAAACATAAAAGTCATGGGCATATTTATGGCCAGGTTGAAGCATTGGAAGTATTTATCTAAGAACTAGTTATATTATTACCTGCTGCATCCGTCAGCTTTGCTGGATTGAATGTGGTATTGACTTGAAAGCATTGCAAGGATGACGTGTAATGTGTCTGGGTGTGCTCTTTCATTCCTGTAACATTGGCATTCTCCATTTTTAAGGCAAAGGTCTAAAATTAAAAAAAATGAAATCTATGTGATGAAAGGGAAAACTATCTTGTAAAATGTTACACAGTATATCCTTTGTTCATCTCAATTGTACCTTTGGAATAATGGGGGAGAGGCAATGCAATACCTCTTCTTCAGACTGAGAAGCTAAAGATGACGATCTCATGGACTCACGAAGAGTAGTGTCTGGGCCTTCACGCTGGGCAAAACTGTAGAACCCTTCATTTATTAGCAGTTGAGTGTGCTCCATTCCTATGTATAGCCTCTGTGTGAACAAGGATGAAAAAATCACAGTCAGAAAAAAATTAAATTATGATGATGCAACTGATAACGCAATAACATCTAAAGAAATACTACTGTTTGGGTCATATCTAAAACAGAGTTTGGCAAGGGAAATATGAATTGTATGCTTTGAATTATGTAGCAGGAGATGGTTTTAAGAGATTCAGCATTAGTCAGATCCCCACAATTAATCATCAATTTTTTCTCCACTAACCTTCTTCCATCTGAGAACACAGCATGAACATTATTCTACCTTGGATTCTCTTTCATCTGCCTAATTCATTGATCAAGCCACATTAGTAAGAGTGGAATTAAACATGCACACTTAGAAAGTGAATAATTTAACTCACATGGATCTGGTTATGAGCTCACTTCCACTTCCTTTGAGAAAACCCTGATTTAAGTTAGAATATGTCATGGCAAATCAAAAGTATCGGCTTAAATTTGAAACAGGTCAAGCAAATCCAAGATTATCATACTATGTCTGTTCCTTTCAATTCCAGTATTACTTAACATGGACAATTGAATTACCCAAAAGAAGCCTGGCAATGGCATATCTGGGGAAAATGGGGAAAAGACATGAGATGCCTGGTCTAACCACATATGAAACTTTGTCATACTAAACCTTCCTATGCTTGGAAGAAAGATTTTGAAATAAACAATATGCATGCAGGTCAGGGAACATGACCTCTGCAATGAATTTCAATTAAGAGTATTTCCTTCTACGGATATGATGCATAATTTTATGCCAATGGCTGAGAACTGCTCTGACTTTACTGAAAAATATTTTTTTGATAGCAGAAAAAATAAGTTTTAATGGAAGCAAACAACTTAAACTTTTGTGGTAGCTAAAATCAAAATTTTTGACAAAATTATGCTACACTATCCATGAACACAGTAATCAACCCAAAGGTTAGTTTAGTAGGTGATAACAGAGTTCACCCAGTACTAAGCCCGACGGCGTGTAAATATTCACACATCAGAGTAGGGGGGGCCAGCTCCTTTCCCTGTGCCGGTAATGGTTTCCCAGGAAGATCTGGTACCCAAAAAATCACATAGCTGGGGTGGAGCTACAGGTGCCCAGAGTGCCTTGCCCGGGAATCGAACCTGGAACCCCAAAACCACTACCCTCAGTAGTCCAATGCTCTACCCCATGGACTAACGCGACCCACACTACACTATCAACAACATAATATTTTTTAAAATGGTATGTCTGTAGAAATCATTTCAACTTGTCCATTTCAAAATACCCCATAATGTAGAAGAGTTTATGTACACTTTAGAAATCAAACAAACTGAAAACTGAAATTATTACATAATAATGAATTCATATTATTAGGAATAATTTTTTCTACAACTTTTAATCTTCATTAAGAATACTGTCAAAATTTAAAAATATATATTTATCAGTTTAAGCAACCGTATTTTCCAGCCCATTAGATTCAATTTCTTTACTTAAAACTGTGCTCTAAAGTCACCCTGCATCTTATGGACTGGAGATGCACGGATATAACTTCGACCTACAAAAAAAGATGAGAAGTCTTTCCAAGAGGTACTGCTTCACCAATCACAATCAGTGAAGTGTTGCCTTCTAGCGGCATTCGTGAGTAGTAAAACACTGCTTTGCTCCACCCTATCTTGACTTGTCTCCGCACAACATCAATTCTTGTCAGAGCTCGCACACACTTGCTGCACAAATTCTTGTAAAGGTGTTAGAGAAGCAAAGTGTTGTGCACTGATTTTTGTTTCAATCTCAGGAAGAGTGCAACTGAAACTTATGCAATGATTCAAGAGACATTTGGCAATGAATCTATGAATCGGGCAGTGTGTTTTTGTGGGTACAACCACTTCCTGTCTGGACAAATCGACCGATGAAGAACCGAAAAGTGGATGAGGATCAATGTCAACAAAAAATGCCCACATCAATAATGTTAATGACTTAGCGCATGCAAACCATTGGTTAACTATGAGGGAGATTACCAAAAAAGTTGACCTTAGTTTTGGATTGTTTCTCACGATTCTGACAGAAATTTACGGCATGCAGCACATCGTGTCCAAATTTGTACCACAAGTGTTAACAAATGAACAGCAGCAAAAGCATCTCTACATCAGCCAGGAACTGTTCAAACATTGGCCAAATCTTCTTAAAAATGATTTTCCCAGGTGACGAAACCTGGGTTTATAGGTATGATATAGAAACCAAAGTCCAGTCTTCACAGTGGAAAGGGCCAACTTCCCCACAACCCAAAAAGCTTGGATGTCGCAGTCCAACATTAAGGTGTTGCTGATCATTTTCTTTGATTTGGAAGGGAATATTCATCATTATTACATCCCCAAAGCACTAACAGTAAATGGCCACTGATATATAGAGGTTATGAGAAGGTTAAGACAGTTCATGTTTGCGGAAGATACCATGAATGTGGAAAAACAAGTCTTGGTGCTTTTATCACAACAACATATCGGTACACACATCATTGATTGTTACCAATTTTTGGCCAAAAACACCACTTTGGTTATCCCCCAGCCACCTTAATCCCTGGATCTTGCTTCAGCGAGCTTGTTTCTTTTTCCTATGTTGCAATCAACCTTGAAAGGATGCCGATTTGAAACTATTGAAGACATTCAACAAAATTGTACCGCAGACTTACAGGCTATCCCAAAAGGAGCATTCCTGGTGGCATTGGAAAGCTGGAAAAAATATTGGGAGCAGTATATTGGCAGACAAGGGCAGTATTTTGAAGGCAATAAGTATGATTAAAGGGTAACTAATAAAGTGAAGTATTTATTCAAACAGTCTAATATTAACGGTTGATTTTCAATGGCCACATCTCTTAGCTTTTTCGGACAAGACACAACCTGGCACCCCAAGATACCCTAAACTGTTAATAAATTCCACATACTTTCTATCTTCCTTTTTTCATTCAACATGCCTCTCTTTTTCCACCTTCTAAATCACCTGCTTGAAATTCTTCCCTCTGTCACAATTTCACTTAAGATTCTCAATTAAAATGTTCTCCATTCACCCTACCTCCTTTGGATTTCCACTAATATTCCTTTCTCCTATCCCATTATATCTAGTATTTCTTCACATTTTTCTCTAGGTCCATTTTACCTTTTCCATCCTTAACCACACTCAAATCTAAAAAGACTCCCTGCTCCTAAAGACATTTTTCCTCACCACACAAAAGCATACCATAGCAAAACTTTGACAAGCTTTTTCTTAACTTCCTTACTTAAAATCTGTCATCAATCCCAATTACTTTGACCATTTTTATCCAAAACACATCCAGGAAAAGCAAACTGTTCCACCTGCTCCAGTTTACAAACTCACATTTTAATATTTGACTTAGTTTTCCTCTTTCTCAAAACGATATAATCTTTGTTTTGTTAGTTTTATACAAGATTATTTTAAATAGCCACATTTTTACAATGTTAATAAAGTTTAACGAGCCTTTTCTTAACATCTGTACTCAATGTCTCTGTCACCAATTCCTCCCTCTTCAAGACAGCTCCTTTGCCTAATTCAATTCCTCTCTTTATGTTCCTACTTCTTCCCTTAACATAATTATTCTTATATAAATTACAGATTCAAGTGTGTGGTGGTGGAACTGTTCCATTATAACAAAGACAAAGACTTTTTTCTATCTATTCTAAGACTATCACAAATACAACTTCAACCCCAAAGTACTACACATAGAAGGGAAAGGGAAGAAACAAGACACCCTAGAACAATTAGAAATAATTCAACACAGGATCCAAAACAACCTATTATTAAAAGACAATTTATTTCAGTCTCATTCCCCAATACTTGCAATTCCATTCAATTAATCCATCTCTCATCCATTGTCACAAGAAACCTATATCCAACCCCTCCACCTTCCTTCCTCACCCCGTCCCTCACAATAGTGTCATCTTAAAGACCAACAGTTGAACAACCGGGATTCAGGAAGAGAACAGACCTTCCCCCCCCCCCCCCCCCATGGACAGATCCTTCCTTGAGAACAGCCCCTCACACAGCAGCTTAGACCCCAGCCGACATGGGAGGATACCAACCTCCCCATTCACTACAATTGAGAAGTGAACTGACTCTCAGATGATCCCCAACGAAAGAGAACGATTGGCCAACAGGCCCGAGTCAACACCACAGACCACCATCTTCCTTCCCTATACACTGTGGAGAGACGATGGACACCATAAGGAATTCAGATAAGAGGAAAAGGCCCTCCTATCGCAACCAAATGGACTCCTCATACCCCTTTGTCTTTCCCTCTTCCTCTACAAAACCTCAATTTCCAACCCCAACTTTTACCCGTTTTTTCTCCCATCCTCAAGAGCTTTGGTTTTTCCCACTTGCCTCTCCCCCAACCCCTCCCAGCACATGGAGACACCCTGGTTTCCCCACCTCCTATATTTAATATATATATTGGATACATTCAACAGATTCAGGCGAGATATAGTGGAAGTTTGTCATTTTGAGAAAAACAAATTTGCACTTTTCCACAAATATATTGTAATGTACAAAGCGTTTCAGTTCATCCTCGAGCAATCTTCAGGTACAAGACAAGATTCAAATCATGAATACATCATATATATACCTGTTTGAGGAAGGAGAAGTGGGAAAGTAAAGAGCGACAAGTAAGGTATGCGGTGAAAAATAAGGGAAATATGGAAAATCTGAAGAAACAGAGAAACTAAATAAATGGAAAGGTAAAAAGAGGGTAAGAAGATAAGCACTTGAGGTCATTATTGAGAGGACAGTGGCGGGTAGGTGGTATCTGGTGGTAGGAAGGAGAGAAGTACTCTGTACAGTGAGAGCTTCACTTGAAAATTATGAAGTACATCAAAACTAGTCTGAAATAAATCTTAATTAAGTGGAAAATTGTTATAGTCTTCATCTCTGTTATTATGATTATTCTTCTTGTAGCCCTAGTACTTGGTCCAAAATGGATGCAGATATGTTAATTGTCCCACCTGCGCTAGTTTATGCCATCCTACAGTAGTGTTTAACTTAGCCTTTTTCTTCTTTATAAACCTCATAACTTTTGTTTTTCTTACATTAATTCTCATCCCATAGCTATCATAATGATTTTCTAATGTGCTCAGCATACTTTTTCAACCCCTCAGCTGACTGACAAGCCAAAGCTTCATTGTTTTCAAACCTGCTTTCATCAAATCTCCACCAAATTTCATTCTTATTTCTAGTTCTTCTCATGCCTCTTTTACGATTTCCTCCACATATAAATTTAAAATCACAGGTGATATGGACATTCCTTTCATACCCCTCTTCCTAACATCCCAAATACTGTGGGTAAGTCCACTCTAATCTATGTCATTCTACATAAGTCACACCTGGGAAATCTTTCAGACAAATGCTTCACGATGTCATCAGGCATTACATTGGACTGGACATGACCAACATGGAAGTCAATCCTGCAAGGAACTCCCACAATCTGGCAAATTGCCACCAAATGGTTGAACTTGATGGCTGTCGATCTACAGTCATTAAAGGAAAATGTGGTGTCCCACAGGGAGGCGCTGGGCCCAATACTGCTCATAATTATGAAAAACGATTTGCCCTTTAATAAGTCGTGGTAGTCCAGGGGGTAGAGTGTTGGACTACTGACTAGAGGGTCCGGGTTCAATTCCTGGGCAAGCCACTCTGGGCACCTGCAGCTCCACCCAAGCTATGTGATCTTTTGTGTACCAGATCTTCCTGGGAAACCATAACCGGCACAGGGAAAGGAACTGGCCCACCTACCCTGATATGTGAATTTCACATGCTGTATAGGGCTTAGTACTGGGTGAACTCTACCATCACCTACCAAACCAACCTTCGGGTTGAATACTGTGTTTATGGTTTTTATGATATCTACATCAGATTTATATGCCAATGACAACACTTCTGTACAAAAATGTCAACTTCTAGAAGATTCAATAGCACAATCTAGCACTGTCCAAAGGCCAGCTAAGGAATAGTTTGATATTAATCATTTACATTGAAATGCTAGAAATACCCAGCATATTGTTTGCAGTCTTAAAGCAAAAATAACAGATATTGAAACTACTAAAACACGGTATTTATATTGATACAAAGCAACTGGGAGACCCACATCAGCCAGATCTGTAACAAAATGAGTAAAGCTGTCATATATAGTATTACCAAAGCTCAACTTTCTCATTTCAAATGAGTATCGTTTAACACTTTACCACACCTTCTTTCAACATCAATTAAATTATGGTGAGGAGTTATGGGGGTCATTGCCCTTGCATTAAAAAAATCTCACTACCATAATAGAGCTATTCATTCTCTTGCTAATATTAAATCATGTGATTCCTGCCTTTTTCCATTAGGTATGAAATCATGACTGCATTTACTTAATATGCCTTTAATGCTCAGGTTCATGTGAAAGGTAATATTATTGTAGACTGTCCTCAACTTAAAAGTCATTTCATAATGTGAAAATTAATTTGTATGACTGGCAGTCAATTCAGTTGAAATGAGGCTGTATCATATTTTGCCAGAATAGGGTATATACCTGGTTACTTGCCAACCCACTTTATTCAATTCATGATTTTTTATGGTAATTTTCATCACATTTAAGAAGGTATGTCCACATATTATGTATTTATCTTGATGACATTAAACATGGTTGCACCATTTATCAAAAATAATTAACTATGATATATTTTTATCTTCCTGCTTCAACACCCATGTTCCAGTACCATACAAATCTTTTCAATACATCCAAGTTTTCACTAATCTTTTATTAACATCCTTACTCTAAGTCTCTGTCATCAACTGCACAACAAAGTTTTGTATAATGACATGGGACTAAGTATTGGTAGGAGAAGTAAGGGAAAACGGCTATATTCATGCTCCAAAAAATAAATATGTAATCAAGAACATTAACACCAGCAAAAGATACAGTAACTACAAAAGTTCTCACATCATTTCAACTGTATACAGGTGATTTCTTCACTTGTCAACCTTACAACATATTTATAAAACATATCATAACTTGATTCAAAAGTGATGTCTCAGAAATACAAGTGGGGAGAGATTATATTGAGAGAAACAGAAATGATCGCAAAGACCTAACTCTCCATTGTGAAATAAAATTATTAACCAAAATCACGACAATATTGGTGAGCAGGGCAATATATTTACCTTTTGTCGAAACATACGAATATTACTTACCTCAACAGAAAGAGCCCCTCGTGCCACAAGAGCTGCTTCCAGTGTCACACCAAATGACAACTGGCCCAAGCAAGTTTGGGTTTCACCTTTTTCTCCACCAGTTTGTGCTTTGTTGGGCTTGTAACCTTGTTTCCTGGTATTAATCGTACTACCATGAGCATGCTTCAATACTTTGGCTGTGGCTGAAGATATGCACACATTGACTAACAAGTGTGAGTTATGGACAATACTGCCATCGACATGAATACTGTCTGCAGAGGCATGAAGAAGCCATTCTGGAGATGCGACTCGAAGCAACATAACACTGACATTATATACTCGCACAGCCATAAACTGAAGAGAAAATAATCACATTAATAAAGCGATTCCCATACTTCTCAAGTATACAAATTTTTAGTTCAGTGGTTATTTTTGTCATTTCGGCAAATTTTATGCATAATTAAGGGAGCAAATAATTTCACTACTGTTATTCAAATCATTGTAATAACAATTGCATCGATTGCCATCACTAGCCATTTTATTTACTTCAAATTATTTATTTTTAAGATATGATGTTCAAAAGTAAGTTCAATTACAGGGTGTGACTGACTGCCAATTTCTATCTCCAAGGTTCACCGCTACTTACAGAATAAACGAGCACAATACTTAAGCATTTAAATACTTTCATATAAAGAGCCTAAGAGAAAAGCTCTTCCCTGCTCATATACCTTAAAAATGTCACCATGAAGTGAAAAACTATTTCCCAATAATTATGTAGGATTTAACTTGCAAATAAATTTGAATCTGTGAAATCACTGCAAGGTACTTACTTGGGCAAAAGTAATAATCATTGGAGGTATTTTCTTATTATGAAAGCTGGGTATTTCCGTCACAGTGTCAATCTGCTTCGCCAAGGGAGACGAAGATTCCACTTTCGGAAAGCTATTCCCTCCAACATCTTTATTGATTCTAACATCTTTGATGATCACAGATACGAGTTTTGTGACTTCACTATTGAAAAAACTACTTTGAAAGCCAACCTCTTCAATATGCTGCAAGGAAAAAATGTTGAAATAAAAAATGTGTTAAGGGCTTGGCGAAGATTAATTTGTAGAGCATGCACTAAGCTAAATATTTTGTCAATAACGTACCACGGTAAACCCATGACAAACAATATGTACATCTTTCAAACGTATATACGGAAGTCTTATTCCTCCGATACGAACATCCACATGAAAGCGGCGTTTAAAATGCCATGAAAGTAATTTAGGTAAAAGCCTGTAATATTGATAATATAATATTATGTCGTGTGACATGTCAAGCAGATATAAGAAATTATTTGTGAAAGTTACTGAAACCCACCAAGAAGCCCCAGCGACTAAGACAGCACAAATCACAAAAAATATTTCAAATCCGTTCATTTTGACTTAATGAAACAGCCTTATTAATTTTAAACTCAGTACTTTCATCGCTCAAGTACTGATATTAACAGTCTATACTATTGAAATCTGCCAAAATTAGCTAGCAATATGACAAACCGCCAATTCATTTCGTCTACTTTTGAACATAATTTCAGTAACCACCTAGTACTCTAGCGGCTGAGGGCCGAAACTTGTACGCTTTCTTCACCTTCCATTTCCTTACATTATTCATTGCAGCACCGTTAGCGCTAATTACAAAAAGTACAAAAATTGTTACTTGGTGATGACCTTTATATGTATTTCATGTAACCATTACTGTTTGTTCCATTGTCTTCAGGTGATCGTTACTTTTGAATAAGTAATTGGTATTAATTCCTCCTTTATTCGATTAACGTACATCAAGTGGCACCACAGGTTTCACTGTTTAAATATTCAAAGTATGCCTTTAAATAAATCCTTGACAAGATAAATTGCTGATGGAAATGCATGGGAAGGGATTTAGTAGTAGATGGTCTGTCGAAGAAAGTTCACAATTCTCCATGGCCAATTAAAATAAATTTGAGCATTTGGGTGGGTTAGTGTTGGCCGTTTAATTTCCTTTCCAGCAGTAACATATTTAAAAAAAACCATAAACACAGTGATCAACCCAAAGGTCGGTTGCCCAGTTCACCCAGTACTAAGCCCGAAGGCGTGTGAATATTCACACATCAGGGTAGGGGGGCCAGTTCCTTTCCCTGTGCCGGTTATGATTTCCCAGGAAGATCTGGTAACTGAAAAATCACATAGCTTGGGTGGAGTTGCAGGTGCCCAGAGTACCTTCCCCGGGAATGGAACCCGAACCAAAATATTCTTTGTGTGCAATTATGAAGTTAATGAGTATTTATGCTGCTAAATCTTCCTCCAAATGATTTAAAATTTAAATGGAATTTTGTTACCCCATTTGATATTATTCCCGCTATACAAATTTTTAAAATCCAACAGTTAACAAATGTATGGTCCGTCTAATTCCCTAATGACTTTATTGTGTCCATTGCGGAACCATTAGATATGTGACTCAACTTATGTTTTCATACAGACTTTTCTTTCATAGAGACTTTTCAAAAGCTCTAAACTATACCAAAATAATATTTGTCTACAAGAAAGGTGATAAAGATGATTTAACCAACTACTCACTGAATTTTCATTGTCTCTGTTTTTGGTAAAATTTTTGAAACTAAAATGTATGATCAAATATACAATTTTTTGGAGTCAAATAATGTTTTCCAAGTCACAGTATAGCTTTCGATCTGAGCAATCTAAAATAATGGCTTTAGAGTCCATAGTTAATTATGTCGCTGAATGACTGTGAGGAAGGGAAACCAGTCTCCGTGACACTGTGATTTTATTAAGGCTTTCGACTGTGTTAATAATTCAATATAACTATCAAGGCTAGAACATTTTTATGTTAATGCAGTTACACTGAAACTAATTAAGTCATATTTGGATTATCGCCACCAATTGTTTGGACTTGATGACTGTCCATCTGTAGCTGTTAAAGAAAAGTGTCTTACAGGATTCTGTGCTTGGCCTAATACCTTTAATAATCATGATCAATGATTAGCACTGTAATGTGAAACCTAAATCTGTTTTATATGCTGATGAGAAACCTTTTGTGCAAAATATTAACATCTAGAAGATGCAATGGCACAATCTAGCACTGCCCATAGGTGAGCTTAGGAATGATTTGATATTATTCATTTTAGTACTGAAAAAACCAAGCATACTGTATGCAGTCTTAAATAAAAATTAACTGAAATTCAAACTGCTAAAATACTAGGACTTTATAATGATAAAAAACAAATGGGAGTACCACATCAGCCAGATCTGTAATAAATTAAGTAAAGCTGTTATATGTAATGAAAGCTCAACTTTCTCATTTCAAATGGTATCATTTAACTCTTTAGCATGCCTCCTTTCAATGTCACTTAAAATATGGTGTCATTTCCCCCCATATTAAAAAAATCTCACTACTACAACAGAGAGCTAGTAGTGAGATTTGCTCTTGCTAACATATTGCTCTATGATTCCAAATTTTTTTGATCAGGTATGGGATGACACTATTTAATTCATATGCCTTTCATGCTCTGGTTCGTGTAAAACAATCTAGAAACTTACTAATCAAGACCTCACATCCACTATATATATATATGGTTATTTGCTAATCCACTTTTCTCAATTGATAAATTCATTTATGATAATCTACATTGCATTTAAGAATTTATGCTTAAATATTAAGTAATATTTATATTGACATTTAATATAGTTGTACCATTTACCAAAATGAATAAATTATTATTATCTCTCTAGTCCACCACCACCATACTCGTTTTTGCAGGTGTCATATTTGTATTGTCAATGGTTATGCTTAGCCTTGTTATACTGGGAGTGGCATCGTAGCAGGCTGCTTTTATATAAAAACAACTAATTAAGCTGCCCGACCAGTATTTTGCAAATCTGTAAATCCAACTTCTTCAGAAAAAAAAGAGCAAAACTTTTGGTTTCAAGACATTTACATCACTTTCTTAGGCATATTTTAAAAAAAGCATGCCTATCTCCTCTTCAGCTAAATCCTGATTCTCTGTGTGCTGTCTTTAATTTATGTTTGTAATGATTTACAGTTTTGTGATAGTGACATTACCATTATTCTTGTTGTGATGCTATTATGCATAATTTGATCCCTTTCAAGGAAATTATTGGTGCATTTATACACAGCATAAAAATAAAATGAGAAAATTTTGTTAATACATATATATTCAAACTCAGCATGTCATGTTTATTGTGATTAATTTGGAATAATGCAAAAAATAATTTACTGTGAATAATAATAAATACTATATACGTAATTTAAAGCAATTCATTTTACTTGCTGGAAAAAGATTTTTGTTATAAATTGGGAAAAATACTTCCAATTGTGTTGGAACAATTTTCTTTTCCATATTATTTAACATAAGTATCAGAGGCCTGAGCATTAAAAAATCGGTATTGTAAAAAAATTCAATGGTTTTACCATAAATATCTAATACAAAGATGACAAAAATAACTTAGAGATTACATTCTGTATAATATTACATATTGGCCATTCCGTGCCATCAATTGAGCCAGGATATCACAGTCAAGAAACACAGTCAAACACTCAAATATGCATATCAAAATCTCCTATTGCAAGGCAAGAGACAAGGTCAAAAAATGTTAAACAATACCATGTGAATTAAATAAAGCTTACTATTCATCATGGTAATTGCCTTGAATACACATTATGTGAGAATATAAGGTCCACAAACAACATCTGAGAATAAGAAAAGTTGACACAGCTCGAACAGTTGCTTCAGAAGTTACAAATTTCACTCTCCATAGCTTCCTTCCTTCAGTTACCTTCAACATAAATCTTATGCTTGTCCCCCAGCAGCATGAAATTACTCAGGCAAACACCATTTTCAACACACATTTTTCTGGCTGGACAAGTATTTGTCCAAGATGAAAACAATAGCCTGGAGATACATAATACATGGGCAGCAAAACTCTTCCACAACACAGGCAAATTAATACCAAATATCACCCCTTTGGGGCTGGTAAATTATTGCATACATCAAAACGCACATACTGTAAAAAGGTTAACATATATTGACTGCACGAATTTCACCTTGAACCTCTGTCTTAACATTGTTAAACAATAAAAAATCAGCTTATTTTCCTGTGTCCTATGAGTCATGGCATTTTTTATTTTTAACCTGATTGTACATGATAAACTTCCACATATCACAATATTAAGTCTTTCCTCAAGTTTTGAAGAAATATAATCAAATGGCTGCTCTAGCTGAGCAAGGTACAGATTGTATCATTTAAAGGAATTTTCATTTCAGGAAGACTGCTTTTCATTTCAGGAAGACTGCTTTTCATTCCAAATGTGCGTATGTAGGTCTGATAAGTTTGGAAAATAATGATCTGACACAGATAGAAGTCTTCAAGAGAAGTGTCAAACATTACATAGATACAACAGGGATCCAAGGATAGTAGAAAGAATAAAACATGACAAGGACTTCTCTATTTCTTTCTCAATAGAGAGATAAATGAACGTATCAGAGCTTTTATTTTGGATAAAACCATTTGACATTTTACAGTATGAAGACCCCACTGAAGCTGTATTTAACCCCCTAAGGGCTCCCTTAAGAATAGTCAGATTAATTATGTGTCCCTTGAAGCATTTTCCATGCTCTGTTGAACTGTATCCTGCATCACCTAAAAGAAAATGAAAAACATTAGTTAAAAACAAGAACAGATTATATATAACAGCTGAAAATGAATTGGTATTCAGCAACTAAATCAAATAGGCCCAATCACTCAGCTAACCCTTTACTGTTTCCAACACATTTTTATTTAAATCCCCTCTCTAAATACCTGGTAACTGATAATGGAACATCCTTTATGGCAAAGATATTTAATCACATGACATCTAGGCTATGTATTAGACTGATTTTTGGGTTTCAGAGGATTTTAACATGCAAATCAATTATTGAATATACCTTGCATCATAAGATCACATAATATCGGATTGATTCCTCCCAAATTTTACCTTTGCCTTTTGATTTTGCTTTTCATTCTAATGTTAGTGACCCTTCAAAAAAATATACCTTTGGAGTAGGAGTTACTCAATGCATTAGTCATCTTCAAGAGGCACCAAACAAGCTGATTGGAATGCTTATTAAAGAGAATAGATTCCTGGGGGAAAAATAGACTTTGGACCTTGAAATGGCATACCAAAGGTCCATCAATTCCTGCAAAATTTAAGCTTGAAGTGACTTGACTTGAAGGTGGAGAGAGAATTGGTACTGTTCAACAATCTTTACAAATGCACTGTTTTGCAAATGAATCCAAGTCTACCTATGATTTCCATTATTATCCCATTATTTTGGTGTATTTTTCCAACCAATGAAAAATTATTCCAAACAAAATCAGTGTGTGTAATTTAATAAATAATACTGCAATAACTGTAAAAAGCAATAAGAAAAAGGTCATATTCAGCAAAAAATCAATTAAGAACTAATGATAAAACTAGGTAATATTGTATAATATTTTCGGATAAAGAACATATGTACTAGTAAACACATGCAATCAATTACCAATTATAAATTAAAATATATGTAGAGTTGTATTTCAATATAAATAAAATTTTAAATAGGCTTGAGGGCAAGTCTAAAGATTACAGTGAAGGGGATTTCACAGAGAGGCTAGTCTTCCATTTTCCATGTAAAACAAACCTTCAAACTCAGTCAGTTCCTTACCACTTTACCAGATAAAAAAAAATATTTACATGCTTGGATTAGAAGCTCTCTCATGGGTGCATATATTCAACATTATGACCTTAATCTTTGCCACCTCAAAGGAAAGTGAACCTATTTTCAGATGGAACCTTAGGAGGTTCTACCAATGGTTTTTTGAAAATATGAGTATACATTCTGGACTCTCTATTTTTAAATGATAAAATAAGAAATTCAGGGGTGATTCAGCTAGAGGAGATGGCTAAACAATATTTGGAAAACCATCATTAAATGTGTGAAAGGCTTTGCTGGAAAAGAGGCTATTTCGTTGAGCCTTACTTAATAAGCACCTTGCATAGTGAGCAATTCACAAAATGAGCAAACATACTTCACCCAAAATGACTCACTTAAGAAGCAAATATTTGCATAATGAGTGAAGAAGAGAGGGGAATTGCCAGACTGATTGTGCAGCTGCTGTATTACGGAGACAATTCATGGTAGTCCCGAGGGTAGGGCATTGGACTACTGATGGTTGGGATCAGGTTCAATTCTCAGGCCCACCTCTCTTGCCACCCTCAGCTTCACTCAAGCTGTGTGATTTCTCAGGCACCAGAACTTCCTGGCCTCCAAACCCTGATGTGTGAATTTCACATGCCATTGAGCTTAGTATTGGGCAAGTTCTACCAACACTACCAAACTATGGGTTGACTACTGTGCTTATGGTTTATGCACATTATAGTCAATTGAAGTATTCAAAAGCATGAGTTAGCATAAAAATTGAAACAAATAAGTTCCCCATAAGTTTCTGCCATTACTGCCAGATTAAGCCAGCCAATGATATTCTTCAGTCACTTCTTCAATGTTTACATGCTTTCCAAACAAACTGTTAAGTTGCTGGAATCCAATCTAAGTTATTGAAATTTTGATTAAATAACTTTAGCCTTCAGAAATAAAACAGTTTCTGGCGTAACTTGGTGGAAAATCTTCATACTGACTTTTAATAATCAAACCACTTTACTTTTCCACATAAACTTTTTAATTTTTACAACCCAGGTTTCGTTATAGCATAACATCATCAGGTCTGATGATGTTATGCTAGAACGAAACCTGGGTTGTAAAAATTAAAAAGTTTATGTGGAAAAGTAAAGTGGTTTGATTATTAAAAGTCAGTTTAGCCTTCAGATTAAATACCTTAAAAACCAACACAAACACCATGGTATTCAAATAAAGTGCTGTATTTATTTCCTATCTGGATTTTTTACAGTATGTTCCCTGAAGGCTCTTCGCAGGAGGGGACATGTGCATTACTATTCACTGTTAAATACTAGAGAGGAGTTGCCATCAAGCTTGAAACAATAGTCATTATAGTGCTACTACTTGCCCTCCCTCCTGCATCTTCAGGAGAGAAAATTAACATATCTGTAAGTATTTCAGTTGGTGCCTCGAAAGGCCTTTGAGAGGAGAGTGGAAACTTGACATCACAATACATTTACAATGACTATTCTCATTCTAAGGGTGATTATAACTGCCAAATTTTATGCATTGAACTTGGAGAGGCTACCAATTCTTTCTCTACCATTCATTCTTCCTCATAGCACTGAACTTTGATCAAGAAACAAAGTTAGAGGATAATAAAATGCTTGAACCCAGATTTGCACTTGTCTGGCTCTTAGCTCACGTCTTCTGCACATGGGGATGGGGAGCCAGCATTAAGCTGGTCAACATATGATATTATGAAACAAAGAATACATGGTTTGCATAAAAAGTATCGGGAAAAGTTTAGCAAAAAGATTTATATCAAATATTGCTATAATGCCTCAAAATTCTTCAAAGTACATTGTATTCCTTGAGTATGGATACACTTTTGCCAGTGGCTTTTCCATGACTTGAAGGTTCCCTGGTAGTAAGGTTCCAGGGAGGATTTCACTTTTGAGAATAGGAAATAGTCTGCTGGTGTCAATTCAGGTGTAAGGAGGTTGGGGAATCTTCACAATGCCACTGCAGAAGGTCTTTGCAAGCACACACTCGACTGTCCTCTTGGTCGTCCATCAAGACCTTTGGGACAAGTTTAGCGCAAATCTTTCACATTGCCCAATTTTCAGTGATAATGGGGAGAACTTTTATCTTATCAATGCCAACAAGATCTGTGATCATGCACACACTTAACTGATGGCCTGAATTTCAGCACTTCACACACACATCAGCAAAAAATTGTTGCAAACACTATTTATAAAAACCTTGTGGATAAATATTTGCAATATCCCTAGCAGTACAGGTTTAAGATGCTGCTTTTGTTTGTACCACATTTGATGTAATTTTGCAGTGGCTACAGACCTAGCATCAAAGGTTATACATTATGGAGACAGTGGAGACATTTTTGCATAAAATGAAGAGTAGAAATACAATGCTTTCAAATCATATAGGAGCTCATTTATGCAGCTTCATGATATTCACATGCTCAATGGCATGCAATTTCTTGTGGAACATTTGAAAATAAAATAAAAGGTTCAATTGTCATGGGAGAAGAACATGACTCCAAATTTCATTGAAGGTGTATTTCAGTTTGAATGTATTAAAAAGCAGGAATAGCTCTATTCTTTCGGCTGGGAACTGCTCTCAGCACCAATTAGACAACATTTAAATTAAGTGGGGAATTGAAACATCAAGGTTTTTCTGTATTACATACAAGTACGACTTTGTGACATCAGAAATTCTCTAATGTAAACATTTCACTAATTAGCTGTACCTGCAACTCCCTAATAGACGAAGCCTCAGTGCATTGCTACATATTAACTATATCTTTTCCACTTTTCTAAATACAATTTAACCTAGCATTTTTGCAAGATAATTTTAACAATGTGCCCCAGGCACAATGCAAAACATATGGACTCCTTTTTTCAGGGTGCCAGATTTTTTCAATCAGAATTCAGCATTTTGGCTTCAACTTTTTGCCATTAAGACTTGTCCAAAAAACTAAAGTGGATTATGAAAGTACATAGACTCTACATACAATAACATAAGTTTCATAGCTCCAAGATGATTATATCGGGTGAACACACACCGATGGGCAATTCAATATCAATAATACTTACCTGTGTAATTTTATACATAGATCAAAGATTTCATACTTACATAAGGTGATGTTCAGAGAAGCTGATGGTTCAAATAGATCAACCACAATACTAATAGGAATTTTTGAAATGATCGTAAAAGTCATAGCATGGTTTTTCTCCTCTCGGCTGTCTAGTGTATCTGAAACATTGAAATAAAAGGTTAGGTCTAGTGATAGCCTGTTATTCAGGATTACTTATGTCTTCCAAACATTTAGAGGGCAAGCCTGAATTACTTTATTCTAATTTATTTAAGGATTGGTTTGAATTTTCCCCAGGTTTGTGACTCTTTGCCAGTAATCTTGTGATCCCCTCAAAACTGAGCTTTTGTAAACATAATAAAAGCAGGATAAGAAACAATATTTCCAGAGATATTTCAACTAAAATAGTTTAAAATACACTGGCCAAGAGCCAAATTTAACCAAATTTTGTGCTACAACTTTTTCTACCACTTCAGTTACTTGGGTATGAACGCATATATTATCTTGTATCTCAACAAGCATGTATTTACAAAGGAAAAATGTAATTTATTAAACCAGTGGCCTTGATGATTACTTAACAATGATTTAAAAATCCAAGAAATTTCATAAAAATGTTTTGTTAACGAACTAGGACAATAATAAGATCATAAAATTTTTTCTTGCATAGTTTATTGTTGCACAAATGTAATTTTAAGCTATAAGTATTGCTAGCTTAATGTATTTGTAGTATAAATTTAATTAATTTGATTCCAGTATTGATCAGCAGCAGCCATTGCTAGTAGAAAGATGTCCAGCATACATGTACAAATTGTAGAGGCACTGCATGATTAGCATTATGTTGCAATATTTTACTTTCACTTGAACAAATGGTCAGCCAAGGCCTATGAAATTCTACTTGAGAGAGTAGGTTAAAAATATTTCCCATCTGTCTGTAATGTGCAAAGGTAATAAAAAAAATGTCACTAGTATATTTCCTATTCGTTATTTTCTGGAAAAAATCAGTAACCACCAGGATCGATAAATGTGACTAATAAATGGACTATTAGGAGATACTACTAATAAACAATATTATTTTAAGGGAAGCTATACAACAGTGTCCAAATATTTTCTTCATTCACACCATTTCTAAAAAATAAACAATAAGCATGACTTTTCCTAACATTAATCTGAACACATTGAGACATATCTTTGAAATGACTATCGACAACAAAACACAATTTATATGTAAAATAAAATATGTACATTATACATCCTAATATAGCTATTGCAACATCTTACAAATTTATTAGCAGGTTAACGACATAATATAATGAGATGAGCAAATGGGTTGGCAAGAATTTGAACATATGTGTTTGTGGTTTAATGCATCTAGAATTTAAACTAAGTAATGTAACCCACTTACTGCACATAGTCTCCCAAAAATGCTCGACAACTGAGGTGATTGATGAAATTCTTCCTTGAAGCCTTTGGTTCCAAAACAGTTGTACTTCCTCGTGAAGTTCCACACTCATTTCTCCAAATGGATGGTAAGAACGCCCATTTAATTTTGCTACATAGAGCCAATATCCCTAAAAATATCAGAGAATTTGTAAATGCATCATGACTAACAGACCATGACGGTTGACAAATAAATATGTATTATGCAGGAAATTCCACTAGGCTTTATCCTGAATCATTCATTCATATTGCTTTTAAATGTTTCTGATTCCCCAGGGCAGATTAACTGGTGGAAAATGTGCTCAGATTGATTGACATGGCATATGCATAAGTATGTCAAATGTAAGATACACTTATATAATTACTGTATAGTTAGGCTAGTAGGATTATCTGACACCAGTTAATGAACTGGACCATGTGAATAATGGTAGCAGACTAGGAATCAGTATGGGGAATGCTTGGTGGTAGAGTTAAATGGGGTTTAATATAATTGCTCAAATATTTTACTTATTCAAAAAAGAAATCGGAAGGGAGGAAAGGAAAGCTCTACAGAGGTAGATATGAAAAGGCATAATTTATCTTCAAATATATGGTGCATTGGGGGAATCAAAAAGAAGAAAGCACACTGAAGTTAATTTGACATTTTTGAAAATGAAAATGAACTACAGCCAAATGCATTAATAAATTGAAAAGATGGCTTGAAAACATGAACATTTTTAGGAAGCAACTCAAGAAAACAGAACTTAGAAAACCAAAGGAAAATAATATGAATGGTAACCATGGGAATTGAAGTACATACAAAGTAGAACAAAATCTACCAACGGTAATTTACAAGGGTGCATTTTCTAATGATATTGGTACCTAAAAATTTTGGATCGATGAGAATATACTTCAGAGTGGATGCTTAAATACTAAAATGAACTTCATAAGCAAACACTGATCATGAAAAGAACAGGGCCATTTCCTAATGAATAGGACAAACAACACCAAAATAGGATGGCTTCAGTGATTTAATTGTATTGGAACAAAATTTTAGGGCATACATTTATTTGTTATATCAAGAATATAAAATAAGTGCATGCGACACATGACTTACCATCAATTGTTCACAATTAGCACAGACATGCTGCTGAACTCTTTTCCCAATGATTGTGATGGCCTTGAGACCTTCCACATCAAAAGAAAACTTCTTAGGAAAATTTGTTACTGTTACATTGTCAAGTCTCAACATGTAGCAAGAGTGTTCCATCCCCTTGCCTTTCTCCTTAAGATCATCCAAGAGATAGACATTGCAATCATGCATGTTGATTATCATTTCTCTAGATGTGTTGCATGAAGATAATTCTTTCCCACCTTGTTTTCCCTTCACTTCTTTCTGTACAGAGAAGTTTGAAATGACCTCCTGCAAGTCTACCAAGCACCTAGAGATTCAAATGAGGATTACAGTCTGCATGCATTCTCAAAAATAAACTAAAAACATAAAAAAAGTTTCATATAACAAAAGGCCAATTAAAACACAGGCTTGCATGCATACATCACCTATATAATGGAAAATTTTTTCAAATATACACAAAAACATCCCTCAATTTCTAGAGTTAAGTAACTAATCCATTGTTCTATGAGAGACGAAATGATAACTCTGGGTGGCTTTAACACTGCTCAAGGATGGGCACTGTTTGGGTGATGATTTATATTATTTAAGGAACTATCTGGGTTGAAGCAAGAAGTGTATAAAAAGTATATGGATGGGTTTTCTTATTTTAAGGAGAGCTTTTCTTCCCTAGTGCCATTGTCTTTGAACCACCCAGTCCCACAATATATACACATATTTTCACCAACATCTTACTTTTATTAGGGCATAAAATTTATGTCTTTATCACCAAAACCTTTAAACAAACTTCTCTTAAGTTACCATATAATCAATAGGTTATAAAATGCACTTAAACTGTAGCCTCCCTTGTTACACATATATTTGATACACTTATATGCACTTATACTGATATAGGTAATTAAAAAATGGTGTCACAAACCTAAGGACATTTGGGGCAATACTGTAAAGATCAGGACTCATCTCCACTTGAATAGAGCAGAGCTGGACTGCTAATGGATGTAATTCTGCTTTTGGATTTTTGATCACCAATATGCCAACATATAGCGGTGAGCCCCAAATGTGGCAGTTTTGTTGCTGAGGAATGGAGACAGAAGGTATTTCCCCTAGGTGACACAACAAGTTTTTCACAATCATCTCGGAATATCTCAGTTCACCTGAAATTTAGTCAAGACAAAATTAGTTTATTTTCCTTTATAAAAAGACTCAGAAATTAGAAGGCATCAAAAAGGAGTGTCACCAATAATTAGTTGCTTATGGAAATTATATAAGATAATTAGTTGCTTCTGGAAAGTGTGAGATTAAATTTTTAAGTCCTAGAAATGGCCATGAAAGTTAATTGCTCCATTTGAAATACACACACATGTATGTATTTACCAAATTTAATTAATGCTGTAATACAAGTGCCTAGCAACTGTTCCTGTACATATTTCAAAATACAAAACTTACAAAATAAATGACCACTTTATGGAACCAAAATATCAAGTCTTCCAAAAATTATTGTCTCATTTTGCAATAGGAAAAAATATTATACAACCACTCCCATGGAATAGCCCAATAAATGAACTCCACATGGTATATGCAACACTTGAAAAGAATATGAAGTGACTTCATAATTAAATACACTTAACTTTGAATGTTAACTTATATGAACAATATGGTTTATTTAAAAATACCTAAACATATTCCAAAAATCTGCAGGAGATGCCATAACAGTAACTTGTAATTTTTGCATTGTATTTCTAGACATTTTGTCATTATCTTGCAGAGAAACATAATAATTCGATGTAAAACCATGCAGTATCTTTTTTATCTTCTTTTTGCAGGAAAATCATGACTTCAACAGTCATTATCGGGTAGTTTCTTACATAGGAAGTAATAAGATGGTCGCAAGACATACTAATTATTATGAGGTACAATAATAAAGAACAGTAAATGTATACATTGTGTTCTTAATAAAATAAATACTGTACTAATTATTATATTGGTAATCTACTGGTGAAGATAGGTTTTGGATTCATACAGATTCTATAATAGTACGAGGGTCATCCGGAAAGTAGTACCCGTTCGTGCCGCATGAAGTGCTGACGACGCGAGTAGCCGCTGGACGAGGTCAGATAGCTTCAGTGGCTTGTCTGCCTTCTCTGAGCCAAGTTGCGTGACGCTAGCATTGCCTGTGTTGTTTCTGTGATTGTTTACAATGTTTAAAAAAATTGAGAACACCGCCAGTTGTGAAGTGAGGGCAGTGATTAAATTCCTCAATGCAAGAAACGTTCGCCCATGTGATATTCATCGCCAATTAAAGGAGGTGTATGGAGACAATGTAATGGACGAGTCGTCTGTTCGGCGGTGGTGTCGCAACTTCAACATGGGGAGGGGGAACACACACGACGATGAGCGTTCGGGGAGACCGTCTGTCATTACAGACCAACTGGTGAGCTCAGTTGACGAATTCGTGAGGAACGATCGGCGCGTCACAATTGATGACATCTGTGAGCATTTTCCCAATGTTTCTCGAACAATTGTTCATGAAATTGTTAAACACCATCTGCATTATGCAAAAATTTGTGCAAGATGGGTCCCTCGCATGCTTACAGATGAGCACAAAACCAAGCGTATGGCTGCAGCACTGACGTTTTTGGGACGTTATTCTGATGAAGGAGACTCTTTCTTGACTCGCATAATTACTGGTGACGAAACATGGGTTTGTTATGCATCACCTGAGAGTAAACGACAGTCAATGGAGTGGCATCATGCTCATTCACCAAACAAACCAAAAAAATTCAAGACAGTTCTGTCCACCAGGAAACTCATGGCAACCATTTTCTGGGATCGACGAGGTGTATTGCTTATTGATTTTATGGCCCGTGGAGACACTATTAATGCCAATGCGTATTGTGAAACATTAAAGAAATTACGGCGGGCAATACAAAATCGGCGGCGAGGTCTATTGTCTACTGGTGTCATTCTCGTTCATGACAATGCCAGGCCTCATGCAGTTGGGATAACACAAAAACTTTTGCAGCAATTCAAATGGGAAACTTTCGACCATCCACCGTATAGCCCGGACTTGGCCCCTTCAGATTTTCATCTCTTTACAAAGCTTAAAGACTTTTTGGCAGGAAAAAGATTTGACAGCGATGAAGAACTTAAAGAAGGAGTGACCCTGTATCTCAATGAGCTGGCGGCGAAGGACTATGCAGCAGGAATACAGAAACTTGTCACACATTATGATAAATGCCTTAATTTGCTTGGAGATTATGTTGAGAAGTAGTTTAAAGTATCCTCTTTCAAATAAAATTTTTTATGTTTGTTAATATTTACTTTTGTGTCTTTAATTCACGAACGGGTACTACTTTCCGGATTACCCTCGTAAAACAATACATAACCCTGCTTGTCTGAACAGAGGACATTGACACTACAATAAACCCTCCTTCGATTCCACATCCTTCCTTCCTACCTTCTCATGTCCTACATCCCAATCCTACACCTTCCTTAATTGCCAAGCATTCTTCCTTCCATCACAGTCTTCAATATCTCATTGCCAATCAGAATGCTCTGTCTCCATCTTTCTTTCTTGCCTTCTTTGTATTTCTCCCAAATTCCCCTTCCATCGCTCATCATTTTCAGCACCTCCTCATTTGTTTTCCTTTCCGTCCATTTCATCATTTCCACCCTTCCCCACACCCACATTTCAAAAGCCTCTAAATTATGCTTTCTATCATTTCTTTGTACGCTGTTTTAGGAATTGTGACCTCAAGCATTTGCACTTCGCAAAGCATCTATGAGAAAACAACCATGAGAGGGATTTCAACCCAGAACTTTTACACCAGATGGACAAGTGGGAAGAACTTGAAATTAGAAAGAATTTAAAAACGGGTCATTTGGTGAACGAATTATTGTTTGAATACCTCTCTCCAATCCTGGAAGTATCCCTTTCCTTAACCGAAGGACAGAACAACCCCCCCCCCCTCCCTACCCCCACTGTGAACCCACCAATCACTGACACTTAACACCCCTCTCACATCCCTCTTCTCCTTCCTATTTATGCCAATCGCAATTTTTTCCCCTCTTTTTTCCCCATCTCTCACCCATTCCACTCTCCTTCATAAATGTGATATTTATGGGCCGTAGCTGGTTTTATTTTGTACCTGATGATAATGCCTAAGCGTTGACACTAGTTGTACAAGAATAAAGAACAGTGGATATATACATTGTGTTCTTAATTTAATGTCTCTAAATTACGCCAATTGTCTCACCTTACAAAACAACACTCCATATCAAAGTTATAATGAATTTTTTCTTGACATTCTTACTCAAAACATGCCAGTCATCAAATCACCCCTCCTGGTGAAAGCTTCTTTGCCAATATAATTCTTCTTTTTACATCCCTACTACTTGGACCATTTCAGTCCTGACCACTTCCAAGATAAATAAACTGATGCACCTGTTCTAGTTAATGAACTCCTAATTTTAATATTTAGGATGACTTTCCTCTATCTCAAAACCAGCATAATCTTTTTTTTGTTTGATGTTTTTATACAGGGTAATTTTAAACAGTCATATTTTAAAATAAGTTGCATAACTTCCAAAAGACAAAGGAGGATAATCTCATCCGCTCTGATGATTCTATCCTGAGTTGTGTTGTGGTAGGAGCTTTCATTTATTCTGATACCCTTTAAAATACTATTTTCTATGGTAAACACCACTGATTTATCATATATTGAAAAAATCTTGGTACACTTTCCCTAAAAAACTTGTATTGATCCTCAAAAAAGTACCGTAATGTTGCAAAATGACAGCCATGGCAATATGCACACTTTATCAGTGGCCTGTAAGACAGCATTTGCATTGTAAACAAAAAAATACTGGGATCCTAAACTTGTACAAGTTTACGGTCCCGGTATTTTTTGTTTACTTTGATTCACGACCGTAGCTACGTTCCTTGTATATTTAAATAGCATTTGCATTGTTCAGTCTTTTTAATTCTTGTAAAAACTGCATCCACCAGTGTAAATGAGTTTTTGGCATACTATCTGTATTATTCAGTGATCATGGTTCAATTTTATTTACTATAATGATATTATGCATAAGCTCTGAAACGTTTTTACTGAACTAAGGAGCTATACATTTCCTTCACGGTATCAACCACAAAGAATTCAGAATATGTACCAGTGAATTTATTAACACCTCCCAACAGAAATAGTGCAAGATATATTCAGCGTACTTAAAAAATAACACTTACCTATTCTTTTGCCTAGAGATTTCTCACATTTTACTTTTATATAATCTGAATCAAATGAAAAAATTTCTGAAAACACCCTGGATGATTGATAGTATTTTCCAGTAAAGTCAGACATCTGGAATATAACTTCTGCCTCAGAGAAAAATCTTCCATTTTGGAAATTTGAGCCACACTTATACTCCTTGGCTGCGTTCCCGATGCGATTCTGGAATTATTAAGCTCCATTTACAATTTTTTGACATCAAGGACCAAACATTGGCATATAAATTGGAAAAAAGTTTAATTCAGAAATACAGAACGTGAGCATCTGTCAGCCTGCATAAAGAAATGCTTGGTTTACAATTTCAGAAAACTTAAAACTTTTATTTTCCAATCAATTTAATTGGCGAGGTGAAAGGAAAAACTACTTAAAGGTTCAATTACTCATAAATATGAGCAAGGAGTAAAACATGTAAATAAAATATCATACAAAATAACAATAAATAATCTACAGTGCTAATGAAAATACTCATTTATTTGTTGTCCACAAAAATATTTTTGCGATTGGTGGAGAAATTTCAAGAAAGCAGCAATGCGTACCACATCAATAATTTTGGAACAACCAACAAACTTTACTAACTTTGTTATAAATGAACAGTGAAAGTTCCATTTCTCATTGATAAATGGAATTTTGTCCTTGTCAAAACCAATTTCATGTTACTGGTCTATGGGACCCAAAATTGTGAGTTTCAGTAGTCTGTGAAGTCCCAATGGCTGGAAATTAATGCTACAGGCAATCCACCAAATTTAATTACAAATCAATGGAATCATTAAACTAGTATTTAAATTCTCCCGAGTTTTGTTACCTGTGCAATTGAAGGTTTTTTGAAATTCAATTTTAACCACTTAATCAACTCTTCATGATAATATCCAACATCTACTGATGTCAGCCTCACATCTGAAGCTAATTTCTTATTTCCTATCTAAACAAGAAAGTAAATATGTATTAGTAAAATCCTTAATATTGCAACCGCATTGAAATAATGGAATTTTTATGCACATAATTATATCAGACTTACCTTTAAATCTGCAGCAAACTCATTAATAGCAATGACTTCCAATAAGTTTATTTCCATAACCACATGGTCAATGCAAGAAACAACAGTTGCTTCAAGTTCCACCTTGGCATTGTATCCATTTTCTGGAGTTTAAAAAAGATCACACTTTGAAAATCCTACTAGATCACTGAAGTAAAAATACCAATGAATCTTTCCCCAAAATTTTACAAAAAACCAGGTGCATGGGGATGATGCTGATGCGTCGAAACTAGTTGTACCGAATAAAAATTTAGTGAAAAGATAAAAGAAGTATCTCAAAGGATTATGATAAAATAACATGAACAACAATTTTTTAAAAAAGTAAGTACAATAAATAAAAATAATGAGGTCTAATGTGAAAACTTTGAAGTGCAACTTCTTACAAAGGAGGGTTTCCCATGTCCGCACATGCTTAATGGGCAATTTACAAATCCTAATTTTGAGTGTCTTTATTTTATTTCCATTTCTTTCTAAGATAACATGAATCAATATTAAAATTAAATAACATGTACCTAAGGTCAGTCAATTTCTACTGTGTAATTTTAAGCTAATGAAGACAAACCTCTCCCTCTGGAGATACTAAAGTATAATGTTTTACTCATATCAGATTATCAGATCTGCTCTAAAAGATAATAAGTACAACGATGGATAGTAACGCATTTTTTTGCAGTGCATTACTTGGTACTAAGTGCTACTTAAAACTAAAAGTATACTCCTTCCATATAAACAAATGTGACATATTAAATTCAAATTAAGAATACACATGCCATTTTTTCCTTCTACTCTCCACCATCTATTTTCAGTAAAATAACATTAAATTTTCCAAAATTACCGGCTTTACAATTAACTTCCAGTATTTTTCAAGGACCACCTTGTGATTTTAATGGACCAATAAAAATGAAAACTTATGATCACAAAGGAAAGCTAGAAAAAATGATTAAGTCTGCACTTCTTTGGGGAAGTGAGATTTTATGTAAATTCCAGTATTCAGGAATGTAAAGTTGAGGTTTTGAGTACATTGACTCACACAGAAAGCTATATCTACCATACAAAACTACACAAATCCAAAGATATCTAAACTTGGAGTTCATAAGATCGAAGCTCCACCATAATAAATATTTATGTAAAAAGATCACATGGTAAATCCTCTCTCTGATTTATTAATTTGAGAGAATACAAATCTAACAAGAGAGAATAATTCTATTTTATGACTTTTCCTGGTCTGTAGGTGAATGAGTTGAATTTGAGGTGCAGTAACGCACTACAGAGAGCCAAGAAAAGATTGTGTAGAAGACTGTTCCTCAACTTTTGAGAGCCTGTTGTGGAACAGGATAAAACTAATACATGTTTTTTGTTGAAAAGTTCTTTGGCCAAAACAAGAATCATCATTAAATTATACACAATATCATGAGTGTATGCATTACTACCTGAATGCTCCACAATATGGGCTAGTTTGAAGGTACTATCAGTGCTGCAGTTGTCAACTGACAATGTATATGGTGATGACGATCCCTTCATTCCTGACACCTCAATGTTACACATTTTAAGATGAAAAGCCTAGAAAGTTAAGACACATACCATTGTTATACTTACATACATTAAAACATGAAAGCCCACGAAAATGGAGAAATCAAATTAATATGGACAGAGATATTGGGAAAGGGGATTCAAATAGATATAAGGACAAACACAAGGATAGTAGGGAAGGCAAAAGATTGAAGATTCCAAACAGAAGTCTACTTCATTGGGATTTAAACCATGGAGTTTCAACTTGTTGGGTGGATTGATTCTCTACCAATTAAACTATTGTATTATTACCCTTACAGAACTACTTATGGGTTAATTAAAATTGGCAATTTTCCACAAAATAATTTATTTATTGGAATATTTATTTTGTGGAAAATTGCCAATTTTAATTGATCATGATATCCCACCATATCACGCCTATAAAGTCTCTTTTTACTTAGGGGTTATAGAAAATATTGAAGGAAACATTTTGATGGACTCAAGTGCAGCTTTTATGAGGGAGTTATTTTTCTGAAGATTTTGTTAAATCAGTATCGCATCAGTATTCCCATTCCAAAAAATAGGAAAGCAGAAGTATCCGAAGACTACAGAACTATACATAGTTAGATAGAAGATAGTTCTTAGGGTCATCAAAAAAGGGATGGAGAGGACTATTTACTTTGGAAAATATGTTTGATACAGTAAGAATAGAGATATGAGTCATAGTAGTAATAAGTGCAATTATACAAATTAATATAGCAGAATACAACCAGGATGTAATTGTTTCTTCATAAATTTTAGGAAGAAATTCAACAGAGTAAATGAGATACAATTAATGAATAAGTTGCAGATGATAAGAATAGAATAGGCAGACAAGTGAACTTCTCTGGAACCTATATGGGTCTCGGACAGTTAAGCTGGGGAGTAAAACAGGGCTGACCACTATCACCAATGCTTGTAAATGCATATGTGGAGAAAATTGTTAAAGAGACATAGGATTGATTTACAGAATGACTGAAATGAGGGGAAGTGATCAAGTCAGATTTGTGGATGATCAAGCTCTAGTTAACCAGTCAGCCAAGGGAATCAATCATAGTAGAATGAAGGTATTGAAGTTCTCAAGAAATAGGAAAGTAAAAATAAACATTAAAGTTGGGTAAACATAGACTAGAAGATGTAGAATAATGCCCCTATTTCATAAGTTTTATATGGAGGATGAAGTGGTAAGGGTATTAAAGAAATAATTACAAGAGATTAAGAAATTTTTACAAAGAGGTAGGGGTTGATGGCAAGGACAATAAGTATGGATGTAGAAACAGGCTAGTGAACATTTTAATATGGAGTATAGATGGCTTTACACAACTTGGAAACTTGGTTATTGAGGCAAGAGGATTAGCTCAGATGTGGGATTTTGGGACGTAAACACGGAAAGAGCTCAATAAATGGAAATAAAAACTGGAGAAGTACCGGGCATAATAAGGGAAGGCGAGAGAACTTTTGGTAGAAATGCATTCAAGGTGAGAAAAATGAATGAAGGTGACTTTGAGGGATAAATATACTACTCTGGGAATAATGTTGCACTTGTGACATTAAAGCATATGAAGAATTGATATGAAGGCAGCGATACAATGAAGGTAGGCATGAAGTAAATGAAGTTGAAGAATGGTTTATGGTAGTACAGGATCTTTGGAGTAGTTATTTATTGTCATATTATGTGGGGTTTAGAAGAGTTGCAGCATTTAATTACTAAATCCATCAAAAACCTACCTTGATAATTGGTAGACTACTCATGACAATACAAACTATTATTACTGATGATAAATATCAAGTAACTAATTTCCACTCATGATCGAAGTAATTATGTAAACCATCAACTCTATATAGCAGTGACAAGACTAAGTACCAGATAATTTTCAACTTTTTTAATTGTTAAAAACATTTGAGGACACTGGCATCAGATCCATTATGAGAATGTTAATCTGTGGAAGTTTCAAATGTGACTTGTTGAGAGTTGCCTTTTGACAACTTGGGACTATTTCATAATTTTAAATACAGATACTCAATACTAATATGTATTTTAAAAAATATGACACTATATTTACTAAGAAAATCATACATTGTGGATGCATGGATTACATATATTTGGATGGAATCAATTCTTTCATGCATTGCACAGAAGCATGGACTGATAGGGCACTTAAAAAATATGAAAAAAAGGAAAATCAAGACAAGGTGCAACTACACATTTAAGAACAACAAAGGTAAAATTTGTATTTTTCTTAAATCTTCATAGTCCAGTTGAGAGTTGGTGGCTTCGACCTGCACGGGAGGAGGTATGAATGGAGGAAGGCTTAATTAAGCTGAATACTAATATCTTAAATAAATGAATCTATATAATATTTATACCAAACTACAAAAATTCCCTATCTAGAAATTCAACTAACCTTATAAAATAAACTAACAATTAAAACTAAGGAATACTAAATTTTTCTGACTAACAAATGGAAATAATTGACGTTTTTTAAAATTAAACCATTTTGCTTTTCCACATAAAATTTTTATTCTCACGACCCAGGTTTTGTTATAGTATAGCAGCATCAGGTCTCATCATCTCATCTCATCAGGTATTTTTAAAAAACGTCAATATGAAGATTTTCCACCAAGTTACACCAGAAACTGTTTTATTTTAATGGAAATAACCTACGAATATGATGCTAAAAATACACTAAAGATAGACTATCTAATAAACTACATAAACCTTTACAAGAAAAAACTAAAGACAAAGCTAGCTAACTAAACTAAAGACGAAGGTTGAAAAACCAGGTTGAAACCGAGCACATCTGGTCACAGTGTTGTGCCAAAACTTTCTCCCCCTCTCCCCCCTCCTATATACCCTTTTTGGAAAGGGTACCCTTTAGGTGCAATACTTGCTTCTGCTCATGGACCACCAGCTTTCAACTGAGCTATGCATGGCTTTTCAAAAAACTGATATAGTTCTATGACATCTCCTCGATATCTAATATGATTCCCTGATTCATCCTTTCTTCCCAAGAAGTAAGCTCATAGCCCAGTATCTGTACACTTACTAGGGGAGGTAATCAGACACCACCTGCTTAACTTGCATCAGTAAGTCGAAGTTGAAAGACAAGATACATACTACATTAATGCACAATTTTAAGACCTTTACCTGGGGTATAACTGAAGAGAAAATATAAATGGCATCTTCAAGAGACTGCTCAGCCTCAGGTTGTAAATCAGCTGTAATCTCCTGATGATGTTCACCAAGAGTCAGATCACAAAGCTTTTCCCCAATTTGCACATCAATCTCATCAATTTCAACAGACACACGCTGAAACAAAGAACAAATTAAATTAAGTCCTCATTAAAATCAAAGAACCTAAGGTAATCATAAAAATTTATGCTGTAAAAGGAAAATGAAACCGATTGCTAATTAATGGACCATTAGGATCCATGAGAGACTTGAACTCTCTCTCTCTCTTGAGAGAGAGAGAGAGCAAGACCTCTTTGAAGATTATCTTAGCACCTATCTCTTCCCAGACAAATAAAGTATCAAAATGATTAAAACATCAATACAAGCATTTACAAATAGAGGTCAACTCACACCTCATCAGGGTAAGCTATTGCTAAAACCCTTATCTCAGCAGAAAGTATACAATTTCTGAAGAAGTCATTTAGAAGACTTGATTCCATTTTTCTATGAAAACCATCCATCCTAGGATGCATCATAACTTTTCACAAATACCACATGGTATAGGGTGCACCACCAAATAACCACACTACAGTTTTGCTTGTAGCTTATTTCCAACTTTTAAATTAATAATAATAGTAAGGTGGAAAAACCATAGAATAACAACCATACTACTAATTTCAAGAAACTGTAACAGTAACTTTAACGGAGTCACCCGCTATGTGTGCATTATAATGCAACCATTTCAGAGAGTAAAAATCATTCGCCTTGACCGGGATTCGAACCCGGATCCCTCGATATCCGGCCGAGTGCTTTAACCATTTAAGCTACCGAGACGTCCGAGGCGAATGATTTTTACTCTCTGAAATGGTTGCATTATAATGCACACATAGCGGGTGACTCCGTTAAAGTTACTGTTACAGTTTCTTGAAATTTGTCTAAGGTATGAACAGCCTAAGTGTTTGAAATTGGCTTTATTAACATCGTGGACTGTGGCGCGTCGCGCACGACTACGAATGCCTGTGACATTGTATGTACGGTATTTCGTCATAACATCTTGTTCCTTTAAAGCCCCAAAATTTCAGAGTGTAAGAGGACGTCTCGGTAGCTTAAATGGTTAAAGCACTCGGCCGGATATCGAGGGATCCGGGTTCGAATCCCGGTCAAGGCGAATGATTTTTACTCTCTGAAATGGTAACCATACTACTATCAATTAGCATATATCGTGATGAAATGTAATCATGGTTCTCCTGATTCAAAACAAAGATATGCAAAGATACAACGAATTCTCCATTCAACAAAAAGGCAAATCTGTAAATTAGTCCTTAACATGCTATTATGATGTCGCTATCATATGCTATGCTATAATTGGGCATAAAATGAGTTCTTAAGTCCTATGAATTACAGGGTCTGCCCCAAAAATAAGGAGAATAATTTTTTCCTGCCAACAAGTATGGCCGAAGTGGAGCAATTTTGTGCTGAGAAAGGTGGTGGGAGGTCTCACAAAAACAACATAATCTATGTCAGTTGTCTGTGGACTGTTACAATCACATTTTATGGAGCAACAACATGACAAAATTTTGGGTCAAGCTCGGAAAATCAGACTTGAGAGATGAAGTAATGTCCCAAGGAATGGTATTCTGCTGGCATAAGATGTTCCAAGAGAGTAGAGTAGAGGTTGATAATGAGGAAGAACCCTGGACATCCATCAATGACAGTGCAATTAGAACATGCAAAAGGTGACAGACATACTCAATTGTGATAGTGCCCAAGTGTCAGCAGAAGACTGCAGTATTCCAAAAACCACAGTGGATCACATTCTTACAGAATATTTAGCCTACCTTTTGCCACCCTACAACCCTGATGTAACACCACTGGACTTACTTTTGTTTTTAAGAATAAAAAGGAGCTAAAAAGACAACCATTTTGGAATGCAGGATTATGCCAGAGAGGCCATGACGAGGTGCCTGAATGAGGTTCCCATTGATGTCTTCCATGAAGCACATCTCAAATGGCAGAGGAGCTGGCACTGCTGTGTCAATGGACTAGGGTACTATTTTCAAGAATTTCATTGATTTTTATAATTTTATCTGGAGTAAACTTTTTTCTCAGATTTATTTTACTTATTCTTGGGATAGAGCCTCTATGTATCTTAGAGGCTTCACCGATAAGTGAAAACCATCAAATCTTAAAAATAAGATGAATATTATAAGAATCCATTAAATTTGATTTCCCTATCAATGCCTTTGACTGCATGAACTTAATATAGTCTTCAGTTTTTTAAATTGTATATTGAATTTTATATTTAATAAACACATTATACAAACGAAAGTAAGGATATGGCAATCTTAATGAGTAAAACTCTGACATCAAACTGCATATTTGTTGACTTAACACATCATGATTTAGATTGAAGAATCTTTCCATCTACTACTTCATACCAATTACAAATATTACTTTATAGAAACTAGATTCATTATACAGAGAAATGCTACAAATTCAGAATGTAACCTTGTATTGATATTATTATGCCCACACATTCAACAGATATGCACAAGAGAAACAATTCCATTGTACTTGTCTAGGAAGATGCTAACATCTATTCCTAAAGGTTAAGGTTCTACGTTTATAAATTTTATGATACTATTGAATGAAAATGTGCATTTATATCATTACCTGGATTGAAAAGTTGCCTTCGGTCAACAGTAGCACTGTCTCGATGCCAAAACTGCATAACATCAGCATGTTTTTCCCCAAACAATTATCAAAAATCTGGGCCTTGGCATCCTCAGTGTTGGCACATTCAGCCAGTGTTGTTGTTTGAAGGTGAGCTGCAGCTGCCACACATTGATTTGCACTTTGTTGGCCAAAATTGAGACAACAATTTACAGTATATAAACATAGAAGATGCTTCTCATTCCACTCATACCAAACTTTCAGGTCATTCACTTCCAAAGCAATCAACTGAAAGGGAGATGAATGAGTTTATCTACATGTACTAAACAATTTGCATTTAAATCATTGTATTTTTATGCATATCAGCGGATGAGTCCATCAAAAGTTACTGCGGCAGCATCTCCCGCAGTTTCTTAGAATATTATTAAACAATTGTTGAAGAAGAAAACCAACTTATGAAAAAGGACATTAAATCCACCAATGTATCAATAGAGGGGCATAGAAAAGCAAAGAGATGGGTTTTAGAGAATTTCACCCAAATTACTGAAATTGGAGCAATGAAATAGTAAACTCGTCATTTTTACATTACAGAACAGTTTTTTACGATCCTTCACAAAACAAACATATGGAAAAATTACAAGAATTTAAAATTAGTGGTAGAGGTAAAAGTAAGTTTCACAAAATTACATAAGACTAACTGGATCAGATGGATTGCAAAATGTATCAGATGTTCCATCAGTTGAGTAAGTATAACTTACCACTATGGAATTCTTGCTATTCCCATTCCCACCATAAACCATGAATAGGTTTGGCTAAACTAATGTTAATTAATACATATGCATGAAACAAATGCCATTAGTGAACTGAATCTTTGAAACTACATTTCACAAGAAAGAGATCAACTGCTAATCTCCACAATTATTAAATTCTTGATATTTTGTCCATCGGGACCAATTAAGACTGCCCTAAATCCTTCTTCTAGCTGTTTATTCAAGATAATGCTGCTCAATTAAAAAAATCAAAAAAGTAAACTGGACATGTTAACAATGTGGGGACTTCATAAGTTCTTACACCATGAATCAAAATACGCACACCAAGCACTGAATGTGAAGTATCGAAGTAGAAAATTAAATAAAGCCACTATTTGGGAAGCAAATTGTCTCCAGCAGTTACTGATATGGAACACCCTCTAATATAACATGCTTGGCTAAACCTGTATCATCACATACAGCCAAGCAATTTTGAGATAATTCTCAATATGAGCCAATAAAATAGCTCATGCCTACTAGCAACCGATTTTTATATTATATTCTCTACCCACGAACAATTTTCTATCTCTGATTGATAAACCTAATACAATGCATCAGAAATGTATGTAGTTTATAACAATAATTTGTATTTACAGTACATGTGTACTTAATATAGAGCATTCTGAAATTGTTTCTGCAAGACACTTTTGACATCACCACATCTAGAGCCAAACAAAAATGTAAGCACTTCACACACTTAACCTTTTATAGGATGAATTCAATGATTATATTAACTTTTTGGATAGGTCCAGGTATGTCAGTATGATTCACATACCTCTCGTTCTCTTCACATTTATCTGTTTTTTGGGTTTATTTTATATTGCAATCATTTTACTTTTCTCTAAGTCTTCTGGTATCTTTCTGCTGTTGTAGCTATCTTTGATTATTCCATTGAGGGCGTCCTTCACGTTGACTCAGAGTGCCTTGATTATTGCTCCGTTTTTTGTGTCAACTCTTGGTGCCTTGTTTCTCAGGTGTCCCACGGCTCTCTTGAATTCGCTTCTTAACATCTGCGGACCCTGATCGTCTTTACCTATCATGCTTTCATCTTTAATTAGGCTATCTTCTAGTGGTTTGGGAGCTTGATAGAGTACTTACATGCATTCTTTCCATCTATTCCCGATGTCATCATCGTTTATTAGTATTTTTCCATTAGCGGCTCAGATGTTTTGCGATTTTGTTTTTCTTTCCCCGAATTGCCTCTTCACTAGTTTATAAACCATCGCTATTTTCCTTTTTCATATTGTCAATTTCCTTGCAGCAGCTTTCTATCCATTCTTCCTTCAACCTTGCACTCTCGTATGACCTCTATGGTTCCTCAACTATTTACAGAGGTCTTTTTCACTCTCATTTCTTGGATTCTTGCATTTTCTTCTTTCATCTACGAGACCTCATATTGAAATGGGAAGTTAGATGCCATAAATGGAAGCACAAATGATGATTACCAAGATTTTAAAAGAGTTCAATTCTGAAAATTGAAAATTCAAACTTTCAGTTCACACTCCAATCGTGAAATCTAAATAATTAAAGGAACCTTCAGCCTACACTTCACTTGTGATTTTGATGTTCCCATTTATTGAATTCAAAATTATACAGTTTTCCAGTTGTCTTGATGAACTTGTCCAAATAAAGAAAATGTCATCAATACATTCAAAAACATTTTTCACTAGATGACCCTTGGAAGGAAACACGCCTTCTTCAGTCGCAAATCATTGAAGGAAAACAGTGGAGTATACAAGCTCCAATGTGGTGACTGCAATTCAAGCTGTATTGGGAAAACGAGATGAAATATCCAAACAATAGCCAAGAAACACAAGTCATACTTCATGTACAACTATTCCACCATCAACTTTGCTAAGCACCTCATAGATCGTAAACACATTAGCTGTTTCAAACCTATTACCCTACAAAGGGCAAAGAATGAACTGCCAGAAATTCTTATGGGTCAAACCACTCCACTTGAAAACATAATTAATAAGCAATTGTACTCTTTACAGTCACCCCCTGATTTATCTGATCACTTCGAAATTCCACCCAGATGCATTGCACTGACCTTGGTTTACCCCTTACAGTGAAAACTCATTACTTACTTCCCAAAACAAACTTCCCCTCCACTCTCCTCACCAAGATTCCACATCCAGTGCTATATAACCACGTGAATACTTAGTAAAAATTTGCCAGATAGTGATAGCCTGTTAAGCCAAACATTGAAATAGGAGGGGAAAAATAGAGCAGGTAGAACAGTTTACATATCTCGGAAGTGCTTTGGACCAACACAGTCAAAGTAGTAGGGACATAAGGAGAAGAATTGCGCTAGGCAAAGAGGCTTTCTCAAGGAGGAGGGAGTTTGAGTAAGGGTGTTTGAGTGAGGGACATTGAGTGAGGGACATTGAGTGAGGATGTTGAGAAAAGACTTGTCAAAACTTTGATACGGAGCATAGTGATGCATGGTGCAGAAACATGGTCAATGTAGCAGAAAGCTCGATGTAGATTGGAGGCTTTTGAAACATGGGTGTGCAGAAGGATGGAGAAGGTTAAATAGATTGAAAGGAAAACAAATGAGGAAGTACTAGGTATGGTGAGCGAGAAGAGGGGGTTGCTGGGAGAAATCCTAAGTAGCCAAAAAAAATGGATGAAGGGTGTATTGATAGGCAAAGGGATGTTGAAGACTGTAATAGAGGGAAGAATGTTAGGCAAACGAGGAAAGGGCGGGAACAGGATAGGGATGTTGGATGGGATGAAAGGAGTACACAGACATGAAGAGAGGCCTGATGTAGAGTAGGTTGCTGGATTGGGTTTTGTTTGGAGTTACAAAATATTTATTTGATAGTTGTGTCCATCCAAAAACCTACCTTAACCAGTAGATTACTTAATAATAAAGATAGCCTGTATCAAAACCAGTCACAGTAAATTTCTATTTGCGAGGAATAGCAGTGTTTTTCTTTCCTATGCATTAACTAGCATAATTGTCATTACATTAGGTATTTATAATGAGCATGGGGATAACATATACTTGATATGAAAATTCCAAACAAACTGCGCTGTTCATAACCTGTATTCCTCAGAAAAATTTAATATGCTTCTGATAAAATTTTGAGAATGAAAATTACAGTAGATCAAGATTCCCATTAACGCTACCAAAAGTATTACTTATCAATATAATCATGCGGTATCATTCTAATGCTCTCCTTTTACCTTAAGAATATTTTACAAATAAACAATGGTATGATTGAAAAAATCGTGGCTATTATTGCCAACCTGAAGAAAAATCCATTAATACCAAAACTCAGGAGCAGTAAAGATATCTAAGTGTTGTGTATGAAACAACCCCCATCTACGGACATATCATATAAATTGGTTTTCGTAAATGACTGAGACAATGGCTACCACAAAGCACCTCAAGTACAGATCGGGATACCACTGCCAAAGATCTGCCGTCTCCGGGATTCGAACCCAGATGGGAAGCCGGTACTCTGGTCACCGCACCAAACCGATTCCCCAATGCATAAGTATGAGTATACCTGCTCGGCTGTAATGGTTAGGTAAAACCTACTTTTGCATAGGTTGCAAGTTGCGGAGGTATTTGGCATTGTAGTCGTGTTCTTGGACGAATACGATTGACAGAGTTTGGCACCGTTTCCTTTTTCTTCATTACAACTTGGACACCATTACAATAAATATGAAATTTGCCGACGTTTGCAGCGGCGGAGAGGCAGAAAGAAACCATTTTAATATCCTGGTGGAGGGAAGAAAAAATTATTACATTTCACCAAATTGAATACTAGGGAAGTAAGTTCGTATAAATCTTCATATACCAAATTGCACTTTGGATGATCAATTTTAATTCCATGACAACATAAAAAACCCAGTCTCTCTATCTGTAATTCGATCTTCAAAAATTTGTTCACAAGACCACATAGAATCCACACACAAATCCTGAAAAGTAGACAGGAGAAAAGTAAAAACACAAGCCAGCTTATCGTGGACCAAGTTCAGTATTGGCTCCACACGGGTTTTGTGAACATTTCCATCAACGTTAATTAACTATAAGTATGCGCACTAACCTTAATATTAGGTAGTATAAAAAAATGAGTATCAATATCAATTGAATTACGTTCATTTTTGCATTAAACGGTGAAATTTATCTAATTATACGCATTTCCTCAGATGTCATACAAATAAGCCTCAGCTTCAAGAATGTGTTGATTGAAACATTACAACGGATAAGCCACCTATTGCTAATACCCCTTTTCACACTAATGATCCACCCACAAGCGTCTCAACGATTACCAGAGCATCAAAGCATTTTGCTTGCCTTACAGCTGCACACTACAGCCACCCCTTGAACCATCTCAATCAGGAGTTAAGATAATATGCAATTGCGTAGTGCGAATATCTTTTGATAGATGATGCAACGATCGCGGTGCCCTACGATTATGCCGGCAATGTCAAATCGATATATATTTATTCTTTTCAATGTTGTCACGAGCACCAAAATTAGTTAATTCTTTGTTGCATCTGAAGATGTACGCAGTTTCACGACGCTGGGCTATAAACCTAGGGAATAAAGCTATAGTGTATATTGAGCTAAACCCTCGTGCGTTCTATGAAACATTTGAGGCACTGCAATTTGTCATAAAACTAGAATTAAACATAGAGGTTCATGCATGGAGTACTTGATTAGGTAAATAAGAATCCCTTAGATAAAAAGCATAAAATAATCAGCTAATATCGTGCTAATATTAGAATGCCACTGAATAAATTGATTTTAAATCAGGTGAAATTGTTACGACAGATATCAATTTATTGAAGTGAAAACTTCTTATGCGTGGTCCGTTTTGGTGAGAGGTCAGTCGGCTGCGTGATGTCCATTTACCTGGCTGGAGAGGGGCATAGAGAAAGAGAGCGGGAGTATGCTAGGTCTGTGATAGATCAGTCAGATACGTGATGCTGGCTGAGAGAGAGATGGAGAGACCGAGAGAGAGTGAAAGAGACCAAGAGAGAGAGAGACCCATGGGCACAGCGAGCCTCATACACGACATTGAAAGATATCGTTTACACGAAAATGATGATAAATTGCAACGATAAGATAATTTTTAAAAATTGGATATAAACATCAAGTCATTAGCATATATGTTTTGTTTGTACCGTGCAACTTTCTCGTGTAAATTACATCTGTTTCCTTTGAATATTATTATTATTGTGTCATACTTTATGGTGTAAATTACAATTTTTGTGTATATACTTTACATTAGAATCCATGGACTTGCTTTCAATATTATTATTGTTTTTCAAGTTTTCACTTCTGTCGGCAGGACCCGACACTGTCACGTATATTAATTTCAATTAATGAATAGGAAAGGTGAATACTGAAGTGCAAAGTGGGAGCGAGGGAAAATTACAATTTAGATTATTTTTAATTTCAATGTTAAGCTCAATTTTTTTCTGAAAAGCTGCTTGTATTATGTCAAACAAATAACAATGATAAGAAGTGTTTTGCAGAAAAAGTACAAATTTTAATTTCCCATTTACAATAACTCATTAATTTCGGAGTATCTAGTTTTAATCAGTACTTAATAATGTAGCAGATAATACTTCAGGGAATATATTTAAGCATGTAAAGGTTATTTCAAAACGGTAGATTTTACAATTTCAAAGGGCTATATTATTATTTTTTCATCCTCATAGTGAATATCAAAAGTTAGTAGGATGGTTTAGACATACCAAGTGGGGATTTACTGTGACTATAAAGGAATGCTGTAGAAAGGTTCTCAACTTATCACCATCCCAAGTCCTAATCAGCTCACAACTGTGAATGAAACCACTACTACAATCATAATCATTATCTCCAAACATGTAGAGCAAATTTATGATACATTAGGTGCTGAATAGAATATAAATTAACAATTATTTCATATACCAAAGGGTGTGAAAGTAGTGCCCAATTCGTGGGTTCTCAATGATTATAAGGGAATAAGTAGTGCTTCAGATAGCTATAAAGCTCACTTGGTCAGTGAGGGATTTACCCAAACATATAATAATATTTTTTTAATTGATCTCAAGACTAGGTGAACCAAGGATAGGATATGCCTAAACAATATTATCTTTTACACTAGTAACATGAAATCAAGCCTCTAACAATTCTTTAGCAGAGTAGTTGAGAAGTGAAAAATAGTACACTCTTTTTTATTTTCAGAGGAAAATGATTAAGGAATTTAGATCCTGGATAACTCTAATGTCAGAAGAACATTTTCAAGCTGTGAGGAGCTGCTCCATATTCAGTTTGTGTCATAATATATATTGAAATCCATAAAAAATATTATTTTGTTTTTAAAAATTTTGTAGACCCTAGCTACAGAGCATTGCTAACTGCAGGCCTAATTGTAAAATTCCAATTAAAAAAATAAAAATCTTTGAATCATTGGTGATTGATTCCATTTTCCTGATCAAAAAATATTCTTATTGAAGAGATGTGTATTATTGTGTATGATAGGTTTATTAACTGCACCAATCTTCTATGCAGTTCATTTATAATGCTATAGAAATTGAGGAATAGGTTGACTCAATATGTATCGATACATCCAACACCTTCAATATAGTAAAACATCTTTTGTTAATAAACCATAAACACAGTAATCAACCCGAAGGTCGGTTTAGTAGGTGATGATAGAGCTCACCCATGTACCAAGCCCGACGGCGTGTGAATATTCACACATCAGGGTAGGGGGGCCAGTTCCTTTCCCTGTGCCGGTTATGGTTTCCCAGGAAGATCTGGTACCCGAAAAATCAACTAGCTTGGGTGGAGCTGCAGGTGCCCAAAGTGCCTTGCCCGGGAATCGAACCCGGGACCCTCCAGTCAGCAGTCCAACGCTCTACCCGCTAGACCACCGTGACCCACCTTTTGTTAATATTGAAGTTAAAGAAAACATATTTCCAATCCATCCTTGTCATATTTTGAGAATTATGCAACAAATAGTATTCAGTGTGTAAAATTTCATATAAAAATTAATTGCAGTGTACCCAAAGGGGTGCATCTAGCTCCATTACTATTAGTATTTAGTTGCAAATGTTGTAAACACAATTCTCAAGGGAAATCATTTTCTACTTTCTACTGATGACAGAGAAATATTTGAAAAGATAACCTCACATCATACTACCTGAAACAATGCTAGCAAGTGTAAATCAAGAGCTTTTCACAGGATCAAAATTCTATTGGTCATTCATATACTGGTTGCTGGTTATACTGTAAATTACATTTATGCTGGAAAAAACACTCCTATTGAGTCAGTCTCAACTATCAAAAATTTACCTGTAAGAGCAATATTTTCAAAAAATCCTATGGTCAAAGACTCTATACTTACATAAGAAACCAGGTATAGCTTGAATTTATTTCCAGATTGATGAAAATGTAAAGATCAAAATATTTTGTCATTTATTAAAATGTAACCATTTAGTGAAATTAAATTTTAAACTTGTATGGCTGTTTGGATTCCTCATTTCAATATATTAAATTTGTTCATTAAATGAAGAACAGAATGTATTTTCCACTGTTCTTTATTTTGGAACTAAAAGTTTCAACAAAAAGGAATCATCATTGTTCATCGAAAGCCCTCAACATAGATTTTTAAGGCACAATTCCTACTGCCTTGGCTTACAATGCCATGCACATGATTATCTGACTATTATTGTTAATGGCAATACCTTTTTCTTCTAGAAGGATATAAAATGATCTCATATTTCTCTATAAATTAATTAATGAAACTATTGAAATGTCCAAATTTACTTGAAAAGATTAACCTTGAATTCCACAAAAGATTCTCTGATAATATTATCTTTAAAATTCAGACATTTTCAAAGTGTAAAAATCATTCCCCTTGCTTGTCAAGGTGAATGTTTTTTACACTTTGCAAATTTCTGCAGTTTTTGTATATCAATGGATGACTCCATTAAAAGTTACTGTCACAGCACCTAACACAGCTCTTTGAAAATTATATTTCTCAGTAAATTGGCATCAAACTATACATGGTGCAAATATATGCACCATTAGATACAATAATGTGCCTAGCAGATGAAACAAGGCTGATTTGTTTCTTTTGTATTATGAAGAAATTAATGAAGTAAAAGGTAAATTGTTATCATATAGAGGTTTGCACAAGGATTAAGAGTTTTACAACTAATGAAGAGGTTGTGGACATGCTATGTGTAATTCCACTATACATCAGTATTTGTAACTGCATAAAATTGTCAAATAGTTTTATGGTTACATTTCATAAATAATGCCAAATGCTTATATCTCTACTAATTTAATTAACATTTATTTTCTATTTACTTTTGAGGTGTGCTGTATATGCAGTTGTCAAGTATTCATCTCTTTGGCCTCAGGACCAATGTCTCTGTGCTGTTTTATACATTGTATACCTGTAATCTGTTATTCTGAAATGGGCTATCACTCATTAATAAACATCAAATTAGTCAACTGTAGTATGTAGCTCATTATGCAGTCAATCTGTGTGTGTATATAGAGGTTATCACCCCATCTTCAACTTGGTGGAGCACTTAACGACTAAAAGCACTTGTATTTGCCCCAAAACCTTAAACTAAAGATTTTCATTCATTAGATTTAGTTAAACCTGGCTGGTAGATTTGTATAACTTTGTGTTTGGCAAGAAATATTTATTACAACGGAATGAGATTCCAATGTCAAATGAATGAGATTTTACAGTCTATAAACTCTGTATATTGAGAATACAAACTATATGATGACGTTTAACTAATTGTGTCTCACTCTTTCTCTTCAAAAAATCTTATAACAAAATACACAGCTTCAAATACATTCTATGCCATTAAATTTGCCTTGTTGGAGTTAATTTATATTTCTGAATTTGGAATCGAAGGAAAACTAAACTTGGCTCATAAATCATTGACTAATATGCTAATGGACTAAATGAGTGTTAAAAATGTTCATTGAATTTATTAAGATAAATTCCTCTTGACTGGACAGAGTTTTGAATTGGGGTCCATCACATTTACTTTCACTATTCTTTGGACCTCAATATATTCAAACTTGGATATCAACAAGTTAAATGCTCTTGCATTCAATTGAAAATTTAATTTTTCAAGTAAATCTCAACTCTGCAGTTTTTTCGGTTCATTTTTTAACATAATGTGCTTATTTTATTAGAAATAGTTTAATGTAAAACTAAACACATATAAATTGATTCACCTGACAGAAGGAGGCGTTAATATGAATAATTTTAGGTTGAACCATCAGTGAGAGACAAAAAATAGGACAAGAAGACTTCAACAACCAACTTCTATCTAGAGATGTAACTATTTTCCAGCTTGATGATTAATTTGTCTTAGAAAAAGGGACACATTTTTCACTTCAGATTGAATAATAATAAAAATATTTTTGCCAAGTCAACTTGAGGATTAACTTTTAATTTAATTCTGAGTTAAACTAATGATGATAAACTTATTTCCAAGAAATGCTCAATGGTGAGAAAGAGGCTCTTCAAGACCATGGAAAGAGTAAGGACACACATATACACACATGGAACATAGATCAAGGCTACATCTTTCTCTGTGCACCTGGTATGGAGAGTTGCATTGGATGAGGGTGAATCATGAACAATAGAAGGGGGAGGAAAGAAGAGAATTCTATCATTTGAAGTTTGGTGTTCTACGAGAATACTGAAGGTAATCTGAAGAGAAAACTCAATGAATGAGGAAGTATTTCCATATGCTGGAGAGACATGAAGCTAAAATACTTAAAACAGTTATTTATAGAGTCAAAAATGAGTCAAAAAGAAGAAGAGCCCAACTAGCAGGATTCAGATGAAACCAATAAAGAATATAATGGATATAGAAGTAGTAGGAAATAACTATGGAGGAAGACTTCATGAATAATGTATATAACAAAATAAATTGGCGTGGAAAAATGGAAAAAATAGAAGGAAATAAATACATGCATAAAATGTAACAAAATAAATTTTGGAAGATATAGATGTGTTCCATTATGGGAACTGAAGAAAAAAGTGGTGAAGCAAGATGAGTGGAAAGCTTATTCCAGCTAACATATGCATTGTTAATTTAGGTAGAAGTCACTATGAAGGACAATTTCTAGAATTTTGCAATGTCAATGAGTAATGGAAGAGGAAAAAGGAGGTAAAAAGTGTGTACAAAATACTTTATTAAATCAAAGTTAGAAAAAATAAATACAGATTTTCTTTTTACAAAATGTGACACAATTGTGAGAGGGGTATAAAAAGGACAATGCTTTGAACGTAAAAACAAGATGGACCCTTCCCATTAGTCATCCCTTACAAGGAGGATGGATGCAAAACTTCTTGACTTTTGCCTCATGGAGGAATTCCATGCCGGATGGAGGGAGCTTCATCTGCAACTCGTCAGGGTTCACCGCTTCTTTCCTTGGGGTAATGTTCATGTCTTTCCTCGATCTACCTCGCAGAGTACGTCCCCACTGTTGCAGTAACTGAGCAGTGAGAGAAGGCCAGCATTAGCAGTTATAACCAAGGAATAAAGGCTACAGGTATACATGGCTTTCAAAATTGGTGAGGGACACTGATTTTTAGAAATTATAGAGGAACAGGCTTATGGGATTATATTTGGAGGGAAAAATCCCACATAAGAGAAATTTGGGGGGGTGACGTCTTACCTTACCAGGCATACTCATGATAGAGAGATATAGAAAAGTATCATCATATATATATATATATATATATATATATATATATATATATATATATATATATATATATATATATATATATATACATACATATATATACACAAACATTCATACAAACGTAGAAAAATATATATAAACCATTAACACAGTAATCAACCCAAAGGTTGGTTTAGTAGGTGATGGCAGAGTTCACCCAATACTAAGCCTGATGGCATGTGAATATTCACACATCAGGGTAGGGGGGCCAGTTCCTTTCCGTGCCTATGCGGTTATGATTTCCCAGGAAGATCTGGTACCCAAAAAATCACATGGCTTGGGTGGAGCTGCGGTGCCCAGAGTGCTTTGCCTGGTCAGTAGTCCAATACTCTATCCCCTGGACTACCAAGACCCACATAAATATATATATTTTTAGATTTTTATTAGATATTTATAAATAGATTAGATATTTGTAATATTAAGTCACTTTCTTGAAAACCCCACGAACATGCACAATAATGTAAATGGACTAATGTGTCGACTAGTTAGTCCATTTACATTATAAAAAAAATATATATATATATAGACACACACACACACACACACACATATATATTTTTTTTAGGTAATCTACCGGTTAAGGTAGGTTTTTGGATGGACACAACTATCAAATAAACATTTTGTGACTTCCCACCTAGCAAACTAATCTACATCAGGTCCCTCTTCATCTCGGTGTACTTCTTTCCTCCCTTCATCCCATCCAACATCCCTATCCTGTTCCTACCCTTACCTCGCTTTCCCAACATTCTCCCCTCTATTACCCTCTTCAACATTCCACTACCGCTCAATACGCCTTTCATCCATTTTTCCTGCCTCCATAGGATTTCTCTCAACAAACCCCTCTCCTCCCCCACCATTTCTAGTACTCCCTCATTTGTTTTCCTTTCGGTCCATTTCACCTTCTCCATTCTTCTCCACACCCACATTTCAAAAGCCTCCGATCTACATCTATCCTCCTGCTTCAGCGACCACGTTTCCGCGCCGTACATAGCTACGCTCCATATCAGAGTTTTTACAAGTCTTGTCTTAACATCCCTACTCAACGTCCCCGTCATCAACTCCTTCCTCCTTGAGAAAGCCTCCTTGCCTAGCGCAATTCTTCTCCTTACGTCCCTACCACTTTGACCGTATTGGTCCAAAACACTTCCAAGATATGTAAACTCGATATGTAGACTCGTACCTGAGACTGCTCAGGTACAAGTGGGGAACGGAGAGTCCGGATGGGCAGTGCTAGGAAGAGGTGTAAGGCAGGGTTGCCCATTGTCACCGGTACTGTTCAACGTATATGTAGAGGAAATGATTAAAGAGGCATGGGAAGAACTGGAGGTAGGAATGAAAGTCGGAGGGGAATTCGTAAAGTCGGTTAGGTTTGCTGATGACCAAGCATTAGTTGCTCAGTCAGCCAAGGGGTTGCAAGCATTGTTGAGTGAATTGGAGGTTCAGTGCGATAAATATGGGATGAGAATCAATATTAATAAAACAAAGGTTATTCGATTTTCTAGAAAGAAAAAGGCTAAGCTAAATATTACAATAGGCGGGGAAAAAATAGAGCAGGTAGAACAGTTTACATATCTCGGAAGTGTTTTGGACCAATACGGTCAAAGTGGTAGGGACGTAAGGAGAAGAATTGCGCTAGGCAAGGAGGCTTTCTCAAGGAGGAATGAGTTGATGACGGGGACGTTGAGTAGGGATGTTAAGACAAGACTTGTAAAAACTCTGATATGGAGCGTAGCTATGTACGGCGCGGAAACGTGGTCGCTGAAGCAGGAGGATAGATGTAGATCGGAGGCTTTTGAAATGTGGGTGTGGAGAAGAATGGAGAAGGTGAAATGGACCGAAAGGAAAACAAATGAGGGAGTACTAGAAATGGTGGGGGAGGAGAGGGGTTTGTTGAGAGAAATCCTATGGAGGCAGGAAAAATGGATGAAAGGCGTATTGAGCGGTAGTGGAATGTTGAAGAGGGTAATAGAGGGGAGAATGTTGGGAAAGCGAGGTAAGGGTAGGAACAGGATAGGGATGTTGGATGGGATGAAGGGAGGAAAGAAGTACACCGAGATGAAGAGGGACCTGATGTAGATTAGTTTGCTAGGTGGGAAGTCACAAAATGTTTATTTGATAGTTGTGTCCATCCAAAAACCTACCTTAACCGGTAGATTACCTAAAAAAAATATATATATGTGTGTGTGTGTCTATGTATATATATTTTTTTTTAATGTAAATGGACTAACTAGTCGACACATTAGTCCATTTACATTATTGTGCATGTTCGTGGGGTTTTCAAGAAAGTGACTTAATATTACAAATATCTAATCTATTTATAAATATCTAATAAAAATCTAAAAATATATATATTTATGTGGGTCTTGGTAGTCCAGGGGGTAGAGCATTGGACTACTGACCAGGCAAAGCACTCTGGGCACCTGCAGCTCCACCCAAGCCATGTGATTTTTTGGGTACCAGATCTTCCTGGGAAATCATAACCGCATAGGCACGGAAAGGAACTGGCCCCCCTACCCTGATGTGTGAATATTCACACGCCATCAGAATGCGAGGGCTGGTGCATGGCAAGCGCTGGGTGTGCTGGGAAGGGGGGGAGGAAAACGGTAAGGATCTAGAGTTGACGGTCACACGCAAACTACCAAAATCTTTCCTTCGGTCAGTGTTTCATTCTAGAATCCCAACCCGAATCAGCCACCAATAGAGAGGTGAGAATTCGCGAATCCGCGTACATATTAGCATTCTGATCTTTTCAATTTCCCGAGCTCAACCATCACCACTAGAGCCTTACCACTTTCCTCCTCCCATTCCCAGCACGCCCTGCGCTTCCCATGTCCCAATCCTCGCATTCCTTCCGCCCGAAACCTTCCAGTCTTACAATACAAACATCATGGACCATCAAAAACCTGCATCCAAACGGTAGATCAACGCATGCATGAAGTGCAGTGGTTTTGGGACGTTTCAAGATAATTAGAAAAATACAATGAAAGGAATTCCATTAAATACTTTAAAAATCCAACTTCCATGAGAAAACCAGGGGATTTCTGGGGATAAGAATAGCCGACCACCTGATCCTTTTCCCTTGACTTGTCGGCAACTACGACACGGAGAAAATGATGGGAGCTTGTCCTCATTTCACTTCGTAGCCGTTGGACGCACGTATTTACGTGAAAAGGGAAAGATAATCGTAAAAGTGGCAAGCTTTAAACGAGATATTCACCACTTTTTGATATGTTCACTTTGTCGGAATTTCTCCAGATTCTTGTACTCTTCCGTTGAAAGCATGCAACCGCCAGCCAGGACGATCGTCTCGGGAGGCGTTCGGGACTGCACCTTGCTCACATGATCTTCTTCCGCATGATTGCTCGCGTTTCCTTGGAACGAAAAAAAAAAGAAATAAATAAACTCAAACAAACGACAAACATATAGTCGTATGAATAAATTTATGAAAGCCGAAAATAAAAAAAAATATCCTGATATTCTACCAGTCGGCTACCTATTTATTTACCGCATCAGCACAACAAACGAACTTCATAGTCTGCTTTGATAATTAGCTGACAGCACGAAGGTATTTGGTATGAGGGTAGAGTTCACCAATTAGGTAAGTACTAATGCTTAGGGCTTGCACAATTCGCATATTCAGGTTAGGGGAGACTAGATCTCTTCCTCTTTCACCTACGGCTTACCCACAGAGTTCTGTTTTCCAAGATTATTCGGGTCTCCCACCGGGTCCACGTTCGTAGGTTTGCCGACGTTTCGATGGCCGAGTCGTCCATCGTCTTCACGGCATGATGGACGACTCGGCCATCGAAACGTCGGGAAACCTACGTGGACCCGGTGGGTGACCCGAATAATCTTGGAAAATATTATTTGCCGGGAAAGTACCAGATCATTCATCACAGAGTTCTGGTTTGCAGAAAGTTGCTTCGCGCTGTTTGGAATTAGTGTGGAATGTGGAATGCGATCGAGTGAATATTTTGGCATGGATTAAGAGTAAAACATGGTGACAAAAGATCAAAGCTCAATGCTGATACATTAGAAACATCATAGTATTTATATCCCTCACTTTTCCCGCCAAATAAGAAATAATCAAGTCAAATGCAAATTCGCTAGGTGAAAATCGAAATAAAAGTCTTCTGGTGACCTTAAACAAATGCATACGGTAAATAATACGTTTTGTATGACAGGAACTAATCGATGTTTTATTCATAGCTGTATTTAGACGCACTGACGTATTATTGGCCAGACCGTTTCTCGATCACGATTTGTCGAAGTTTATAAGGAAACGATCAACGGAATGGATTAGTGGGGAGGAAAATCTGAATAGTGACGGCGAGGTTCTGTCAAGGGTTTGTTGCTAAAAGAATTAGTGCATACATTCACATACTTCACGCAGTTTACCTTGTATTCAGGCAGAGTCGAAAAATATTGAATTTCAGTTACAGGACGAAATTTAATTAATTTATTACGTCGTCCCTTGCATGCTCTTCTGTCTCTGAGACTCCTAACATCCATCGTCATGAATTTCTTTCTCTTCGACCATGTTCACCCATGATTTCCTCGGCTAAACACTTCCTCTTTAAAAATAATCCCCATTTCCTTTGGTGATTCGACTCTCCTCCAGACTCTCGGAGGCACGAAACCGGCGTAACACAATTCTTTACCGCTTTCCCAACAACGGTATATTCGGTCCAAATGCTTTCGTAACCTAATTATTACTTACTCTGCCTCCCCTAGTTGTACAACAAATACTCCACATGCACTTACATCGTACCCATCACATTTAGCTGACAGTAAAACCTTATTAAAATTTAATATCATCATACGTCTATGATGAAAGGAACGTCGAGTAACGATGCAAAGAAGAGATTAGGGAAAACTTCGTTTTGGAGTGCAGTTTTGTTCAACGGGGAAATTTGGTCGTTAGGGTAAGGTGATTAGCCTGGATTTGAGACTTTTGAGATGCGCGTGTGGAAGGATGGAAAAAGTAAAATAGATGGAAAGGGAAACGAACAGAGAAGGACTATGGTTGGTAGGGAAGGAGAGAGGTTTGTTGGGAGCAATATTAAAGAGGCTAGAAGAGTATATTCAGAGATTTTTAATCGGTGCTGGTGTGTTGAAAATTGTGGTCAGAGCGGAGAAGCGAGGTAGAGAGAGGGAAAGAAAGGACGGCAAGAAGGGAGCCAAGCAGTATACGGAATTAAGGAAGGGTTTTTTTTAGTGTAAGGTGTTAGGTTGCTTGCAGTTAGGCGAGGCCTAGCATGGTCGCGGAAGTTATGTCTGTGACCATCGAAAACCTACCATAATCAATTTATTAGAAATATTACTAAATGAATAAATGAAGCAACCTTCTAGGCATTTTAAATGCCTTGCCATTTACAATAAAACCCGAGTCTTCATTTAGGCCCACAGCAAAGAAGAGCACAGAATTCAACGCAGTCCTACCAATCACCGAACAGCAACCAAATCATTCACGTCCTTTTCAAACCCGGATTGCCAAACTGAAACGTACATGCATGACCTTAAGGCACACCGTGATGGAATGCCAGTTCTTAGGTAATGATCCCCTTTATAAAGCTATAATGTTTCAAAAGTTTTCCGGGAAGCAAGTATTTTATCAAAACTATTAGTTCCTCAAGCAAATGCAATTATTTTCAGACTCAGGATGGCTATTAATCATAAGAACTGTTTAACAAACATATATTATACACATATCTTCCAGACGCGATTAAGTGTATTGAGCTTTGCTTTTAATAATTCGTCTTAAGTAGGGATACGCCGTCTCTCTAGCTGTCGACGCAGCTCAAGTTTATTCTATCCAACAGCAACCACCGAATTACCATAGCGAATCAACTGCCCCATGCTTTTGGAGTGGTGAAATCTATTGTTATGTGCTCGTTCCGGGGCCTCTTACTCGCATCGCATTAAAACGTTCTCTCCAATAAGCGGAGTTGAACGGATTCTTCCACAAACGCAATGCATTTACGGCGTGATACGGAACAAATCCGAAAGAGCGTAAGCTTCGCGAGTCTTCCCCTTTAAATCTGAAAGCCAATAGATCATAAAGCGATTTAAAAGCTGTTTAAACTCATATTTCTCGATCTTCTATGTGAAAACAATTCGAGTCTTCCTTCGTGAATCCCTCTCACGAGTGATTTTTCTTCGCGGAAACTTGCGAATCGTCTTGCAGGAAGGCGGTGGAAGAGTTGCGGGCGCCGGCGCGTCAGCCTTGAGGTCGGCCGTGAAGTGTCACCCCTGGAGTTAAGAATCTCTCCCGCCCTTTCAACTCACCCGGCAGGATAAGCGGCGTCTCCTCCACCCAATCGAAGGCTGGCACATGTGGAGAGAGAGAGGAAAAAAAGGATGAAACGTTAGTTGGACGTGAACCTCCCTTGGAGAGGCAACCAACCGCCCTCCAAGACAAGAAAGTAAAACAAATATTTCCGACAAACTAAGACAAGTTAATTTTCAGCATGAACTACATTTTCACTTGAGCTGATTAAAGGTTTTTGAAGTAATTAATATTTTTGCAAAATATGCTTTTTTCGAAATTTCATACAGCGCACTGAGCATATTTTGAAAACACCGATTCGTCCTATAAATCTTCAGCATTGGTCAATGACCGTCTCGACGAAACATACAAAAGGGCGATAAATAAATTTTAAAAATAAATAAAGCAATAGAATGAAGCGCTAAAATATTGTTTGTTGAATAAATACTCGATGCACAGGAGAAACTTCCGACAAGATTAATTAAGGAATACATTTTCACGTAACATCTAAAGTTTATTAAGCCATTAATACTCTTATGTATACTCAAAATTAAATAATATTTACATAAAAAAACCATAAACACAGTAATCAACCCGAAGGTCGGTTTAGTAGGTGTTGGTAGAGTTCACCCAGTACTAAGCCCGACGGCGTGTGGATATTCACACATCAGGGTAGGAAGGCCAGTACCTTTCCCTGTGCCGGTTATGGCTTGCCAGGAAGATCTGGCACCGGAAAAATCTAGATAGCTTAGGTGGAGCTTCAGGTGCTTGCTCGAGAATCTCACCCGGGCCCTCCGGTCAGTAGACAAACGCTCTATTCCAAGACTACCGCGGCCCATAATACACGTATTTATGTGTATAACGAAAAAAAACTAAGTAATTTTTCACAATTTTATTGAGCAGAGGCAATATGCTTCATGATACCTTCGTCTACACCTGAGTAGTCAATTACCAAGATCATTTTCCCTATGGGAATAATAAAAAGTTCGAAGAAGTCATGCTTGAATTAACTATTTACGTGCTCGAAAATCAACAGAGTAGTGGAGAAGGGGAAGAAGTACTGCGGAATATAGGATTAGAAAGATGAGATAAGACTCATATTTGAAAATGACGTGGATAACTATTTGTTTTTCCACATAATAGATACAAGCTGAGTGGAAACCGGTGTTTACTACACATAATCACGTCAAAGCTAACTTATCAGTCTTTTTGAAGTTTCATCACATTATCATACGATCTCATCAGAAACCAAGACGTGATTAAAATGTAAGCTTAAAATTTGGAAAAAAGCGGACGGGAAGTGAGAGAAGGACGAATTAGCTGGTTTTCCGTCTTTACTCGTCGTTTTAAATCACACCCCACGGGAATGAGAGAGATGCGGCGAAACCTGGAGGCAAGAGTGAAATTAAGAGGCTGGTTGACTTTCGTCGACAAGAATTTTTAAGACGACAGAATAGTATTCTCCAAGGAGAGAGCCCTCCAGATAAACACTGATATGTAATTAACCTTCTTATCATTCCTATGAATTTAAACTCTATGGACTTTTGAGAGATGACTTCAGAGTTAAGTCAAGGAAATCTAACAGCACGGATATAATCCACTGTGATGTAAATAGATTTGTAACGAAGAGGCTGAAGTAAGATGGATTTTCTGAAACTTAACGTCGGATGCGAATGATAGCAAGTCGGCTAATGACGCGCGAAACTTTCGACAGGAAATGAAAATTAAGGTAAATCATAAGAAAGTGAAAGCAATAAGAATCACAAATGTGAAGCAGGCTAAGTTGAGAAATTACATCAGGAGGGTGAAATGAGAAGAGGGAGGAAGAGGATATTCTCTTGCTGCAGTCCCGTGTCTAAACTTACAACACTTGACACGACTGCCAACAATATGCGGCGTGCCGCTCAGTGTTTACTCGTTTCAAATTTTTTTTACGAGAACTTCTCTATAATTGAGTCTTCTTAAATGTTGTGAACTTTCTGCTTGCAGTACCTCCCACATTTAATAATCGCAGCGAAGAAAAATTGCGTCGGCATGTTATCCCAGAGTGTTACTCTACGTAAAGAAAGAAGTATGAAATTATGAGGGCGCAGCCGGCAAATATGCGAGGGTTCGGACTTCCGTAAACCCGACTATAGCATCACTCCGAATGAAGGGAAGTCATTGCTGACCTCGTTTCGTTTAAACGGGATAAAAGGAGATAAAACTTTTTTGCTACGACATTCACGACCTCATGCAGTCGCACTTTCGACGCCCTGCGCTTGCGACTATTAAATATATCCTGCGCGACTCGGAGCGCGTTCACTGGCCACGTGCAGCGTACGAAGTGTTTGCATATGCGCTAGGATATTCGAGCATCTGATGCGTTGCTTGCTAGCGTGATCGACCCTCGATCGCGATGCGACTCTCGGTAAACATTGTACGTTGAAATGAGTCACGCAAACAATTGCTCACCTCTTGTTGGACGCAAAATATTGAAACTTTGGAAATCATTGCCAGTCACGTGTGCTGTTGGTAGTTCATGATCGACATAAACCTTACTCGGGATTAGAGAGAAAGTAGAAGTGCGTTAGTTAATACTTTTCGTGTTGACGTTTTTATAAATGAAACCACTTTGCTTTTCCACATAAACTTTTTATTTTCGCGACCCAGGTTTCGTAATAGCATAGCATTATCAGGTCGTGAAAATAAAAAGTTTATGTGGAAAAGCAAAGTGGTTTGATTTATAAAAACGTCGGTATGAAGATTTTCCATCAAGTTACACCAGAAACTGTTTTATTTTACTTTTCGTGTTGCCAATTTTCAACGGTTATCTCTGCAGGGATGTAAAATTGATAGAATACGTATTATTCCTCGATCAAAAATGAAAATGATTAGTGAACCACGTCAATCAATCACGAATTACTAATTACACAAACAAAACTATCACTGGATCAAACAATAACGGGCACTGAAGAACCGTAATAGATGTCAATCATAAACAAAGATATGGCTCACACGGTTGTTGAGCTGTCACGGAAGGATTTTTTAGGTACAATCTCTTTTCTAAAGATGTAAAGTTAAACTAGACTCGGCTAATATTATTTTGAAAATTGATAAGCCATTTATATATGACACTGGTACTCTATACACACTTCCAAGAGTAACTAGAGGAGGAAATTACACATAAAAGATCCGTCTCAAAAGTAGTAAGACTGAGTCAATTAAAAAAGGAATTGCCAGAATTGATACATTCACTTGTGAGTCCACATACCGCTGCCAGCGGGTTTTCCACTCATCGTACGCTTTCTGGAAGGCGGTGCCCAGAATGCTGCCATTTTCTTTCACGGCACGTCACTAGTCACGGCACAGTCACGGCCTAATCTAACGCTTCTACCGAGCCGTGGTGACGTCCTTTCAGCACGGATTAGAGGCGGGGGGAGAGGAAGAATTCTGGTGGGGTATTGCCTAAAAAATTTGGATCCTCACTCTCATGCTCGAGAAGCTCTTGACAGATTCGCGTGCGAGTTTTTTTTGTTCGTTCGAGAGCATTCGCGGCACCAACTTCGCATGCACCTTTCTCATGCCCATGTTTTCGGTCACAAATTGATAAAAATCACTTTTAGGGATGCTAAGTTCATCAGAAATCATGCGAACACTTAAACTGCGATCCCTATCCAACAACACTCACTCCTGCAAGATTTTCGTCAATTTTTGAGGTTGAATGATGTCTTGAATGTTCGGCGTCTTCAACACCTTCTCTACCCTTCAAAACAACTTGTGCAGCTCAAAAACACCAGATCTACCAATGGTGTTATCAACATAAGCTACCTTAATCATATCATGAGTCTCTTTTCCGGATTTGACCAGTTTCACGCAAAATCTGATACCGTAACGCTCTTCCAATAACAGGTTCATGACGGAGCGTAACGAGGCCACGTTATAGAGGTTTAGCAAACACACTATCTGCACTCCGCAAAGGCTGGGAGCCAACTCCTTCTGGCTTCCAGTCTATCCTGAGACTCTCCTCCCTCGAACTCAGCCAGAGAAACCGCCCCCTGTCCGTCTATCCGGGAAAAAAGAAGTCATACTACTTTTGGGACAGACCATGTAGAATATTTACTTGAAAGGCGGGATTCAACGTTTATTTGCATGCAATTCTACCAGTATTCGTATTCGAGTTTACAATCACTCACCGACGCGTTCGCCATTTGGATCCACTTTCCTTGTTTCCATCCGAGTGAGTTTGATTAATTCGACCAATTTGTTTGGATCGAAAAGTGGAAATAAAGATACCTTTGAACTGAGCTTCTAGAATTAAATACATTATTCATTTTTTTAATTAGGTAATCTACCGGTTAAGGTAGGTTTTTGAATGGACACAACTATCAAATAAATATTTTGTAACTCCAAACAAAACCCAATCCAGCAACCTACTCTACATCAGGCCTCTCTTCATGTCTGTGTACTCCTTTCATCCCAACCAACATCCCTATCCTGTTCCTGCCCTTGCCTCGCTTGCCCAACATTCTCCCCTCTATTACCTTCTTCAACATTCCACTACCGCTCAATACGCCTTTCATCCATTTTTCCTGCCTCCATAGGATTTCTCTCAACAAACCCCTCTCCTCCCCCACCATCTCTAGTACTTCCTCATTTGTTTTCCTTTCGGTCCATTTCACCTTCTCCATTCTTCTCCACACCCACATTTCAAAAGCCTCCAATCTACGTCTATCCTCCTGCTTCAGCGACCAGGTTTCCGCGCCGTACATAGCTACGCTCCATATCAGAGTTTTTACGAGTCTTGTCTTAACATCCCTACTCAACGTCCCCGTCATCAACTCCTTCCTCCTTGAGAAAGCCTCCTTGCCTAGCGCAATTCTTCTCCTTACGTCCCTACCACTTTGACCGTATTGGTCCAAAACACTTTCGAGATATGTAAACTGTTCTACCTGCTCTATTTTTTCCTCGCCTATTGTAATATTTAGCTTAGCCTTTTTCTTTCTAGAAAATCGAATAACCTTTGTTTTATTAATATTGATTCTCATCCCATATTTATCGCACTGAACCTCCAATTCACTCAACAATGCTTGCAACCCCTTGGCTGACTGAGCAACTAATGCTTGGTCATCAGCAAACCTAACCGATTTTACGAATTCTCCTCCGACTTTCATTTCTACCTCCAGTTCTTCCCATGCCTCTTTAATCATTTCCTTCACATATAGGTTGAAAAGCACCGGAGACAATGGGCAACCCTGCCTTACACCTCTTCCTAACACTGCCCATCCGGACTCTCCGTTCCCCACTCGCACCTGAGCAGTCTGAGACATGTACTGGTTGCGGATCAGTCTCCTGTCCCTCCAATCCATTCCTATTTTCTGAAATACACGTATTAATTTTTCCAAATTCACTCTATCAAACGCTTTTCCTGGTTCAACTATTATCTTACCCCACTTATCTTTAACTGTTAGCACAGATCTAGCCTTCTCACTTCCCGATAATAACTTAACCTTGCTGTATGGAGCACCAATTTCACCCTTCTTCTGTAAACTTTCCATATCCTCGCATTGCGTTTTCCACCATTCTTCTTTTGCTTTATTTGTGGCCTTTCTCAATTTATTGTTTAACTCTTTGTACTTCATTTTGCCTAACTCTGTGCTTACATTCTTCCATCTTCTTCTCTCATCCATCTTTGCAATCATGTCATCCGTTACCCATGGTTTCCTTATTCTTTTTCCGTTAACGGTTCCTATAGTGTCTTTTGCGGCTTCCGATATCCCTTGCTTGATGCATTCCCATTTTTCTTTTATAGTACTCAGTTCTTTACCGCCATCCATCATTTTCTCCACAGCCTGCTGATACTCCTTCCTCGTTCGTCCATTTAACATATTTATAATTATTTGAACAATTATTGATCATTAAATGAAGCTCCTAAAATTTTTAAGGTAGTTTGATCTTTGCTACCAGAGGACAATCGCGATTGTATTCTACGCGTAAACACGTAACGCTTTCGTGGTTCTGTTGATCTGGTATTCGATTCGATAAAACATCGATCAGTCACGAATTCACTCCCCCCTGCCTGCATCTGGAGGGCGATAGAGATAGGAAGGGTATGATGTTTGGATCTCTTACATCGAAATAGCTATATCGATGTGTGCTTTGATGACATAAGTGGAGGTACGAGAGAGAAATCGAGAAGTCTTGTGGATCGTGTTCACACCCGAGTGCCCTCCGTGCATCCCTCCGAACTGTTAACTACTCGGGGGTTGTAGCGGTGGCCCAGCTGAGAGGCCTCTGGTTCACACCTACCTGGCGGCGAGGGCATCCTCCGCATGCACGTATAGACGCACCCGTTGTAGCAGCAGGCGCTCTCCTTCTCATCCTCGTCCGCCTTGACCCCCGACTCCTCGTCACCCTCCGGGGTCGGGGGGCAGCGGTCGTGGGCGAGGCACGGCTTGGCGTCGCAGAGGACCTTGTTGGGGCGGGGGCGGGGCTTCATGGAGGGGCAAAGGGGGTCACCTACTCCGCCCTCGCCCAGAGCCCACGGCCAGGGGCCTTCCTCGTCCTCGCCGCCACCTGATTCCTCCACCCCTCCCCTCGTCAACGCATCCACGGAAGAGCCCTGTGGTGGAAGAAGAAGAAGGGGTCTCAAACAGCTGTTCCGCTTGTCAAGGAAATTTGCATGAGTTGGTCAATATTGCAGGGAAAAAACAATACGGATGATATTACCCAACATGGCCGAGATGACTCGATGCACCCGACAAATATCTCCATTTCGACGTACGAGTCTCGTACCGTCGAGACCCTGATTTTTATTTTATATCGATGGTCAAAACGGAAAAATCAATAACGCACAGCTGCAGAAGTTCCTCTTTATTATTACTCTCGAAAAACCTGACGTTCTGGAGAAGAGGCGACTTGGAGGAAGAACATCAAAGGAAGGAAGGGGAAACATTTTTTTATCACACCCTTTACTCGATTTTTACGACGGCACCTGGATGGCGGCTCGGAGATCTTCGGCCACCTCGACGCAGACTTCACCCGTCGACCAAGCAGCCGTGGGGGAGTGGAGCTCTCGTCTTTCAAAAGGACTCGGACCCGACACAAGAAGAAAACAAGTAGCAGGCGCTTCGCGAGTGCACCTACCCGTCTTCTCCGTTCTTTCGGGCATGTCTCTAAGGGAGCTGTTTCTTAAATACCAAAGGTTGATTCAACGTTTTCGCTGAGTTTTGACCTTTCTTTTGTGCTCATGAAATGTAATCTCTAGAAGGCAGAGGAAGACATATCTCTGGAGCAAATTTTGTGATATTTATTTCAGGAGCTCTTCTGCAGGATAATGAATTTTCTCTTGGTTTGACTCCGCGCCAGCCGACGGTTTAACTGAACCTTTCACGGTGAAAGATATTGTAATGCAAATTTCTTAATACACCTACTCGTATTTCTCTCTGGCACACCTTTATTTACTCATTACTAGCTTTTATTCGTCTGCTTATTATTTCCTCTCATTAGTCATTATATTATGACATCAACTTATCTGTTCATTTTAACTGTTCCAGTATTACAATTTAAGGCTAAGGAAAAAGGTTTCGAGTTTCTGTTGATAGTAATCTGTGAGACACATATCAGGATAAATATAATTAGATTCCTAGATGATTGAATTCTTTCCTATGTTATTACGTGAGTGACCTGAAAAGTTTCCGACTCAAAAATTTTCAGAAAATTTCAGAAAAAATGTCTTGCATCTTTGTTAGATCGGAAACTTTTCAGACTACCCTTGTATTATTATTATTACTGGTAATCTACCAGTTAAGGTACAACGGTATAACGATACATTTACTTGCCTCTCCCAATAAAAACACAACCTGACATATATCACTACTGTGACGCCTTCCTCAACTCCGTATACTTCCTTCCTTCCTTCAACCCGTCCAATATGCCTTTCCAATTTCTGCCCCTTCCTCGCTTGACTAAAGTTCTCACCTCTACCACAATTTTCAACATACCATTGCCAATCAAAATGCCCTGCATTAATATTTATTGACTTATTTGGACCCTCTATCCTCCCCTATCATACCCATAACTTCCTCGTTTATTTTCTGATCCGTCCATGTGACCTTTTCCATCCTTTTCTACATCCCCATCTCAAAATCCTCCAATCTATGCTTTTTAACTCGCTTCAACTACCAAGTTTACGAGCCGTACAAAACCATACTCCATAGCTAAGTTTTCACTTGTCTTTTCTTAACATCCTTACTTAATGTCCATTACATCAATTCCATCCTTCTTGTGAACTTCCAACGTTTTCCCAATTTCTCCCAATAATCGCCTCCTCTCTTACCATTTCACCACCGTTTCCTTAATTGTTATCCTGTTCACTTCACCTTATCCATCCTCCAGAGCCACATTTTAAAAGCCTCCAATCTACGTCTATCCTCCTGCTTTAGTGACCCGTATATAACTACGCCCCATATCAAAGTTTTGACGAGCCTTTTCTAAAAGTACTTACTAAACGTCCCTGTCATCAATTCTCTCCTCCTTGTTAAAGCTTCTTGGCCGAATATTATTTTTCTTATGATGCAACAATTTCAGAGCGTAAAAATCGTTCGTCTTAACCGGGATTCAAACCTGGATCCCTCGATGTCCGACCGAGTTCTTTAGCCAGTTAAGTTACCGAGGCGACCTCTTACACTCAGAAATTTTGGGGGATTTAAGGTAGCAATATGTTTTGACGAAATATCTTACGCACAATGCCCAAGGTATTCGTAATCGTGCACTCATACCCCACACCCCACGAGTTAAAAAAAAATTACTACGCTGAGTCTGAGTTCGATTCCCGGTCAAGGCGAATGTTTTTACACTCTGAAAGTTTTGCATAGTAATGAGCAGATGACTCCGTTAAAAGTTACTGTCGCGGCATCTCCCACAGTGCCTTGAAATTGTTTGTATTTTTACGTCCTCACTACTTCGGCCATTTCGGTCCAGACCACTTCCAAGATAAGTAAACTGATCCATCGGCTGTAGTTAATGAACTCCTATTTTAACATTTAACTGAACTTTTCTCTTTCGCGAAAGTAGTATGTCCTTTGTTTTGTTTACATTTATTCACATTCCATTCTTATCGCAATGAGTTTTCAATGAGCCAAGTAATGCTTGCGTACCCTTCCCTGACCTGCAAACTAAATCTTGATCATTCGCAAACCAAACTATTTTGTGTATTCCTCACCGAGTTTCACCCCTATCTCCAGTTCTTCACATACCTCTTTTTGGCATTTTCTCCACATACACGTTGAAAAGCACAGGTAAAAACGAACACCCCTGTCTAATCTCTCCTAGCGCTTCCTTATACTGTAAAATAAAAATGCATATAAATGCACACATTCTTGAACACTTGCCCTGATGTCCCATTAATCGAAAATCAGCTTGAATTTTGATGAAGCAAAATAATAATAGAAGCTATTCGTGTTCTCAAAATTACCATAGAGATGAGCATTCAAAAACACCAACTGATATTTACTGATAAATTTCGAGAGAAATTCAATGACGTGCGCTCGAACAAAATCGAAGGGATTCCTATGGAACAATGGTATGAGTTTTAGGGGTGAAAAATTGATATACTCACGTTCCATATTGAGCAAGGCGTGATAGCACAGTGGCTAGAGCGTCCGGAGATTGACCGGAGCACTCAGGCTTAAACTCCAGATGACACGAGGAACCCCTAGCTTCACACCCATTCTACGTGATTATTTGGGCACCGGAACCTTCTAAGACAACGGCACGTGGAACGGAACCAACTCTTTTAACCTACGTGGATTTCACACGCCACAGGCCTCGATTAATTTAAATCTCACTTTTCAAACTTAACCTTGAGGGTGACTATTACTCACCCTTTCAATAAAGCATTTTCCATATAAATTACTAAAAGCAAGGGTGAAACGAGAGAGGATAAATAGAATAAGAAATTCCCAAGAAAAAATTGAAATGAAGATATTCACTTCAAGAAACTGCGGGAGATGCCGTAACAGTAATGAAGACATTCATCATTACCCTTGACCTTTAATTAATTAGAAGAAAATGCAATAATAGGGACAACGGAAAATGTAAAAGGCTGCACAAGGATGTGGGGAGAAAATATTAGCATTTTCCTATCGATGGATCACATGACGAAAGGTTAGTTCGATCTTACAAGGTCTTCGACGTCTCGAGAATTTTAGGATCGCCTCAACGAGGTACATGGACGAGAAATTAATAAACAGATACGCACAGGGTAAACTAGTAAAGAAAATGTGTAGTAAACGACTAGACAATGCATGATACGGAGGTGATTCTTTCGGACGTGGGCATTAGAGATGAAGAAATATAATTTTCGGTTGTTACCACGAAAAACAAAAGGAAAGCATAAAATGCATACAAATCAACACACTCTTTTTCAATGGGAAAGTGTTTTGACTTTGACAAATGAATAGGAGGTTCCAGAAAGGTTCGGTAACGGTGGGTTATCAGGAAAAAATTATAAAAATGCCTTTGTGATGCCTTTTGTCTTTCATCTGCCAAGAATCAGCAGAAAATTACATAACATTTATGCTTCACATATTATAATTGAAAGCCAAGGTTGACAAATAGAAAAATTTAAGGAAAAAGATGGGGGTAGGAACAATTTTTCCCCATTATTTTATAAATCACCATGGGTAAAAACAAAATAAGACGAAATCAAAAAGACAGCATGCGCGGTGAGCATATAATTCCCGACTATTTTCTTATTCAACTGTCTATTAGCTAGCGGCAGCGAGTTTCAGATAGACGTTTACCGAGTGTGGCCAACAAAACTCATTACATGAAACAATCTATTGATAGTACTGCATTCGCACTTCTTTCTTTCTGACCCGCCAATACTTAAGTGTAATAAAACGGCCCTTAATTTTCACATATGCTACATGTCCTCGTCGTTTGCTGGGACGTAGTGTACCGTTGGTAAGAGATGGTGAAGCACTTATTACTTGCCTACGTTACAAAGTATGCTGATTAGGAAGTTTTATATTACAATTAGGGCTGCTGTCAGAGGACTTGTAAATCGAATTATAATTATGATTAATAGATCTTAGGAGTATTATTTAAGGTTTGTATGCACAAATCTGTTTTTATATCTGGGCTATACATAGAGGTGCACTAAATTCGCGATTCGAATGCACAGAAAAACGCACACGTCATCGCGATCATTCCTTAGGGTGGGGTCAGGGGGTTGCTATAGGGATGATGACAGAAGAAGAACGCGATGCGCGTGCAGAGAGCAGAAAATAAAAAAGCAAGGATTGCTCCCGTAAACACGCGCGCCATTTCACGGCCGTTGACCCAAAGCGCGCGTGCGTCGGTCCGCTGAAAGAAGGAAGAGCCGAGCTCGATTTCATTGGCGGTGATTACTTAAGTGTTGCCAGATGACCAGAAAAAGGTAAACAAGTGCATAAATTATCTTATTCCGCAATTTCAAGTTTCAGAATCTTACGAAGGAAATCGTAGCAAGCACCTCGCAAAGAACGACGAAATATGAACACGGATCGCTGAATACGGATGTAATAATACATTTTCATCATCATTGCTAAAGAGACATCCTTCCAATTTATGCAAGAGATTTAATTTACAATTTAACCTTCGCTCCGTGAGTGATTCCCAGCCTAGCTCCTCTAATTTTTTGGGTACGCTACCAAGTTTATCATAACAGCGTCATAAAAATCTATCTCATCTACGCTGCACGCGATCCAATGTCATTCCCAATATAGCGCGATTCCCGGCGTCCACTACCACCGATCATTGATGCTAGGTCGCAATATACACTCTCGCAACCTTAGAGCTGCGGAGGAAAAACGCGAGGTGCACGGCGAGAGCGATGACGCGCAAAAAAAATCCACCATCCCCTAGTCATGAGAACACTTCGCGCGGGGACGTGAGAGATCGGATGAGTCGCGGTTGATTAGGCACCGCGGGAGAAGAAGAGAGGGCCGGACGGATCGACAGAAAGACAGACGGGGAGGAGTATTCCCCCGTCTCCCCCTCCGAACAGACACAAACAGGGGAAAAAGAGATAGAGAGACGGGCGTCTCATGGAAGAGGAGTCGGGGAGCTTCTTCCACCGTCAACCTGCAAGTCACGTTCAGAGGGCAGGGAAGAAGTGAGTGAGGAGGTGTCGCGGGGGAAGGGGAGGATTGGATGGGGGCTATTGTTAACGAGAGGTGAGAGAGAAGCGTGCATGGGAGGGGCACGCCGACTGATTCGCGATTGTTTGTGTTTCCACCTTCCACACCGCTTCCAGCCCTTTCGCTTTTGCGTGGGGTTGAGAGGAGGCGGACGTGGGGGGGCGGGAGCGATCGGGGGAATGGAGCGGGGAGGGTTCAGGGATAGCAGGGGATTCCCAATTCGTTCCGAGAGCCGAAGTTGCGTGTGGTGCATGAGAGTCGACGGGCTAAGATCATCTCGGGGGAAAAGGTGTTTGAATGAGAAAAATATTCCACGGGAGTGTCTTTCCATCCCCTTTACCGTCAACCCCCTGGCGTTACATCTTTCCTCCCGAATTAATCCCACTACTCAATTCCTTCAAGCGGTTTCAGAGACATTGGAAGCATTGCCTTTATCAGTGCAAGTGAATCGCACGTCATGGAAGACTAAAAAATCCAACTGAAATTAGTACCTACGAAGCATGAGGGAATCCATGGCGATGCGAGTGAGAAAATCTCTACAAATTTTTCTATTTTAATGCCAATAATACAGAAAACCCTAAATAAACCGTTAGAATATGTCTGAATATTGACATATATTTGTTTTTACTTTCCACTGAATTAGAAAGGAATATGTAGTATTAAGAGTTGCTACGCCTTCTTCAGGTGTTACGGATCATATTGCTGGAAATTCTACAAGATTAACGAAGTTTAAACTGCAGCAGTTGATTTCATTCGAAACATAATTGGGGTAGAATATAATTTTTCAACAGGTCCGAAAACATTAAATGATGCTCTCAGTCGAGGCTTAAATTCCGAGCTATAGTTAGCGTCGTGCCAAATACAATCGCAGAAGCATGACTAAAGATGGCAGTGGTGTCGATGAACGAATTGTACCAACGTATCCGCTGTAGCAAAACCCAACAGAATACAATGGCCACACGTACATGCTTGTCCTAATTAAGTAGATTATGTCATTTAAGTGTCGAAATGGAGGCAAGGGAAAAAGTCGTTGTTTTATTAAGTTAAAGAAAAAGTTTTAAACTTAACTCTCAACAATAAATAATTTCATGATCAAGTTTAAATATAAGCAGAAAAGTATCAATATTATCAACATTTACGGAAATCAAAGCATTTTAAACTGAAACTGAACTTACGTTCTTTAGATTTTATCTTTATAATAGTTTATAATATTTTATCTTTACGGAAATAAAAACATTGTTATTATTTCTGAAACTGAAGCTAGGAGGTATAGTACTAAATATGGTTTTGATCAATTGCTGTAGATAGTTCTGATGGACTGAGTTAAGTGAGAAAAGTTATATTAGCGTTAGTCATTTCTGGAAACTTCCATTCACTTCTTTATTCCATACCGCCTTATCCTTGCATTCTTCTCCCTACTGTCACATTGATGCATGCCACTCCGTTTCAGACTTCCTATATTGATTGCATAGAGCGTCACTTCGAAAACATTCACCTATGACTTTCTCAATCTCGGCCTTCCTCAAAAAACCATTTACTTCCATCTCATACATCTGCTTGGTGATTCGCCTCGCATCCATTCTCTCAACATGAACGAAGAATCATGGCGCACTAGTTAACAGGTTTGTGTCTATCCAGTCCACGTTCACGTGCACTGACCACTCCTAAATGGCTAAAACGCTGCTGGATACATGTAATTATGTAGGAAACATCGAATCCTAACGCTTAGTATCGGCTACCCAAGGTCTTCGGCCATACTTTTACACAATCCTCACCCTCTCTCTTCCGGCTTTACCGCAAAAACTCCTTAAGCAACCCATCCCCACCCTATTGAGTTGACGTTAGTACTTCTCCGAGCAATTCAAACTTCCGCGTCTATGTATTGAGAAGGGGAGCACACTTTTATTCACTGCCGATTTTGTTTCTTTGGGCAAATATACATTTTTCGTAAGCTCCACACATCACCAACATCATTTCTGCTAGCATTTGAATGTCTCTCAATATCTTCAATCAACCTCGCATTTTTCGTAAAATTCTAACAAGATAGATAAAGTCATCGACTTGTTCACTGACTACTCCTTGAAAGTTATGTTATTTAGTTGAAATGCATGCCAAAGCTGGTGTTGCTATGGGATTTAAAATTGGTAAAATAACTGAGGGGTAGCAACTGCGCGGCAAACGGGCAATGATTCGATTGGTTTACCTGATTTCTTTGTTTTTCATTATATGACACTACCTCGAAAGAGTATGTAATCTATTTATGGAATTGAACTTATTTTAAAAGTAAGTCATTCGCCAAATTTTTCAAAAATCTGGATTTTAATGCAATAATTTTTGTGCCTTTAGGGAATCTTGAGTGTTTTGGGGAACCAATGATACTTATGCGGGAGGGAGTATACGAAAGCTTACGCGGAGTTATAACGCACGGATGGATAGGTCATTTAAAATTCTTACTTACCACCGAAATGATGCTCGACCCGGTGGGAAAATATTGTCAAAATAAACCCGTTCACGTACCCAGCGTACGCATCCTTAATCTACGTAGCCCTCATGAAGACGTCTCTCGATCTCCGTAAGATTTGGCCGTCCTTAAATTACACAAGGAGTTTATTTATTTTTTTACTACTACTCTCACCTTTTAAGAATATGAAGGCCCATTTTACATGATTGTCGGCGTTGCCATCAATAATAACAGCCACCTTTCTCACAAAAAGAAAAAAAAATGCACATTATGTTTGACGAAAGCGTTTTTCACCTCGATTACTGATCGAGGGAGAAGCTCCTTTGTTCAATCTGACTGTGGTGCACACAGAAGGGGTTAATAAACAAAGCAGAAAGCGACTTAGTATGCACAAAGTCAATAAATTATTAAGTTTTAAAGATTATATATTTATTTGAGAGACAAATTAGGATGTTGCTCATAAAATCAATGGCGAATATTACTCTCGAGAAGTATTCATGAAGCATGAAGAATGTTTGCACCATCATGACCAAACGATACTAAAAGAAAGTGTACTGGAAAAAGTAGGTACCTATTTTAAATCAGTTTAAACAACAAATGTTTAGTGAATGCGTAAATGTTTTTTTCCTAACTTGTGATCCTTAACATCTCGACAACAGCCGTAAAAGACCCATCAGTAGCAACGATGAAGGTATTCATATGGATTTCCGCTAGTGGATGTCTCCTATACTAAAGTCTTCTCATAGAATCCAGGGATCTGAGGGGAAACTATGAATGAGTATCAACAGCTTGACTGCGTCACATTAAATTTGTGAAATTATTTTGATGAAAGCCTCTTTCATTTGGTTCATTTTTATTCAGGGCTCGATGTAGTATTTTTTTAATCGTAAGAGATCTTTTCCTCAGAAGCTAGCCACTTGAAGGAATCGCGATTCCCACTTATGATATTTTTGAGGCTCCGAACGCAACTCTTTGAATGCTGACCTCACGAGAAAGCGATGGTGGCTAAGAGTGGAGACACTTTCGAACCGACATCCCTTCAACTAATCTCACTTCGAGGTTCCATTCAAACCATATTTTCCTAACGAAACACTCCTTTGAAGTGACATAATCCAAACTTCGAACAATACGCTGTCATAGCGCAGAATGAAGAATTAAAGCATGTCTTAAGGGGCACCAACATCTGTCCTTGAAAGCCGCCACGAAGGTGTGTGGCCAGGGTTAGTAGGTAAACAGTTATCATGGTAATATGGGTGATTACTAGCATTCCGCATAATTTTATTAACGGGTAGTCCCGATTGCCCAACTGAAGAGTTAAATTTGAAATAATTTAGTAATTTCAGTCGATCATGCAACCTTCGTGTTTCCAGTGACTCTCGTTTTCCATTATACATTCCTGCATGTGTGAAAATTTCCGTATATATATATATATATATATATATATATATATATATATATATATATATATATATTCCACTATTAATTGTTATTTAGTGGAAAATTGTAGCAGTCTTCATCTCTGTTAGTATGGAATAGTTCCACCACATCACTCTTGAATCTGTAATTTATATAAGTATTTGTATACTTCATGGATTTTAAGGAGCCGTTTCACAGAGAAAACTGGGCACAAATAAGGAACATTTTGCAGAAAATAGGAGTTGACAAGAAAGATGGACGGCTCAATTGGAACACGTACACGCCTCAGACTGCACATGTGCGGTCTGGATGGAGTACCTTAAGTAGAACAGGTCATTGGTAGGCAGGAGAGTAAGGTAGGGGTGTCCATAATTACCTGTTTTTTCAGTATGGTATATTACAGAGGAAATTATAAGGAGAGCAAAGTAAGAGCTGAAAGCTGGAATTTTAGTACAGGTAGCCTGCTGGTGAGGAACTTTTCAATGCAGTTAGATTTGCAGATGATTAAGCGTTATTTAGTCAGCCAGCCAAATGGTTACACTCGTTACTTAGCACATTGTAGAATCAGTGCGATGAGTATAGAATGAGAATGAATCACAAGAAAAGGAAAGTAATGAAATTTTCAAGACAAAGGAAGGCTAAGACAAACGTTTATGCCGGGGTACATAAAGTGGGACATATAGAAGAGTTAACCTATTTAGGAATTTCTTTAGAAGGTAGGCCAAATAGTAAGGGTATAAAAAGAAGATGCGCATTAGGCAATGAAGCTACGTATGAAACCAGCAGAGTTGATTACAGGCACCTCAATTAAAGACGTAAACAAAATACTAGCGGAAACTATAATATGGAGGGTAGTTTTACATGTTTCAGGAAATTGATCGTCGAGAAAGGAGGATAAGCCTAACTTGGAGATCTTGGAGATTCGGATGCGGAAAAAATAAAATGGAAGAAAATTATTAAATAAATAAAAACGATACAAGTAGTTTTAGGCATTGTAGTGATGGTGAAGATGGTAAAATGGGGGATTTTTTTGGGGAAAAAACGAGGTAAAGTGAGGGAAAGAGTAGCAATTTTGGATGGACATAAGGGAAGGGCTGCGTAGATTTTCGCGGCGGTGGCTTGAAGAATTCTGCATATTCGGGTTTTCACCGCGTTATCGGCTTCAAACAACAACGCGGTGAAAACCCGAATATGCAGAATTCTTCGGACATAAGGGAAATAGAATGTAACAAGAGCTAATGAATGATTTATTGCAAAATGCAGTATGGGGTTTTTTGTGTAGCGTGAATAAGGGCTTAGGAGTACTCTGGAGTGTTATGCCATGCTCCGACAAAAACCTACCCTAAGCCGGTAGACTATTATATATGATGATAATGACAATCATAATAATGGATTTATAACATCTTCCGGAGGCTTTTCGTGCACGTCACCGGTCCACGGGTGCACATCGGAGGCACCGAATGCGCTTGTACGCCGAGCCAAATCCAATCCCGCTGTGACAGGGCGGAGGTCGCAAGATTCCAAGGCGTTTTCAACTACCCGATTATCACATCTCTCTGCAAATAATAAAAGCCTCCCTTCTCTTGGCCTGGTAAGATGCTTAAAATGAAAAAAATATACGTTGCTGGAAAGGCGGAACGCTGAAGCTTTCTGGAAACGTTTAACGTATAGAAATTTAAATAAGCACTATTGTGGGTGAGATGAAATCATGTAAAGAATTTGAAGCTCGGGATGGGAGTGGGGATGGCGATGTATGGGTGTCTTTAATATAAACACGGCCCTGCCGCCTCGTTTCCGGCTCGGCGGGAGATGGAACGCCTCTTTGAGGATCCCGCGGTCGGGGACATAAACATTGGCCAACCACGGCCGCCACCTCTTAGGTCTGAGCCAAACTCGGCTACTGATTCACAATTAATATATATGTTCCACGGTCGAAATTTCTCACGGCGGCCTATTAACATCAGGCGGCAGCGGGAAACATCGATCATGCATCAAAAAAACGAAAGCGCCTGCAATTAATGAATAATTTTATATTATAACACGAGGGCTCTCCAGGAAATAACCTCCGTTTTTGTGTAGCGTGAGAACTAGTCGAAGGAGCCGAACGATCGCTTTTTGGACGCACATAGTAGGTCAGTACGCCTCGAGCTGCAGTGGTTTGAGGGTTTGTCGTTTGAGTACAATAGCGAGTCACAATGAAAAATGCAACTGAAATTACAGCCAAATGCGAAGTTTGTTCAGTGTTAAGTAGTAGTTTTGTTGGGGAGGCGACCGACAGCTAAGGTCATTTGGGCCATTAGGAATGGGTGGGAAAGGAAGGGTGGAGAGAAACCCGGCGTCGGCATTAGCCTATTCTTGTCGAAAGGTGCCAAGGGGTCCGCAGTTTAACGTTCCGTCAGACGGACGTCGTACTCACTCAAAGTGCTCTCCAAAAAGCACCTCAAGTAAGGATCGGGATACCACTGAAAAATATTTGTTGTCTCCAGTATTTGAACTCGGGCGGAAGCCTGTACGTTAGCCTCCGCACCATCCCTATTCCCCATTCATTGTTAAGGCTTTACTGATAAAAAACTTCAAAACTCCTGATATTCATCGGGAAATGTTAGCTCGGCACGGATTAAATGTGATGAGGGACAAGAATTGCTCGTCACTGCTGTCGTTCTTTTAAGAGTGAACATAAATGTCCACGATGATGACAGAAGTGGCCGCCTGTCTGCGGTGAACAATTAACTGCACCTAAAAATTGACGAAAAGTTCGTGGAAATCGGCGTTTTACGATATCTGAAATATTTGGAAAATTTTCCACAAATTTCCACGACTTTGTTGCATGGAAACACGACTGAAAAGTTAGGCTACTAAATGTTTTGTACTAGTCTGGCCGAGGAAATTCAAGATGCCGTCATCGGTTGGCTGCAATCTCAGACGGCAAAATTTTATGCTGACGGAATTTGAAAACTAGTTCAGATATGAGACAAATGTTTACATTTGTTTGGCGTATATGCATAAAATAGTAGAGATATGTAGTTTTTTTAGATGAAAATAATAAATTTTCTGTATCTATTCCAGTGTTTTTTTTGTAGCAGGGAAAGGAGCTGACCGAAGCGTGAATTATACATAATTCCTAATTACATATTATTCCTAAAGCGTGAATTACACACGCCGATGGATTTAGTACTAGAGGAGCTCTATCCACACTTATCAAACCGACCTTCCGGCTGATAACTGCAGTTATAACTGTGTTCCATGGTACAATATATCTTTTTTAGTAATTTTGACATTATAATTCCTTTGAAGGAGGGAGTTGATGACGGGGACGTTGGGTAGGGAGGTTAAGACAAAGACTCGTAAAAACTCTGATATGGAGCGTAGCCATGTACGGCGCGGAAACGTGGTCGCTGAAGCAGGAGGATAGACGTAGATTGGAGGTTTTTGATGTGGGTTTGGAGAAGAATGGAGAAGGTGAAATGGACCGAAAGGAAAACAAATGAGGAAGTACTGGAGATGGTGGCTGAGGAGAGGGGTTTGTTGAGAGAAATCCTATGGAGGCAGGAAGGATGGATGAAGGGCGTATTGAGCGGTAGTGGAATGTTGAAGAAGGTAATAGAGGGGAGAATATTGGGCAAGCGAGGAAAGGGCAGGAACGGGATAGGGATGTTGGACGGGATGAAGGGAGGAAAGAAGTACACAGAGATGAAGAGGGACCTGATGTAGATTAGGTTGCTGGATTGGATTTTGTTTGGAATTACAAAATGTTTATTGGATAGTTGTGTCCATCCAAAACCTACCTTAACCGGTAGATTACCTAATAAATAATAATAATTCCTTTGAAAAATATATTATAGTATTTGAGGCAAGAAGACGAGCGTACCTTGGAGGCCTTTGGGAGGAGGGACTGCAGAGAAATGAAGAAATTGATTTGGGCAAAGAGTATATATTACGATGAAATTTTAAATACATGCATGGTAGGAAATGAGAGGAAGTTCGCCAGGGAGAATCTTACGGAAGAAAAAGTAGATGAAGAAGATATGTACTGATTGGTTGGTGTATTCTGCGATAGAAGGTAGAATGTTGGGTAAGCGGGGCAGAGGAAATTAGAGAGTAAGCATTTTAGACAACATGATACAAAGGTCTAATAAACTACTCGTACAAAGCAAATTCGAACGAAAGTCAATGTGCTAGCCGTGTCTTGTGTAATGGTAATATTAGGGAACGTAGATAAAACCTGTAACTCCTAGGATACAAGTGCAAATAAGAAGAAAGGAGAGAGGAAGTAGATAGATGAAATTCTATACGTAGTTATACTCTATTCCATGTTTTAATGCTTTTTGATCTACTAATTTACATGACCTCTCCTACCGTAGTGTGATGGGGCTAATAATAAATTTTCAACATCATTGCTAAAAAGACATCCTTCGAATTTACCCAAGAGATTAAATATGTAATCCAACCTTCATTTCTTGAGTAATTACCACCCTATCTCCTCTAATAATTTTGATACGCTACTCAGTTAATAATAGCAACGTTTTAAAAATAAATACATATATAGCTCCTCTACGCTGCATGCGATTGGGACACTTGAAGAGCTCATCCTTGACGATGACAGCTATTTCGGCAGAGAAAATAGAAAAATGAGCAGGAATTTGGCCTCTGTAGAATGGGAAATGAAAAAATATAATTCAGAGAGATAGATGGAAATTAAACTAAAATAATGGGCGCGAAATAAATCATTCTATATTTTACGCTTACAACGAAACATGGGAGACATGCACCTGGGGCAGTAAAAAACTGAAGCAATTGAAAGTGGAAAGGAACAAATGAATAATGCATATTGTTATCTAGGAAGTAGGATCTCCAGAGGTGGAAAGCAAAGAAAACGTGAAATGCTCTGAAGGGAATAATATAGGTCGAGAAGACCTTTCACCAGAAAGAAGGTGAGTTACCAACAAGAAGCTTAAGTCTGGCTGAAAAAAACACTCAATTAAGTCATAGACGTAGACATACAATTACATGGAAGTAGGAAATGTAAAATGAGGAAAGCATAAAAAGAAAAATGGGAAGCAAGGGAACGATGGTGCTAAAAGAGAGAGATGATGATTAAATGAACAAAGTGAATCCCCAAGGAAGTGATGCGTAGTAGGGGAAGAAATCAATAATTAAAATAGCGAGAAGAAGCTAAAGGCAGAAAAACCTGAATACAATAGTGGCAGGGAGAATCAATTGGAAACAATTAAAGGGGAAGGTCATAGGATTCAAAGTTTCCGACTTGATGTGGTGGAAGGAATTCTAATTTGAAAAAAAAGATTTTTTCTTTGAAAAAAAGACAAGTTAGCGCTTTTCTACATAGATAAGTAAACAGAAATAAGCACATATTCACCAAATAAAAACTTTTTTAGTGGAAAAATGGTAAAATATTTTGTTAAAAAAGGAATCTCGCAAAATAAATAAGTACATCAAATAATGAGATGCATACGTTAAGGAAGTTACGCAGAAAAACAGAGAAGATTTTGGCATAACGTAAAATCGACGCGCAGAGGCCCGAAACATTCAAGCAGGCAAAATAGTGAATTTTATTTCTTGCACCATAAATTTTGTTTTGTTCATTGAAATAACAATTGTGCCACGCAAGTAACCTTCACTGTTTTTGGCAGATATGTCCAAAAAAAAGGCATTTTGACGCGAAAGGACAAATAGATACTAATCTCTCACAACGCTGACTTCTACTATCCCGTCAGGTTCATTATCGCCGACAATACTACTTTCTGATCGTCCTCGAGACAAGTCCAGGGAAAGGTGCCATTTTATTTATTTCTGTTCACGAAAAAATTGACTTTTCAAGGTACTCTAGACCACACATTAATTAATTTCATACTTCGGATTAAATTTAAAATGTTTGGATTAAAATGGGGGCTTGCAGGGTACTGTGCATAAGTAGATGAGAAGATCTCACTACAATCTTTTTTCCCGGTGACGTGACATATTTCCAGTAGGATCCTCTCATTTTTTTACCAGACATCCCACATCGACAATAATCCCTGAATGTTCTGGGTCAACCCTATTTCTAAGGTTAGTCAGCGACCCTGTCATCATCATCGCCATCCGTGGTGACGACAGGCAACGAATCTAAGAAAGGGAGAGACTGAAGCGAGAGAAAAGATTTCGGGAGCTGTCAGAGTGGAGGGAAAAGGGTCTCTCTGTACTATGGGGTGACGGTTGGGTTCACGAGGGGAGGAGTAGTTCGGCGAGATGGGGTGTGGGGAGGAGAGGATTGAAGATAAGACGGAAGGAAGGGGAAGCGATGAGTGAACAACACCGTCCCAGCTAATCGAGTTCATCGGCTGTGCAACCAAGGAAATTCAGAAGAGGGCACGAATAAAAACGGCAGTTGATTCACGACGAGAGCAGGCAAGAGTAAAACTTATAGAGAAGTACAACTCTCATGAGTTTTCTTGCGACACAGAGGGAATAATCATGGCCCCAAATTATAATGGTCGGTTCGAACACAGGACAAAATAAAAGAGGGAGATACCGTCAACGACCGATTCAAATAGTCGTTCTTTCCTCGCACGAGACACAAGCCTAAAAAAATCGAACATTCGCACTCAAATATTTTGATTTAAAAATGAAAATTTAATGATTAAGTCAAAAACACCCATTATTGCATCATGTATATATTCATGTGTGTGTACATCTTTATATAAGCAAGTATGCATTCATGTGCATGTATGAACACATATATGTGCATGAATGGCTGGCGCCCTTAACAAATCCTACCTCGTGTCCTTGCGGCAGCTTCTAAGGTATTGTGTATATGTATGTAGAGGATGCGGAACACTTTTGGGATGCCAATAAAAAGAATGATTAGGAGTTCTCGTAGACATTAGTCAGTTGGAACCGGGAAACGCGTATGCAAGCAGTAGAAAAATAATTACATCGTGAATTTATTGGCAGATGAAAATATGAGATTCATTCTACATTTAAAAAGAGAGATATAAAAATTGCAAGGACTGCTGGAGAAAAATGGCAATTGAAGATATCGGAATGCTTCCGACCACCATTTTTGGCCTTTATACGGTTTGATACGGAAATAAAAGACATTGAGATGACCAGAACCATACAGTAAAGATTTAAACCTCGAATACCTAAAGAAAATTGCAAAGAACGACCGAGATTGCCATTGTGATGGTGAGAGCCCATTAAAAACCAGAAAAAAAGTAGTGAAAGAACAGACAGCAGGAACTCTTGACATGTCCTCCATTGTATTCAACGTTAATGGCTCGGTCACGACGATATTACATCGTTTCGATGTGCCTTCAGAATTCATAGAAACGACTGATGCTGAATCACGAAAAGAAATCTGAGAAAATAACGGAAATGGAAAAGTTGTACGCCAACAGCATACATACTTGCGAGAAACTAAATTAGGAGGTAAAGGAACAGCAGGAGACACGAATATCTAATTATCAATACGTAAAAACAATGGCTGCGTAGATTTTCGCGGCGGTGGCTTGAAGAATTCTGCATATTCGGGTTTTCACCGCGTTGTTGTTTGAAGCCGACAACAGTTTCAGATCATCTTCGACCTGAAGACGCCGGATGCAACTTCGGCGTAACTGTTGTCGCCTTCAAACAACAACGCGGTGAAAACCCGAATATGCAAAATTCTTCACGTAAAAACAATATTAGAGAGTCAAGAAAGTAAAGAATGTAGACGCTGATTGTCTTCAGAAAGGTAACTTAATCATTAGGGCCAGAAAAATTGAGATAAAAAATAAGGACAAAATATTATAGTAGCGAGGAACTTACATGTATATGACCTAATACTATATTTAGAACCCAATACTTACGGTGTTTGGCAAGGGTTGATTCAACTCCAGGTATACACTATCCGAAAAAAACACTGCTATAACGTCAAGGAATGAATAACTAAGGAGTAATATAATTACGGCAATAGATTAAAAACAGCCTCAAACTCTCTACACCCTAAAGGTTTCAGATATCACTAACCTCTAATTTGATTTTCGTGATCTCTTCTGCCGCAGTTCGAAGAGCTAAGCATATGTCTATTTCATCACAAAAAAGGCTCATAATTATGTACGAGGTATTATAGAGAATTTGATATATTCCATAGAAAAGACCCAATGAAGATTCATTAGGTTCATTGTATTTGACCGGAAGTAACACACACATTTTAAATTATTCATTACTGGAATCTTCCTTGGACAGTATCGCTGGACGCGAAGAGTCTATGCTGAAATTGCCTTTATATTTAATTTTATGAAGAATAACATATTCTATCCATTTATTTTAGGAACGATTCACTTTAATGTTCTCATTAAATACATTCGTACTCTAAGACCCTTGTCAGTATCCTTTAAAAGCTCTTGCTGCGGCAAAAACATTCGAATGAGTTTTTCTATGAGAACCACGAGGCTTTATAACTTGTATTCTAAATTAGACTTTTTCAACTGATCCAAAAATGAGCTTGAAGTTCAATTGAACAGTCTTGTTTCTTCTGTAAAATGTATGCGTTACGGAACGCGTAACCTTTGATACATTTAATTCATAAAATTGAAGAGCCTTTTAGATTATGTGATCCTTGCGTAATCTATATAATTGGATTTTTTTATCGGTATTGAGATACTTGGATTTTTCTAATATTAACTTCTGGCCGTGAGTGATACCCAGCCTAGTTCGTCTAATAACCCAGTTTGGTTATAAGTTCTTCGTCACATCATTTAATAAATCCTCTCCGCCACACTAGTATTAATTTGTCATTTAAACCGACTTCACAAGGATCCAGTCTACCTACGATACCTTTTAAGTTAGGCCCAACTAGTGAAGGAAAATATCGATATTTTAACAACTCGTAACTTATCCCTAGTACTTTTTTAAAGCAACTTAGTTTTCTGTTGGCTTTACCACGTCATTCCCAAACATTTTTTTACCAAGTTAAGTTTTCTTGGTAGCTAAATTTGATAATTAGCAATATGGCATAGGGTCCGGCGCCTCCGGACGTCTTGGTCGGGTTTCGGCTTCACTAACCTAGCCTCTCGTCAACGTGTGGTCCGACTTTCTCATCGATGCTTTTCGACACCAACACAAAACCAAACAGTATGTACAAACCTCAATATTAATAAATAGCAGTTACCCTGAAGTTACAAAGAACGGCGATAAAATAAACCTCCCCCTTCCTTTACGTACTCCTCTATCGCAATGTGAAGTAATACACCGGCAGCAACAATGGAACTCCTTTCATGGTTCCCTCACTCGTAAAGACGATAAAATCGCAAAAATATCCAGTTTCAACTAATCTTTCAATAAAAATGTCGAGTTAAATACAATAATTGATGAGAAAAATAGGAAATTATCTATAATGTTTTACTCTTATTATAGTCCAGGTCTCCGGTTTATTGCTAATTTTCATCGTATTAAAATAAATGCAAGAAACTACCCCAATATGGAAGCTCGTACTCAACCCACCTTCGCACCGCGTTTCATATTTCCAGCACATTAGGGAATAGTCACCAATGAATAATACCATTAGTAACAATTAGTCACCAATAATGAATACGTAGCTTTCCACGTAAGACCTCAGACGAAAGACACGGAAACTTCCTATATGCCTCCCTTCTCGCTTCAATTCGGCGAGTCTCTCTACGTAAATGATCTCCGCAGGGGGGTACAATCTAGCTAGAAATTGTTCAGAAACAAGCAAATTACTCAGAAATCGCCGCTGGAATGTAGTCATTTCCGTCAAAAAGTTATGTACACATCGGTGGAATACCTCTGATTACAAAAATAATGATAAAAGGAGTCATCAAGAGGGCTGAAAAAACTGATGGCGTTTGAAATTGCCCCCTGTGGGCAGATGAGAAATGTGGCCTAAGGGAGATGTCGGCAGTGGCGCATAATTTCATTTTAATTCGACCGGAAACGGCGCACGGGAAATCTCGCAAGAAATGAGAGAAGTTTCAAAATTTTCTTTTTCGTGCTCGCCCGTCATACTATATAATTCCCTCGGCTCAGAAGGGAAACGTATGACCGGAGACCCTAGGATCAGATTACGGCACAGATGAATCAGGGTGGGGTCCAAACCGGATCGCTTTAATTTACATCCAGCGACACTATGAAGAATCACCTCCACGGGTGAGTATGAATAGATTTAAAATTAATGTAGTCGACCGATGCACATTACCATTCACCTTCAAATAATCTATTGAGTAAACCACTCTCAACTTACCCCATCCCATCAATTGAGACGAAGACCTGATGCTGAATCATCTGAGCAGTTACGGAGCACAACTCGCGGATTTAAACTTCGTTTCGTGTTCTAAGGAAGAACGGATTAAAATCTTTGGGCGATGGTCCTCGTCGTCTTGGTGAGGCGAGCGGAGCATTTCTGCGTTACATACGGATATTTGAGAAAATAATAAGTGAGAGTGAGATATTTGAGTACTTGGCTATTTACACGAGAGTCCTGATCCAATTCCCGAGCACGTCTCCGTAGACTCTCAGCTTCACCCAAGCTGTGTAATTTTTCAAGTGCCAAATCTTACCGAGAAACTACGGGTGGCACAGGACTTGAAGGAAGGGCTACCCTGGTGTGCGAATTTCACACGCCGTTGGGCTTAGCACTATAGCCCTATCCACACCTATCGAAACAACCTTCGGGTTGATCACTGAGGTTGTTTGGTAACCTATTAAGTGATTTCGGAGAGATGAGGAGACCGAGAAAATCATGGGTGAATGTTGCAAAAGTAACACTCAAACTTGAAAGCGTCAGGAACAAAAGGAAATGGAACGATACATGAATGACATTGGGGCGAAAGAAGTATTCTAGGCCAGGGCAAGGTGTCAGTAAAAGTGTTCCTGCATAGCGCAAAACGGGTCTCCTTGGTCATATTGGACATAGACTACCGCGAATGGGACGGGTTTGTGCATGGCATAAACGTGTTAGAATTTAGCTCATGCAGTGCGATAATCTTCGGCGGTGATCTCAGACAATTTTTTGAAAATCTAATTCCGTCGGTGCGTGCCGTGAACAGTCCTCTCAAAACAGGGCGTGGCCACAAACTCAGTCGCGTTCTCTCATAGGCCGACTCGTGAGCCCCATATATTCCCAGACGGCGGTCTCACTACTCGTAAGCCCTCAAATGGAGAGGCATTAACAATCCCATAAGCGGAGAGGTCTTTTCCGCGGGGGTGATTCACCCGCGAGGCGCACCGCTAGCAATAAGACGTCAACCGCTCATACTCTTAATAGAAGTCGGCGTTCGCCGTGAGGCCGACGAAGAATCCGTTCCCTGCTCTCCCCCGCCTCTTGGCATTCAACCTTGGCGATGAGCTTGCGCGATATAGCCCTCCGAACGGAGATTGTAAATCATAATGTCTGTTAACGCGGAGGCATTCGTGGTGTAAGCGTTTGTTGTTCCCCCTCGGGAAAATAAAGGGACACATTCCCGGCGAATGGAAGAACAGTGAAAGGGAATATTTTTCACGCAGGGCGCGTTCTCAGCCCCTGACGCACGCTTATGTGCGCTAACATTTTTCCTGCGAGCTCAAGCTGATATCTTTGAATACATTAGGGGACACAAAAGCGCTTTATGAATAACAATGCAACAAAACATTTATTGACACATGGGTTTTGAGTGTTTCAATAATAACAAAATAAGTTCGATACCAATGACGTGATCAACTAGACGATGACTTACTACTAATGCCTGCGAGTAATTAAATTTACGTACATAAGACACATGTACTTTGCATTTTATCTATTAAAATACATGCACTTTAAGCAACTAGAGCAGCAATCACTAATCAGCTGATTCATCTTCTTAATAAATCAGAAAATATGTGAAAGAGGAGACGGTAGATGTTTCTATGAATGTATGCACTACTGTGGATTTGGGTTTGCATGTATGTGTTAGTTTTTAATACGGTTTTTCTTTATTCCCTTTTTTGGGTGGTGACCTAACACCCCCCCCCCGCCACACTCCCTTGCGGCGGCTTGCGGGGTATTATGTAGATGTAGATTGGATCAATTTAAAGTGTAATGACAGCCGTAGTCATGTCTTTGCTCAAATCATTGAAAGCAAAATGCATTACAATTTTTCCCTCCCAGTAGACTACAACCTTGACGTGGTGGAGGGACCAAATTTCCAGGCCTTTCAAAACTACATTCCATATTTAAGTTTTCACTGAACATTGGGTGAGATAAAATATATTTGAAATAAAAATAGGAGAAATTCACCAAAGAGAGCCAAGGATCCACTCGCAGTACGTATTCAGTCCGAGGATTGGTTTGATTGGTGAGGGTAGAGCTCACTTAATACTAAACTCAATGACGTGGAAAATTCATATTGGGGTAGGGGGGGCAGATCCTGTTCCTGTGCCTCCAGTGGTTTGTAGAAGGAACTGTTATCCAAACAATCACACAGCTTGGGTGAAGTTGAGGGTGTCAAGAGTTGCCCCCAGGATGCAGATTAACATTGACTTTACGTCCACCGAAATGTCGTCACATCTTGCGTCATGTTCTTTTGCTTATCTTATTTTACTAACTACTTAGCACCGATTTCAATTCCAAGCTAAATTTCCAATTTTCCATTCTTTCTAAAGAGGTCGGAACTCAGGTGAGTAAGCGGTAGTGCTTGCAGTTCGGTCATAGTTTTGCTTAAGGGAGCCAATTTAGAGCTCTTCTGGACCTCATCCAGGACGCTCTGCTGCAAGTCTTTTCAAAAATTTGTTCCTAGAACGAGACAGTATTAATAATAACGGCATTTTAAGGCCGAAATATTAATATGAAACTCGTGGGTCTCCTAATTCGGAAAGATGTATAGACAAAATTTCGACCAAGATTTCCAATCAGATGGGGCGTGGTCATGGATAACATTTTCTCTCCACCGCCGCAGGGAACTATAAAAGGCCGACAACATCTTGACCACCTTTGCGGTGTTGGAGAACCGACATGCATTTATTCTGCATTCCTTCCTTATCTGTCAGTTGTCAATAATTATGCACTGGAAAACATCTAATAGGCTACATCTGAAATGTACGGTTAAGTGAATCATTACACAAATAAATCTACTACTACGGCATACCTATTGAGTCACCACAAAGGCGTATGGTAGGTGGTGGTAAGATACACCAGCCTTTATTCTGAAACTACTGATATTTGTAACAGGAGTCCCGGATGGTGTTTTACTTTTTGATTTAAATAATTGGTGTCCATAAGATTGGTTTCTTTGCGATTGCGAAGAGCGTGAAGGAAGCAAGAGTATTTAAATCTCCCAAAGTTAGGGCCTCTCATTTAACAAACATGCCAGCAGAGAAATAGATGGTATAAGATAGCGATTGGTAAAGGGAAGTCAGATTAACGTTGTCTCTTGTAATGAGAATGAGGTAACTTCAAAATAACACCCAGAGAAAGCACACCGGCAATTAAAAAGAATATCCAAGTTAACCTGGATATCCCATTTCGAATTAACAAGATGCATAATCATTTACTCATCCATGACACCGCTGTAAGGAACAAATTCAAGGAAACATTTAAAGAACTGTTTTCATAGATTAAGGGCAAACGGGAAAACAGGGTCGTCATCAGAATTCCGTCGCGTTCAATCATTGGTGTGATCGCGAATGTTCGAGGGACCAACGTAAACTCATACTTCGGCAGCATATAGTATTTCTCTTCTTAATCCATTTGTACAAATCACGTCAAATGTAATGATGTTTTTTTGTGTAATTGTGTGTTCTGTAATGATGAATTTTTTCTTTGGATTAATCAAGACGATTCCAAATAAAAATGTTTAGACCTCATTAAAATCTTCATGAGTGGAAGTTTGTTATCCATTTCTCTATTGAACCCGAAAAAAAATCATGTTGTTACCTCATAGCTTTTGGTGAATATTATGGGACCTCTGTGAAGTTTTGTTATACTTCATTTGTCAGTTCTTTCAATGAGTCCTATGGACTTGCTGCAAGGACTCTCGTGACCTAATAGAAGTGAGTTAACACATCTTTACTTCTCTTTAAATGATATTGGACAGATCACAGGAGGCGAGAGGTATCGACATATTATTAAATATTGATCAAGGGCACCTGAAGGATCCGAAAAACCTCCACGCTTAATAGAAGCCAATTTTATTCAATGAACAAAACTCATTTATTGGCCACACTGAATTTCATCACCCATACCGTCTACAAGTCAGGCAGGACAATTAGGGCTACACGAGAATGAAAAGATACCAACAGGTAACAATCGTGAATTACAGTCTGGTGACCTAACATCCCCTGCCTTGCGCCCTTTTGACCCCTCGTGGTGGGGGAAGGGTTGTCGCATGGGTGTAGATTTCACCTGGAGAGGCCTGTTGAGTGTCAAATAAGTGGGTGCTTCGTTGGACTTTCGGACGTGGACTTCATTTCGCTAGCATTCCAGGAGATTCGCAAGCGGCCCATGACTCGCTAGTTCGCCTCTTCGCTGCGCGGGAAACCACTCTCCTCCCCCCCCCCCGGCCCCTTTTCCGCGCTCCCGCATTCCTCGCGGTCCGTCGCCAGCCCACCGCGCGCAACCCCCATCAGGGGTGGGCAGGCGATGAGTTGAAGCGGCGAGAGGGGCGGAGGGAGGGAGGAGTAGGGATCCACCTGCATCGATCCACCGAGGAGGTCATCGATAGGGGCACTCGTCCACTTGCTCCAACACTTTCCCGGAAGAGAAACACTATGGAGCGGTAGCAGTGTTCCCGCATCTCACGATTCTCGCCGGACGGAATATAGTATTCTCAAACCTCACCCGGCCAATTCGATGCATCTTCGGGCGTAATCGGGCAAGAAAAGCTAAGATGGAGGAAAAAATCCATCGGTCTATTAGAGAAACGCCGAAACAACATACTCGTAACAGATTAAATATTAATGTCATTTATTCAAGGTAATAGAGGTAACTAAAGCTCAAGATTTTTGATGGACCCGGACGACCAATGTGCTTGTCTTACCACGTTAGCGTCCTCTGGTTTGCTCTGCATCATTCCAAATACTAGTGGAATTATTTATCACTTAATCAAATGTAGAAGCACCATCACAATGAAACCAAAGTAACGAGATTATGAAAAACCACAATGAAACCAAAGTAACGTGATTATGAAAAAGTTAGGAGCCTAAGTCATACATTAAAACAGGAGGGAATCAAGTAGAACACGGAGGAAGTCTGCGTATTTGGGAGGTATTTCACAGGCAAATGGACGTAGTGATGGGAGCATTAAGAAAAGGACAGCATAATTATGAGAAACCTTAGCAAAAAAGAAGGGAAATAACAGCAGGTGCGGATGTGAATTGGAATGAATTTTTTAGCTTTACATGTGGTGTCATTCTGTTCTACGGGCAGTGACCTAACACCATCCGCCAGACGCCCTTGCGGCGGCTTGTGGGGTATTGTGTAGATGTGAATGAGCACGCATCAACTGTACAAAATACGTGAAGAAAGGATTAGTAAAGAACGGGATATAGCGCAGCTGTGCATTGATCCGAAACCTGGTCTTTGATAGGGGAGTTATGGGAATAGAGATTAGAGGTCTTTGAGTAATGGGAATGAAGAAAATATGTTGGACAGAGAAGAAGAATCGGGCGGAGGAAATATTGAATTTTCAAAATGGTAATGGAAGCGAAAATTTTAGGTCAGGGGTAAGAGAAAGGAAGGGAATATGCTTTTTAAATGGTACGAAGGGAGGTCAAATGTATTGTCAACTGAGAGAAATAAAGAAGGTGGCAAGCAAAAGGAAGCCCATAACATAATACATTATAGAGGCGAGGAACCATCCAAAACCTGTATTTGATTTGTAGTAGATTACCAATGATGACGAAAAAGACGCAGAAGTAGTCGGAGGATAAAAAAGAGACGTTTCAGGCGTGATAGGGTGGAATAACAGGATTAATTAAAATTAGCAATTTTGACTTTATTTGATTTTATTAATACGACCGGTTTCAATGCAACTACATCATCTTCTGGTCTACCAGAAGATGATGTAGTTGCATTGAAACCGGTCGTATTAATAAAATTTTATTTTTGTCAAAATTGCTAATTTTAATTAATAGTCGGAGGATACTTGACTTAACCTCCCACACCAATTGAAATACCACACGAAACATATGCGCCAATGCATCCACCGTAATTTTAGGACAATCTCATGGTTTTCCGATCACTTCCGCGCTGACCTATATTGTCGCTTGAAAATATAGTAAGGATGGAAAGGAAATAGACCCCGGATTTGAACACCGGTTTCCTTCACTTCAACAGTCCGATATCACGGCAAGACCAATTTTAGACGCCCTCATATCTGTAACCGAAAAATCTGCCGGCTACCATTTTTATTATGAAGGCACCCTTTATGCCACAATCGTACATAATGAATGCTGCTGTCCCGATATCCCTTACCACTACTTCCAGCATAGGTCCGCGGGGCACGATGTAGATTTAAATGAAAACTTTCATCGCGAAGGTCGACATGGGAGCTCGATTCCGCATCTGACGTCTTATAGGAATTGTTTCACCCCACCTAATTTATACGGAAAAGTGATGGTTTTTAAATGAGGAGAGAGAAAATTGTCGGCAGAAGTTCATGTAAGGTGGACAAAGTGGAAGGAGGACATGTTAAGAGACCATGTGAGGCTGAAGACTGCCATAGAAGGGAGAATGTTGGGTAAGCGAGGTAAAGGGAGAAAGGGAAATTTCTATGGCACAAAAAGAGGTAGAAAGCATGCGGAGTGAGTCAGCTGGACTAATTACTATGACTCATTCATTTTTTCTGGCTTCTCTTGAACTTAAAAAGGGAGTGTATGGCGTTCCACAGCAGTTCCTTGCCTGAATCCCTTGTTGGAACAGCTGATATTATTTGTTGTTGATTGTGGATAGCACCATTTAGAAAATGTAATGGCCAACGATATCTAAGAAATGGTCCCAAAAGAAGAAAATAATGTCACAACCGAAAGAAATTTTCAATAAATTATCTTATTCCCATAATTTAAAACAACAGGATCTCAAATAAACATATTAATTCCCGAATATTTCCCATTTTTCAGATTTTAAAAACTTAATTTGTCATTCTACTAAAAGTATACATAATAGTTGAGAGCGAAGTGAAGTCCAACCACCTAAAACACCGTAACTCATTTATTTATGCAAATTAGGTCAGTCCTTAATAATAACTAACCCGAAGGTTGATTTTGATTGGCGCGGACAGAGCTCACGCCGAATTCAGTCTTGAGGCCTTTGCAATTCATATACTATACTACTATTTAGTTTTCTACAGAGTTAGTCTAACCAGAAACTCTCATTGTTTGGATTTCAGATAAAATTATTCAAAGGTCTCAACTGGAATATGAACCTGGGTCCTTTAGGTCAGTAGCCAAACTGTCTAATCGGTAATCTATCACGCCGACAATAATCTCACATTATAATTACCTACAGCATTTGTACCTCTCTTGGGTGAAGCATATAAGTGTAATATGAGGGAAAGTTAGAATAAAATTAAGATTTATCAGAAAAGCATTGGGAAATGTTATAAGAGGGTTAAAGAGCAATGCCGCCCTCCGCTAGTTTGGCCTCATTTAGAACATAATGCTGGTATATAAGATCTTCAAGGAATCAATTTGATTGTCACATTAGGTCATGTGCAGCCAAGAGAAGCTAGATTTCTAAAACATCGTTATGGTAAACCTAGTAGGGTATGATTATCGCCGATTACGGCCTACGTCAATCATAACAATATTTAATTCTACGATTGTAGTATCGCTCAATGGCACATTAGGGTTATTAAAGGCACTTGTTTTGGAATCATTTACGAGGTGAAGAATTACAGATTAAATCTTGAGCATAAATTGCGAGTTGGTCTCTTTTGCAAGGATATTGGAAATGCACTATTAGCCCCATCGTACCAAAAAAGAGGAGATATCCCGATAGCATGAGAACAAGAGTATAAACTAAAGATTAAAGAGGTATTTTTTCCGCGAGTGTTTGGGGATTATATAACGTAAATGCAATCGTCCGGTCTTGGAAAGAAATATTAGTATTTGCAAATTTATTGCAAATTTGTATGCAATTAGTAGTACGTACGCTGTCATTTTTTGCCTAAACCTTATTTATTGTACTCCTTGTTGCTAGCAGCTCGTCTTGCATGCGTTGAGAAGTATTTTGCACTTATACACCGTGTTGATTGTAGGTATCACTAGCATGATTTCTATTATTTGATGAGTGTTACATACTTATTGATAACTAAAAATTAAACGAAGTGTTGAAACCCAAGTCGCGTGAATAAAAATACTATAGTGGAAATCAAAATTGTTTATTATCATCTCTCTCTCTCTCTGATATAGAACATTTCCATAAAGTTAAGCCTGAAACTATACGGTTCGTTAAGTAAAACTAAATTAAGCCTGATGTTGCCCATCTAGTGTGGAATAATTCCCTACCACACACCTTGGCAGTGGCTTCCAGGGTATCATGTAGATGTAGATTTATTACATGCTTATAATAGAAAAACCCATTTTTCAATGAAAAATCATTAATAAAGATTCCAATTAAGAGATATGTCAACGATAAATAGAAAACGCAGAATTTAGACCAACATAATGAAGACTATGAATTTATTTTAGAGCGAAGTCTATTACGTATCACCAAAACTAGCTCTATCTTAAGTATCAGTAATGGAGAGGATTTAAAATTAGTGACGGTAATCAAATTCGAGAGATTAGGTGCACTTAAGTTTTTGAGGCGAATAAGCAACCCCTTTCATCTCAAGTATGGAGGAAATTCCCGGAATTCTGCTAGTTCAATAGGCAATTTCCGGGTCCAGCGTTCCTGGTTCTCATTCTGGGAGTTGAATATATGTATATTTTTTCCGTAAGGAGTATAAAGAAGCACGCGCAGCACCCTCACGTCCTGCCAAGCAAAATATCGCGCTATTTCCGTACACTTGCAATCTCTCCATCAAGACACTTCCGTCTGTCACTGAAGTGTGTTGTCTCGATGTGATAAGTTACCCATTCAAGGTAAGTTTTGGACATTGCGAGTAACCACAGTATGCTGCGCGAACAACCACCAGTCGACGCTCTTGCTTGCCCAACATCAATATATTATTCAGTTCATTTTCTCCCATTTCACGATCTTCAAAATAGAGTAAATAAAAGTGTTGCCAAGTCTGCAGCAGTAAAATAATTTAACTTTTTGTTTTGTTTTTTTTTTTTAAACGTCAAGGAGAACACGGAATAAAATTGTCAGCCTCAATTGAAGGACGTTGGCATGATGGCAGCCATCGAATGATAAGACAGTAAATAAACGCCAAACTAATATGAATCTAGGGACTTCAAGTCAGTTCGGATCACCCATCCTGCGTCGCGCCACTCGGCGTAGATCGATGGGGTGACCAGCAACACCAGAACCATAGTGACTGCGACCCCGCGCCGCCCGTTTGGGGTCATACGTATATTCGACCGGCTGGCTGACCGTCAAGACTGGGATCCGCAAGACCGGACTAGGGCCCATCTGTAGGCTAGTAGTGTGTCTCTCTCATGTGTCTTGTGGGACGTCCGATTGGCGACCACGTACTGTACCGCTTGTCCAATACATGAATATAAAATAGAACGACCTCGGGTTTCATTCGCCAGACCCAACCCTATTATGTCCCTACGACAATAAAAATGTCGTTTTCCGAAGGTCATTGTCACATGCTCACAATCCCTCTCGTGTATAACCATGCATAAATTAATGTGCCCATTGATTATAGGATTAAAATATATTGTTCAGACACATCGGTATCAGGTCTTTCATTAACTGATGACCTAATATCCAAGTAAATTTTGGACGCAGAGCAAAGTATCATAAATTATTACAGTTTTAGTACACAAATTACCGAAATGACCAAATGATCGCAATATTCACTTAGGTAAAATTTACTACCGATCAGGTTCGGATATACTACATCATCTTCTGGTCCATAGTCACTGTCCTACATGATCCTCAGATCACTTAATCATTATGTTCTAATGCCACCTTATTACGCCCGAAACAAATAAATACCGTAATTTAAATGCTTCCTCATTAGTATAAAAGGATCTTTTGTAATACTTTGGTGACGGGATGATTGATTCCGAAGACTCTTTTGTCAAAGTACTGGCATTTTGGACTCCTGGGCCAAAAGTAGCTTAGCCAAAATTTAGCCAATTTTACCAGTAGTCGGATGTTCACTTGAACATTGCAAATACCTGAATGATGGTAAAATAAATTAATATGACGCGAAGTGAATAATTCTTTAAACTCCTCCGTAAATAGTGTTGATAGAGTCATTCTTTTGAATTTTCTCGTCGTATTCCTGGAATGAAGCAAACCCTTTTCGTATTTTGAACTGTGTCTTGGAAGCAATTTCGGTCTCCCTGAGAAGCCAAATGATTTTTTCGCCATTCATTTTTTCGGTGGAAATCAAATAATAAAAAAATAACACAGCTTATGTAGTCTTCCCTTCACAAGCACAGGAGGGAGGTGGGGTGGTTTTGGGGGTGGGGAGGCTTTGATCCCTCCATTAATCTCAGGGCGCCGTCAGGGAGCACACACAAATATTAAGTTTTTCATACTACCTCGAAAGTGATAAGAATATGAGATAAAACGACAAGGAAGAGTGAAACGAGGACTTAAAGAGTCCATAAATTTAAGAGCTTAATGATCCCCGTGAACGACTGAGCCCCATTAGCGACCCCTAAAACACCTTTCGGCTCCGATTAATCAAAGTCTGGCTTCGCCTGTGAATAGGGTGTCGAGAGTCAGGGCCATCGCGTCCTGGCCAATTTGGCAAAAATCCCGAGGTTGGCACGCAGGGAAGGAAAAGTAAGAGTTCGGGTTCTTTGGTACATTGAGTATCTCAAGATGTATCTTTTTAAAAAGTATATAAAAGGAATACTGGGGAAATTATTACTATCGATACTATACGGTTTAAGGTGAGATTTGGATGGACACAGAACAAGGCTATCTTTTTCCTGGCTCCGTCTATCTAGGGACAACCTGACACCCCAAAATACACTAAACTGATTCTCATTTCCGCATAATTTTTACCTCAATTCCATTCAACATGCTTATCCTTTCTCCACCCCATCCTCGCCTGCCGAACGTTTTCCCCTCTACCACAGTCTTAAACATCCCATTGTCAATCAAAAATACCTTGCTAAATATAACAGTCACAGGTTTAACTTTGTGGAATTCCTTCATGGTGAGGGTAAAATAAAGAAACTTTTCACTTCCACACTAGGATAAGTGTAAATGTAAAGTTTCTTTTTTTACCCTCATGGAAATACCTTGCGCTCATATTTTCGGCCTCCTTCGTATTTTTCTCCTCCTCAGCTATGTCTAATACTTTTTCCTTGGTTTTCCTTTCCATATATTATACCTTTTCAATCATTCTCCACACCCACATATCAAAAACCTCCAATCTACGCCGATCACCTTGGGCCAACAATCATGTTTCCAAGCTGTACAAACCCACGCTCGATTTGTTAGTTTTCACTAATATTTTCTTAATATCATCACTCAACGTCTCTGTCATCAATTATTTGCCTATCGCAATTCATCTCTTTATGTATCTCCTTACTTTCAACCATCTGATCCAAAGCACTTTTAAGATAGGTAAACTGTTCTATCTGTTCTAGTCTTTTCCCTCTAATTTTAATGTTTAACTTAACCTTCTTATTTATCGCAAACCTAATAACCGTTGTTTTTAAGTACTAGCAACTATGGACGTGGATGCTGCGAGAAAATAATAGTGAATTAAGTAATATACTTTGAATCCACCGCAAAATCTTAATTATCTTAACCTGGAAAAAGCACGTTATGGGCATCTTCGAAGGTTTATTAAAGAAACTTGGCTTCGTAGACTGAACAGTGAGGATATATTCGAATGAAAAAGTTATGGTGAGATGTTCTTTCGCGGAGATCAGAACTCCACTGAAATATTCGTCAAGCATTTGAGATCTTGGACAGAATAAAACTGAGCTAGACCTACTATTTCGTGAAAAATGATTCCGCAAAAAAATCAAGTGTCGCAAAATTATAGCGACACTTGATTTTTGATTGAATCCTTAGTTCAAAGTCGCCAGAAACACGAAGATTGCATTCACGACATAAAAAAAATTACAAATTTTATGAGTTAAATGCTGACCCAGGGGGACATTTTAGCACCAATGCGATCGCTATGACGCTCAAATGTACAGCATTGGTAGGTCACCGTGAGAAGTTTATGGAAATTGACTACCGAGCAAAACGTTTAAAGGATTTCATTTTCCGCGCACCCTCCGTGATCAATCTCGAAAAAAACAATGTGGGTCCACTCGCGCAACCATGAACTAATAAATTACATACCTACAGCTCCAGCTAGGATAATTATTTTTTAATTTGAAAGTTGGTTAATTAAATTTAGCTATATCTGGGATCCCTCAGAAACCGTTGCTGCAATACAACTATTAAATTTCGGTAGTCTATGAAAAGTACTGGTGGTAACCTAGAAACTGTATTTTGTGTTAATAAATACAAAAAGGTTAATTTCACCGTTGTCATTACATAACTTCTCAGCTATCCCTCAGCCTTTTTAGAAATATCCAATGTGAATAAATGGAATATACTATTGGAACATCTGTTGGGGATATCACATGCAGATACGCCCCTGGTGAATACCACTAACCTTCGGCAAGTGGCTGCCGAAGATTAGAGGCATAAGTTTCCTCGGTACTAGAAACTCTAAGTGGAATTCGAAGAAGGCAGAGAAAGGAGGCGGAAGAGATACTGAAATTCAATGGCATCTCTCAGGGAAGTGGAAAAAGAAAAGGAGTTTTCTGGACGGTATTTCGGCTGGCGGAAGGTATGAGCAGCTAAAGAAAATAATGCACGGCAAACAGGAATTTAGAATGGAGAAAGTATATGTGATATGCTATACGAGTATGTATCAATATTTGCTATCGTAGTACACAACAGAATAATGGGGCAACCAAAACCTACCCATAACAGATAAACTACGTATGACATGAGGTATAGCCCATACGAACCTAAGCTAATAGCGCCAACTTTAAAGAAGAATCATGGAAAAAGTAACCCGGGAAGGTCCTAAGACATCCTGGTCTATAAAATGTACACTACATACATACTATGCAGACATTTTAAGGTTATCTAGAATAAGTAATCCTGCCGCCAGGGTCACCTTAATGTCATCGCCACGTGTACAAAGGGATCTCAGAGGTGTGCGTCAGAATGCAGATGGAAATAAAGAGCTTGGAAACAAACAAGGGACAGCTGCAGGTGCTGAGTAGGAGTGCGTGGGCGCCGTTCAACCATGGAATTAAGATATAGGACTATGCATTTATGGTTTACTCGTTGAATAAAAGCAGGACGATGAAAATAACTTTCCCTTAAATTATTACCGAGTCTCACGCTGGATTAGGCGCCTCCTCTGCCTTCACACTCCATCTCACGGTCGAGGGCCGAAGGCTGACACGCGTGGATAATGCGATGCCGCCTCGAAATTCAAGGCACCAAGGAAAAAAAAAACGTGCGGGAGGTCGTAACCTTTTATGCGACTTAGGCGCGAAATTATTGCCATGGAAGTCTACCGATTAAAGGCGGGTTCTGACTTGATGCTGGAAAACCATTATAAAACGTCGTGTTCGTCCCGATAACTTAGCACTTTTATAAAGAACCGAAAAAAATAAATCCCTTTTCCGCCACACTTTCGTTAATCAACCTTACATATTTAACTACCTCCACATGCTACCAAAAATTCCTATTTCTTCCCTCCGTCTAGCTCTCTTACCTCGTATTTCCCTTACACCGCGAAGACCTATGACACACTAAGGGAGATGGAAAAAGGTATAGTTTCACCCGGAACGATCCGGTATGGTCCCATTAGGTTCGTGTGTGGTACAGGCCGTTGATTTCATCCCAGGCTTCCCGAGTCTGAAGATACGTAATTAAAAAAAAATACAATGGCAAGTGCTGTACGCAACGAAGAGTAAATATATTTTTTAACGATTCAATTTTGGCGATGGTATCTTTCTTTGCTTCACTTTATTAGTCGTAGAAAAACCTGAATTTGAAGATACTTCTATCTTAGCAGCGTCACTATTTCTATTTGATACCACGAATGCGGATTGTACAGATTCAGAGAGAACTATGTTCTCTAACTTATTTTTGATGAACGGAATGAATATCTGAAAGAAAAATATACCAATGCATACTGATGAAGTACCATGGCTACAACAAAGTTGGCTGCACGGTAGAGAATTGATTGGTCCATCTAATTAGTATAATATTTTGTTTTATTTAAATTTGTTTACCAACTTTTTTAACTTAAATGTTTTTTCTATAAGGCGTACTCTCAGAAACATGTTCTCAATCATGAACGGAGGGATGAGGGAAAAATATTAAATAAAATGGGAGTTACACACATATTCTTTGCCTCGACGTGGCTCTCCAGAATATTACATGGGGAAACTATTCCAGCAAGGAATCTGCTAAATGAGCAATATTTCCTACTATCAATTTAAATCCTACGTTCAATAAAGTCATTCGAATTAGAAGCATCGTCTTCCTTAATAGTGAAAAGAAGATTCGTCATTTAAATAGCTTCTAATGAGCACGTACTCTCGACCAATAATATCCACGAAGTTGGTACGTAGTTAAGACCTCTCAGAAGAGGTAATGAAAGATGAGGAGCAGATGAACTTTCCCATAAATTTTGTGAAATTATAGATGAAAAAGAAACCAATTAAGAGCAGAAAGCTTCGACTATAGAAAAACACGAGAACAAGTCGAACGTCCAGCTCCCACAAATGAGGCAAAGAAAGATTGAAAGTTCTTCCGACTTCACAATCTTCTGCGCTCATTTCGTGCCCGGCATCTTTGAATCAGAAACAAGTGCTATTCATATATCAGAAAACCAAATGAGGAAAGCGCGAGGAGGGACGGGAGAAGAACTTATGCTGCCCAGGAATTCTATGGATGACCTTCTCAGGCCAAGTTCCTAGTCATACTAGAACCAGCGGAAAAAAATAAAAGTTTTGCAAGTTGGTGCAGAGAGGAAGACAAAGGATTAAGATGGAAAATACCCCCTCCTAAACAGGAAAGACGTCAAATCCTATGTAAAACAATCCCTCTCCGTTTTTTTTTATCCAGAAGAACAGATATCTCGAAGGAAACACTGCGAATTAGAAACGCTATGATCGAATCATTATGCAAACGTGAGGCATATCAACAATCACTGCGGTTTATAACTGCCAGAGTTCAATAAATATTAATAAGATGTGTTGAGAGCGTCTCAATATTTATCAGACTATGTGTACCAATAGCTAGGGCTTGTATATAGTCGTCGTTGAGCTTCTACGAAGTTCTGTACAGTAGGTAATAAAATGTTCACTTGGCAGCACGAAACCTGAGGGGTAACCTCGAAAGCCCACTTCATCCAAAGATTTTAGTGCAAGCACTTATCGCTGACGAAACCTTCAATCAAAGGTTACTCATCCAATTATTAGGATTCGAGTTAAGGAACACACGAACGGTTGCGGGAGAGCGGTTGTCGTTTATGACGTCCAAATTGCCATCTTGACTTACCCCTTTCATGAAGAGACAAGGTTTCGGAAAGTGGGAGCACGAATGGGGGAGAAAAACTGTAGTTCAACGCTTATATTTCAACATATTAGCCCGCGGTCACTACAAAAAGGTAAGGAAAGGAACTTAGTATTCGGTGCTGTTGCAACGGGTGTAAAATCAAAACAATATTTCCGTCGTTATTCCGTCATTTTACTACACTGATCACTAGCAAGTATCGTCTACGGCTGGAACCTAACACACACCAGCTAATGATGGCTGAAAGGATGCAGATTAATGAAACCGTTGACAGTCTCCCAGATCAGCAGATAATGAGCGAATTCCGATTAAAATGAGGCCCAAAAGCACCGGAGGCATTTTAGGGCAGAGCAATTCTTTAAGATAAATTATTTCTGCGAAGAATGTCTTGCTAAAGCGATGGCAAGGGTACGAAACTTAGAATAGCAACCTGTCAAGTTAAAATATTCACAAGACCGAAAGTGAAATGAATGAGCACGCTCCTTGCTATTTTTCCTTTTAACTTTAATTAGATGCGAAGGACACACGCTGCTCAAAACACGTCATAATTATATGCCTGTGATATGAATAAGTAAGAGCTCGCATCATTTATGCCGACGAGACTCCTCGGAAAAAAGCCACTGATTGAAAATCTCTCAGAGATAATCTAGATCATCGTGAACAGGTGCTATTACTCTTCCCCTCTTTCGCCAACGTAATTCAACCGAATGGAGCATTTTGAAGTTGTCATCATTCGCCTAGCTTTTTTCATAACGGAAAAAAACAAAATTTCGACAGTGAGAAATCAGCCTCCTAATGTTTTTTCAACGACGTATGCATAAGTATCCCCCGAAATAAAAAAAATACATGGATGAAAGAAAAATGGCATCATGAGTAACGTGAAATGAGGTAAATACAATCGAAAAACAAACACATTCATCCCCAAAATCATAATTAATTTTTTCATACGATGAGAACTTATAGTGAGTACTTTTTCAATGTACTCGTATGCAAGTAGGTCGATGATCCTAGATTATATTAGAAATTTAAGAAACGTACTTTGAAAACTCACATAATGACTTCAAAGTTTTCACAAAAAGCTTTACAGATTCATATAAAATAGGTATGTACTCATTTATATGGGCAGTTTCTTTTTAGCCTGATCTCTTAACCGCCAAATTTTACGTACACGCATGCATCATTCCATGAGAAATACACATTATATGAACTCATCTTTAAGAAGATTGGCTTCATAAGTCATGTGGTATGTGTATGTCATAAAGAGATAAAGTGAAAGCAAAACTATTAATTAGTTGAGCCACTTTTCAACGCATGGAATGTATATATAAGAACCAACCTATGAAAGAGAAATTAGATGAAGGTCATGGAGGAATGACTAAATTTGTCCAAGTTTTTAAGCTTAAATAGTTATTGCGTGTTCGTGCTACTGTAAAAACTAGAACGGGAACTCCATCACACGTAAAGAGAGCAAACCGAAAACTTCACTAAACTTCCAAAAAGGGGGCTGTTCTTCAATAGCGTTAGGTTTTTGGGGGATGCACCTTTTCATTGGGGGCCTTTACGGGGAGTGGAGAGGGAGGCTCAGGAGGAATCTTACGTAAGGTTTATTATTGCATTATATCAGCCACTACCTAAGTTTTTTAAAAGGTTTGCTTATTTTCACTGTACTTGTATGTATTCTGATACAATAAAATAACAAGTTGCTTCCAAAATAGGTAAGTTTTTATGTAGCACCACGTAATAAAACTGATCAGAAATCATTGGAAAAAATGGTTTCGTCAATCCAAAATACGGTGTTTTGGAAATTATTTAGAAAACATTATTAAGAAAAAAGGCGCCTGTTTGATACTAACCACCGCGCAAAAAATTAAGTAAGACGGAACACATCTTACGAATCCATGGGAATGGGGGGTGTGGGTAAAAAAGTAAGACCCACCATTTAAATAGCTTTTTCTTGGAACGTATTTTCGGCCAACAGTTCTAGTAGTAGCAAATGGTCTTCTCAATATAATTTAAGGATGCTTCAAAAGCACGTTTAACTCAAGTTTATTTCTGGAAGTAATTCTTGCGAATCCGCACCAGAATCACGATACATAATCCTCTCAGACAATAAGGTAATAGAGACGTAGGAGCGGGCAGCTCGCGGATCCTGACTATTCCTATATGTTTAATCGTCTATTTTACACAAATATTGGAGTTAGGTTTACGGAATGTTACAAAATATTATTTAATAAATACAATTCGATAAAATAATACCTTAGATTTTGACGGAATATCGTTTGATTAATATCAGTGGACTGCCTCATGATAGTTTTCCGAGCTAAATGAGTGAGCTTGCAGCTGATCGGGTGAAAATAACAGCCAATAACGGTGAAAAACATTTCCCAAGTAAAAATCTGTTGGCATCTCAGTGGAAGCGATGGGCTGTGGAGGTATCACAGTAGGTGGAAACCTAATGAGATAAACATTATCAATCACTTAAAAAATTATTATTAAAATTATACATTACTCAAGGCACTCGTGGAGGACAGCCCTTCTTCGGTGGCGGTCACGCGGATTTATACCCATATTATGCCATGTGATTCCACCTCTTCACTCACCTGAAAATGACAAGAGGAAAAATTATAAATATATACGCTGCCTTCATTTAAGGTGATAATGTAGTATCCCCTTTTCTGCACAATACAAATATATTTCACACTCATATTTAAATAAAGATACATTTCAAGCTCTCATACCAAAAAGGAACATTTCATTTTTGAAGGTCTCAAGCGTCACTTTGTAGAACTGACTGTTCTCCAATACAAAACACAGTTACACACAACAGCCCATTAAACATCTTTTAAAAATTAATATCCCATGAGTTGATAATTATTTACTGTCATTATCATGGTATTAAATGTTGCATTCTTATCCTCAATAACGAAAGTGTGTCGAAACTTTTATTTTTGCAATCTGGACGCCTCTGGTGTTTCGTGAACCCCTTGGGATCTTGTAAATGGACCGAAAGGACCCATTCCCGAGGAGGGACACGAACCCGTGACCTTTGGCTTTGAATTCAAGGGTGTCACCCATCTAACTAACTTAATACCATCTGGCTAATTACCTGGGTCGATAAATGAAATATTTTTGAGGACTATTCAAACACCTTTTCATTGAGAAGAATAACATTATGCTCAGTACATAAGGCACTATTTTTAGAACCCACAAAGAAGCTCATAAAGATGAGAGAAAAAAATTATTATCATTAAGACTTTTTCATTTAGTCTTTTAAAGAAAAATGTTGAAATTTGCAAGAGCAATGGGAAGGAAAAATACTACATATTATACGAGGTGCGCTAATTTATAAAATTTCCTTATTTTCTGCTGAACAAACTACTTACACTACACCTTTGAGGTTTCTGTTAATTCTCAACATAACTTCTCTACAGACGTTCATTTTACAAGAACGATACTATGACTCTATGGACGCCTAAAACACCTCTGTATGGGATCCCTTTTCCCCACTGGAGATGTTGATTGCTTCGTGGTAGAGGCTTCTTGGGTTCGTTGTTACACGGTCTCCTTTGACCTGTAGCACCTACGAACACACATTTTTCACATCCATAATACTATCACCGTATGTCTCAATCAATTGTCGATGGATTTTTACGGGTGTTAAATGACACAAAGGGAGAAAACGGATGATTACACACTTTCCTGTATACCCAACGACTACATTTTAAGCATTGAAAACGCTCCTCACTCTAGTGGCAGCCATACAAACCTCGTGCACTGTACGGCGCGCCCATCTACGTCCATTATTCACAAAGTGTGCCAACGTATTTTAAACCCTACCACACGTTTGTATCTACTCCCCATCCCGAGAAAACAATTAGGCGACTCTAGTCCTTGAACCAGCCTCGCAGATATCCTATCGAATGCTTAGAGGTAAGCTTTGGACAATCCCTGATAATTATGACACATCACCGTGAACTTCTAAATAATTTCCAAAATTACTTCCATCTTCAGCTCCGCATACTATCAACCTCCAAACTCATTTCAAGTCCAACTTGCCATATTCCATTCTCCCTACTCGTTTATCAAACTGCCTCCTTTCTATTAGAGCTTTCGACATGGCATTACTTCTCAATACAGTCCATCAATAACATTTCTGATTGATTATAATAATCCCCGCAATTGCATCTTTCCTTTAGCCACACCTAACAGTTTTTCATTTGTCTTCTTTCTCAGCCCCGCTTATTTTCTTCATCCCCACATTATAAAAATCTCCTTAAAGTTATCTATTACCTCAAGAACCTGTACGCCTATTCAGAACATTTTCGATTTTTGGCATCTAGAGTATTGGTACACGTGTTTTTCACATTTTCACCCAAAATAATGCTTTGATTCTCGAGTCGTAAAGCCTATGATGGGGCAAAATAATTTTATTTTTCAAAATGGGGGCCCCAATCATTAAAAATGATTATTGCGGCGTGGTGCTTGGGACGACGTCCCAGAACCGTTTGTTGCGAGGTAATTTTACTCTGGCCTGAACTTTGGAGGGGAGAAAATAGGGAAGCGTCGGAAGGTGTTGGTAAAAGGTACCAAATGGGAGGAGAGAGAAAGAGATTGAACTCGACCAGCGCCGTGACATATTTTCGCGGGTCGGAACCGAGGCAGAGAGCGCGTCTGACACCGGGAGCACTCCTCGGGAGAGATTTATATGTATGCTTGTGTACAGTCAAGTGTGCACGTCAGTGGCGAGGAGTTAGAGGGAGGAGTTTGAACGGAGTCCAGAAAATAAACGACGCGGAAAGTGTCCAGGAAACGGCCTTGCCGTCGTCTTGCAGATGGGAACCGGGGCGCTACCGCGCACCCCGGCAAGGGACGGACGCGAGCTAGCGGAGTCGGTCAATTAGCGCCGAAATATCAGGCGGCCGGAGTGCGGCTCCCGCGGCCTCGCGCGCGGATTTAACTTAGCCAAAAACGCGGACGACAGGGTCCTAACTCTTTGAGCTAAAGGGAGATATGTAAATGTCTCCCGGAGTCATTTATTGAGATCGTGATGCGCTTGAGCGACTTAAGGCGCTCGACAATGAAATCCTCCAGCGCAACAAAATATATTTCGGATGAGACGACCTATGCGCTTAGCGTGGAGAAAAAACACTTCGTTAAAACCGACAGACCCGTCCCAAAAAGCAGCTGGGGGATGTTTCTGTTTTTTTTTGTGACTTTCGAATCGTAGATGACTAGAGGAGTGCTCCAATCGGTTCTTTGCCATTCATTGTGTAACTCTCTCTACACATTCCTTTCTCTCAGTTCCTATGTCTGCTGTGTAAAGCCTCCCAAGAGGCTTCGAAGGGTATTGTTCTCCTGCACTTATGATTCTTTTCGCCCTCAGACCTACTGGTATTCAAGGTTTAGGGATGAGATCTTAAGCAGTTACGGCTGTTTTGGACTCAACGCTTGTTTCAGTGATGTGTTTGGTGGATATTAAGTTCTTGTCATGTTGAACGCCGAGGTCGTGAAATTCAAGAATTTTATATGGAACGTGGTGCTGTATGGATATTAAATCTGGCCTTATCTAGAGGATCACCACTACATGAGAATCAGAAACGTTTGAAATGTGGGCATGGAGAAGAAAGGGAGAAATTAATTCGGACGGAAGAACACCGATGAAGTTTTAAGTAGGGTGAGAGAAGAGAGGAAGTAGCTAGGTGAAATCTGATAGGCGAGGCAGTAAAAGTTAGTGGAGGAGGTTTTGAGAGGCGGTGTAATACTGAAGTCCGCTATGGAGGGGAAAATGTTGGGTGAGCGAAGTAAAGGAGTATACTTTAGGACGACATAGGAGGGCATGCTTTTGGGACGACAGGAAGGTTGGTAGAGAGTATTAAGTACCGAAGAAGGCAATAATGTAGGGCAAAACAGTTGGAGTCTGCGTGATACACTCAGCAAAATAATTGTTCGAGGCTGTCCAGCAACTGTCTTCGGCAGACACTTTAACTGTGATCACGAATCAGAGTGAGTTTGATTAGTGGAGGTGAATGTGTTTTCCCTGGCAGTTGTGAGGGCACTGATAGAATATTAGGCATATCAAGAACCTTTCACTGACGTTTCGCCCGTGTTTGGTGGGGTTTAAGTAGGATTCTTAAGGAGTCACGTGAGAAAAGGTCAATACAATCTCGACAACTATACAACAACGGAAGGGTTCCCAAGATGGAAGTTTAAATGAACCCGAAAAGTCCTGTCGGGTCGAGTAAAGATAGACGGAATCTGAAGGATGATTTATCTGCTTAAATGATCAACCAAGTCGCCCATCACCATTCGAGGTATTTCGTTTTATCTGCGTTAAATGGAGAAAGAGAAGGGTGAGGGGTTGAATCATTAAATGTATATAATGATAAATAACAAGGCGCACTGGGTGAAGAAAAATTATGAGAAAGTGACGGATTTTTAAAGTAGAGAAAACATACCTTTAATCAAGTAGGTTGGTTGTTGATGGTTAGCAGTCGAAAAATGGCCGGAAATAGAGAAAATAACACATCACGCGGAATAATTTTCATAACTAGTCATCATCCAATATGAATATTTGAAAAATTGGTGGAGAGGTTAAGGGAAAATTCGCGACAGTGGAAGAAGCCAGAAGATTGATTACGGAGGCGCTGTTCAGCGAAGTAGAGAAGAATGATGGGCGTAGAGCTTTGCACTGATTGGAGGGTTAACACTAAGGAATATTATCACTTGACAAGAAGGCTGGAGGCTTTTAAAAGTGTGGGTTTGGTATTAGGAACGTGATTTGAATGGAGAAAAAAGAAATGGGGAAGTGCTAGTTTAGGCAAAGGGGGAAGGAAGGAGGCCAGAGGGAGGAATAAGGAGAGGCCACATTAGAAGTTGGGATGGGGAAGTGTAAGTAAATGACAGGATGGTAAAGAAAGCGATGCATGGCAGAATATTCAGAGGTAAACGAGAGAGGAGCGGTAGGAGTATACATATATGGAGGGGCGCTAGGACTATAAAGATTTGAAGTGGGCAGCCATCGAAGATTAGTCGTGTTAGAACACTGCGTAGTTTTTCCTCGCACTGATCTCAGCACCTTTATCCTCCAAAATGTGTGTAATTTATTGGAATAACTGAAAATACACGCTTTTCACGGACTATTCCATTGAATATTTTCATTAGAATATAAAATTTCAAGTTTTTAGCTTTGAGGTCTCTATCTGAGGTTCAATTTTGCAGTGCCCATACCCACTCCTCGCATTATTTATTAATACTTATTTCCACACACACTCTTTGCAGAGATAAATTACTTATTGAATACATTAATTTGATATTGACATTTACCATCCTAATTCTTTCCTTATCAGCTTTCCTCCGGTGTAGCTACCAGCGACTCGGATCCACTTAAAAACATCTGACGAGTGCAAATTTTTTTTTCTTCCTCCCCGAGACTGTGAGTAAATATACGTTGTAAATTCACAATTGTTAGCTTTTTCAGCAAGTTGCATACCTGCGCAACGACACTTTATGCTTATATCCAGGGTTTTGTAGTGTTAGTAACGCGTTTCTTCTCGTGAAAAATATCGCTCGTGAGAATTCGTAGAGAATACGAGACTTTTGAGCTTGTACGAAGTTTTTTTTAGCGCGACTCTCTAGTGTTTATCCGCCAACCGTTAGTTGGAAGTGAGCGCAACATCCTTAAATAAACAAATACCCCAAAACTGATGTTTGTATACAATTCGACCCAGGAATCTATTAATAGCGAATATCTCGACACAAAATTTCAAGTGACATCGGCTAGAATATATACACTCGTGCAATGAAAATCCCTCGGAATTGTTTACCACTCTTCAAGAATAGAACAAGCTTGATCTGAAAAAAGGGAGCATGCTCTAACAATCTCTTTTGGCGCTCTCTGCGCCAAGACAAATGAGGAACTAGGATGCGCTAGGAAGAAAAGGCCAAAGGGGGGGGAGGCGAATAGGGAGACGTTATTTTTGCGGAGTAGTTGGTGTGTGAATTCACCGTAGTACTCCCACCCCTACTGTATTTAATGCATGCAAATATCCTATTATTTCATTTCAGGAAGCGGATTCAAGTGTACCTCCACATTTTCGTAGGATAACCCGGAAAATATTCCGAAATATTCAACATTAAAACGGAGATTCTATTTTAAGAACGGGGAAAGTTTTCACTGACTCCAAACTGGCGACAAAGCATGACGCTGCGTGATGTCATGTTGTCCTTCTATTCAGCGCTGAGGAGGGATTGTAGTTCACAAGTACGCGCGAAACTTTCGTAATTTCCTAAAAAAAGATTTCGCCATTTTGCAAACTTCTATTTTATTTTCAACCGGTTTCTACACTTCCGCTTCATTATTAAGAGTTTTACAAACGTAGAGGAGGGGCGAATGGCTTATTTATACATTGAAGAGAAGATGGTGGGGGAAGAGAGGGAGAGGTTGGCAAGGCGAAGGAGACAGAAAGGGGGGGGGAGAATGATATAATTAAGGAAAGTGAGGGAAAGATTTCCGTAGATAATACCGAAGTTAGATGGAGCCAGATCAACCCGATAACTTGTTTGATAGGGGAGGGTGGAGCTTACCTAATTATAGCTATCCCTACGACGTGTGAAACTCACACGTTCAGGGTAGGGGGCAGCTCCTTTCCCTGCATAGTCTGTGGCTCTCCAGGAAGATATTCAACTCAAATAAAATCACACAGCTCGGGTCAGAATGATGGTGACCAAAGGCTTCAACCGACTTCGAATGACCCGGTCTCTCTGGTCAATAGGATTACACTCAACTGGATTACGACACTTAACATACTCCGAATCACTTACGCCTGATTTAGCATTTGATTGTGATTTCCTTTTTAACTTAAAATCCTCAGTGGCAGTAAGCTTTACGCTATGATTTGACAGAGTGATTAGTACAAAAAGAGAATACGCAAACATTGAAAAATAAAGAACGGTATTAAAATTCTAGCATGATTAAAAACGTTTCCTTGGGATACCTAGGAAAGAAATTCGAGATTCGTACACGTCTTCATGATCTAATAAAAAAACTGATAGAAATATTGCATTTTTTTTATGAAATAGGTATATTAAAATTAATTAGGATTGAATCACTTAAATTCCAAGTTGGAATTAGTAACCGAAATAAGGAAGATGTAAAACTTATTGTGAAACCAATTATAATGCCAATATATTTTAAACGATTGATACTTAACTAAATTATGTTTTAGTGACAGAGAAGGGACATGATTACTGAAGTAATTGGATAGTTACAGAATTGGACAAAGATTGCTTGAGGTTTTTATTTACCTCTAAAGGCGGTCAACTTCTTTATTCCTACCATAAACTACCAAGTGGGAAGAGGTAAAAAACTACCAAACGGGCATTTGCAAGACAACTAAAATGCTTATCGATAATTATTTCCCAGGCGTCGTCTACTTTATCGCCGCTAGAGTGCTCAGACATTAGGCCCACGCATAAGAGTAGATGGATTTACGTGTCCTCTCCTTATAAATACATTCCGTCAAACACTTTTTCAGTGAGAGATATCCAATATCGTCTTCCTTAGAGCGATACACCGATTATTTTTTCTTTAAATGATGGGCGGGAGAGCGAGGAAGAAACAGCCTAAGGAGAAGATTTCCACCGCCAACCAGTCAGAAAAAAAGGAATTAGGTTTCTTGTCCTAAGCGTGGGCGTCCGGCGACGCACAAACACTACTGTAAGTGTCCTTCTTTTATGTTTCTGTGTGTGTAATATTTATTATCTTAGTGTTTGTGTGTTTATATATATATATATATATATATATATATAAATATATATACACGTATATGTATACACACACAGAGATATCCAAAAATATTTTTGTTAAACTCACGGATGTTCTGGGACCAGGAGGCGGTCTCTTCATTAGCAGAAGAAGAATGAAGTGAAAGTGTCAAAATTCTATAATTTTTTCATAATGACCCTTCGCTAATCGTGATAATACGCCCTTTTGTATATCATGGTTGCAAGACCATTATTACGTACATCGATAAGTGAGAAATTGAAACGGAGCGGGAAGGTAAGGAACATTATATTTAAACTGGACCCTTCCATGATCTGGAGGACACATATGAGAATAATATTTTAAAACTTTGTATTAAGCCTGGCCTCTTAAAGTCTGCTGTACTCAATATTCTGCCCTAAATTCCAGAGCTGAATTCCAGAAATAAAATAAGGGAGTAACTAGCTATAATTCAAACTTCCAGCTTTATTTCAAATCATTAATAGGCAATGATCATTTCATAATCTCTCTCGACAATGCTGTATCGTTGATATCCTAGCGGGGAAACTAAGCTTATTTTGGCGGCACAAAATGTCTTTTTTTCCGTTTCAAAAATTGTCATGGGTGAAAAAGTACAACATGAGAAGTTCTCTCTTCGTTTGATTCAAGATCACAAAACTGGTTCACGGAATCAATGATCCAATTATTAGAGTGAAGTAAAAATCTTCCTTGGATACGATATTTTTACCGATTACGAGAATAAAAATCGACAGAAATACCTCTTCTCCCTTTTCCGGCCATTTGCGTGCCATTAATTTCGGAAAACGGGCAGCGATTCAAGGAAGAGAGATGGGAGGTTTTGAGAAAGGCAAGGACAGGGATAATGATTGGGACGAAAGGGAAAAGAAACATGGGATAGGGGCTAGTAATTCAGGCGCCAAAGTGGCCCATAACATTTCCCTCCCTCATCTCGCCCTCAACCCTGCCCTCTTCCAACACACCCCTCCATCACTACTAGACGCGTAACGAGTCGTCCCTCCGATCGTCCAGCTAATTATACCGGTCTTCGGGACCTCTACTCCTTAAACCAAACCACTTCACAATACCAACTAGGCCCTAAGGAGCCATTGAACACTGACCAATGAACGTGATATCTGGAACTTTCTGAGCCCTTCCCTGTAACGCCGAGTAGCGAACTGGATCACTCTTCCCACCCTTCCACCATGCCTTCCACGACACCCTTGTATAGAACCATAATAATGACACATTTTGCATGTCATGCGCGAATTCGACATTATATAACGGCCAAACGAGAAATTAATTTGAATTCGGAAAAACAAAAAGAACTTGGCTCAATTTCTCCCGTGAAAAAGTAACAGTGCTGTTTATGCGTAGTATCATTACGGTTTCATGAAAGTCAAGTCCGATTTTTTACAATCTTCTCACAAGTGTTAGTCTCACTGATAGCGTTTCGCGTTTTCCAACAGGCAAAGCTGCTCTCTAAATCCGCTACGTCCCGGACTGAATTCACTTTGCGTGCCATGCTTTTAGAACCCAAATCCACCCACCCCTGACAACCCAATACGAACAGCACGTAATGAGAATAACGCCGGAGGACGTTTGAATCCAGGTAATTTTTCCGTGAAAATAAAATGTACAGGAGAAATTCGTTTTTTTTCTTCATACCCTGACGACGTCGCTAGAGACAGTTCGTCCAGGGCACTTCGTCAGGTCAAATTTCCGGGAGAGGAGATAGTTTCGCCCATCCAAAGTCAATCGACTGTGAGGAATTTCAATGGAGCGCGTAATTTCTTACACTGCCTCATTTTCTCTGACGCTTCAACTGATACGAAAAACCTTTGGTTGGAGGTAAATATCTCTTAACACCCTGGCCAGAATATCTCAGAGGCGTCCTCTCCTCGTTTGGACAACTAAGGTATCAGACACGACCCAAAGAAACCAAATTTGCCACGTATTAAGAAGTCGTATATTCAAAGGAAGGGACAATTTCAGCAGTAAACTTGAATCGAATGTTGAAAAGAATACGGCAAGGTTGACAGCTGATGTAAACACCAGACACTTGCCATCATCCAGTGTGGTGCTTACTTTAATGGAACCCATTACTAGCTACGGAAATATTTGTTCAAAATTACTCAAGATATGTAACTCGGCGTATTTATTGGGGTTCTCATTACAAATTTAAATCAATGGGACTTATAGCTTACATTGTAGCAAAACAATGGCAAGTAATGTAGAATAGAACGGGCTTTCCAAGCATGATTAGTAAAGAATACAAAAACAACAATTTTTGTCTTCTCTTTTTGTAATAATTTTTAACGACCCATCACTGTCCCACGGCAAACGACACGGAATTCGGTGTGAATACATGTACGCGAGGATGGAGCTCACTGAAGAGTTCGTATGTCGTGTGAAATACGCATCAAGGAAAGGGAGACAATTCCTATGCCTGTGCCAAATTTGGGCTTCTTAGTACAAAAAGACACGTTCAGGCGTGATATGGTGGAATATCATATATAAATTTAAAAAATTCCTATTTTCCACAAAATAAAGTTTAATACGACCGGTTCCAATGTAACTACATCATCGTCAGGCCTGTTGATGATGTAGTTACATTGAAACCCATCGTATTAAATTTTATTTTGCGAAAAATTGCGATTTTTTTTTTAATAATTGGCTTCTTAGGCCTGGTACTCGAAAAATCATCACGCTTGGGCATCGTCTGAGGTATGAGGAGATATCACTCAGGTTTGATTTCGAGAACCTAAATTCAGTAACCGGATTTTATTCCCACATAAGTACAAGCCACATGCAGGTAAGACTGGACGACAATTATAAAGTAATTTCAGATTTCATTCTTAGGAATTTCTCCATTATCAAAAAAATAGAATTTTAAATCCCCTTATTAAGGTTTTATTTATCACGGTCTTGGGGGCTTTTGTTATCTTCGCGTTTCGGGCTCCGTTATTATCGGAATTGTCGGGCATTGTTTTATCCTCGGGCTATATTTAGACTGTAACCATAAAATGAAGGAGAGAGGTTACAGAAGATAACGAAGGCGTAAAATCGTTGAAATCTAGGTATTAATCATAAATCCTTGATAAGTGTGTTTAATTTCTTCTTCAATGCTCATGCAAATCAACTATGAACTGATATCAGATTTGCCGAAACCTCATTTCGGGATATGCTCCTGCTTTATTTCCTATCACCTTCGCAATACATTTTCACAAGTTCCTTGAGAGAAGGTTTTTAATAAAACCATCATCATGGGTGCTTCAGTCAGAAGATTAATGACTTGAGTCCTTCGTTCCTACCGTTTCAATGCCAGTTGCCGAAACATCTCCAACTGCACTACCCGCAGAGCTACCGTGCCCCCCGTTGACGTCAAACGTTGAAAGCGGAGGTCTCAAAAAATGGAATTAAGTTGAAACAAACAATTTACGACACGACGACTCGCGTTTTAATAAGGAGGAGAGGTACACCAAACTCCTCTTCAAGTGTGGAAATAACTCGTCGCAGTCACGCCCCTCACCGCGTCCACTCCCCTTCACCACCGGCGCCACTCAACAGGTGTCGGGCGGCGAAGGGGAGAGGGCCCTGGGAAGAGAGTTTTCTCCTTCGCCTCCTCCTCGCAGCAAGGACTCGGCTGGAACCCTCGCCGATAAATTCGCCGACGTCGAACGCCCAAATGGTCGTAACATCTTCCCTCATTTCGTTTCCGCCCACTCTCACGGCCAACGTGAACCTTCGACCCCGCGCGAGGGACTTCGACCCCCAGGGCAATCGTGTTTTTACGAGCGAGGCAGCGGGCCGGGGCGGGTGCCTTTACCGAAGGAACATCAACAAGAGGGGTGGTATACATATGGCATTGAATGGCGTCACACATCACAGAGCATGTCGGAGGACACCCTCCGTACGAGGTTCATGAAAGTGATTCGGGCCACTTCAAGGGTCGGAAGCCGACGAGTGCTTACTTCTACGGGGCGAACGAACGATCTTCCCCTCCCCCCCCGTGAGAGCCGATGAATGGGACCGCAGACACAGCACTCCTTGTCGGAGAAGAAAAAAGTGAGAAGGAAACACCTCGACACTGATACCCCGTGTAGCGGATTGTCTAGACTTTAATTCAGCAACTCGCTTACCATTTCAATGCAACAATTTCAGAGTGTAAAAATCATTCGCCTTGACCAGGATGATTTTTACACGCTGAAATTGATCCATTGACATACATGTATATATTAGCGGATGACTCCGTAGAAAGTTACTGTTGCGGCATCTCCCGCAGTTTCTTGAAATATCGCTTACCATTTTGGAAATTATACACTCATGCGTAAAATACAATAAGTATCCTCAGTAAGGTATGGAGACTTTTAGACAAAAAGTAAAATGTTTAGCAGTAAAATGGACCTTAAATTAAAAAGGAGAATGGCAAAGTACTCCCCTTGGAATGTCTCCGTGTACGGGTGTGAAACGTGGTCGTTACTGTGAAAATATGGAGAAAAAAGCGAATTTTGAAGTTAGCATGAATATATAAATATGAAGAAAAATGCCAAACAGCATATTGTCTGATAAAGTAAGAAATCACGTCTTAAGAACAGTCATGAGGAATAAATTAGTGGAAATTTTCAAAGGGTGAGAAAAAACGGATCAGACATTTTTTGAGAAGGGAATATGTGCAAAGAAATGAGCTGGAATGTAGTCCCAAAGGAAGGAAAAAAGAAGAAAATCATGAATAATCTCCGAGAATGAAGAGAATATGTCGACATGAAGAGGAAAGCATAAGATACAGGTATACCTGTATACCTGGCACCAGTAGAGCAGACAACCTTTGATAATAACTTTTATTTACACGTGGTACCCATCAAGCCACTGCTAGTGTGTGTGGCAGGGGGTGACTCAACGCCTGGCTTTCAAGGACAAAAATTAAGTTTTGCTTAATGGTTAATCACAGATGAATATGTATGATGTTTCAAATAATGGAGATAATGTGAACTACAGGTAAATACACTACGGTGTCTAAGTGTGCCCTATTTCTCTTCTCAACGTATACAAGATGATCTCCTAGTAAGAAGGAGAACGATAAAGAGAAGGATGGAATAGAGCACCAGATCTTACTAAGGATAGAATAGATAATGAAAATATACTAGGCTGCTTCAAATCAAAACGATTATTTCCCTCCAGCGCGGTCGTTCGTACAATGATTCTGATTCCTTATCGTTCGCGGGAAAATAAATATCTCAAATCTGATGGTACTACAGTTGATCTCTCTAATCTTTTTTTTATTATTTGTTATAATGCAGCAATATGGGATTAATAATGATGGTGAAGCATGGAGTACAATTGTGTCGAGAAAGAATTCTTTGGAAACGGGAATAGGCAAGGTGAATTCGGAAACCATGAAAACCTATGTACATACAGAAGAAGAACTTGAACATTAAGCGAACAGTGCGATTCACTACCGGTCGTTATGAAGGAAGAGGTTTGTAAGTAGACGGTTATTTGAGAAGAAAGGATGAATATATTTTGAACTGAGAAAAAAACGGGTCACGCTAATATATTTTCAAAACAACGAGAACTGTCCTTTTACATGAACTTGGGAGCGTTATAGGACATCAAATTACCGGCGGATAAAACTGAACGAATAGTAAGATGACAGAAAAAGTGGACATTTATATACAACTATTTATCATTTTACGCATAATCACACTTGAGCAAAACTAAAACGAGACTAAACACACTATAAGTAGGCACTGTCGAATACTAACCTCTTTATATGATCGCACGTATGAATCTAGATTCCATCCTATTTCTATGAACCAGTTCTTAAGATCAATTTTCTCATTCCTGTGTTACACTGGGTTTATTGAGGAATACGCTCCAGCAGGATACATTATTTAAAGGGAAGATTACGGAGGATGATTATAGTTAGAAGGTACTGTTAATCAATGCAGGAAGCATGAGGTGAATGACAATTTTGAGGAAGAGATGAAGTGACAATGGGGAGACAATGGTGAAGTTAAAACGAAACCACACCCTTACTGTTTTTATGAGGAAAGTTTTGAATATAGTTTGTAATTCGTTCTTACCTTAAAATATTCCATTATATGCTCAATGATACCAAAAGTGATTATTAAATGTGACATAATGCAATCGATTTTATACAAACATTCATTGCATAAAGATAATGAGACATTTGCATATTTCATCAAGTGCTCTGCATGTGAACATACGTCGACGCCTTAAACGATTGATCAATGATTGACTATAGCTGGGTTTCATAACTTATTACAAAGTCCAATCGTTAGTTAATGTGGAAGTCAACTTAGCGTGGAGATTTCCGACAAATCCGATATAATGGCAAGTAACCGTAGTAACACCGTCTGTCAGTTATTCAGTCATTTAAAAGTCAGTTTTGAAATTTACTAGTGACCCTAAAACTGAGCATTTGCTTTAACCGGAGGTTAGCACTAAGTTAAATGAATCATTATCAAAACCTGACCTAAATTTCATGAATCAATTTTGAAAATTTGCGTAGAAATTTATATGAATCGGTGAACTCAGAATGAACCATTTTTTTAATAGTTGTTCAATAAATAAAACCACAGAACGTGGAAAACTGACCAACACACCAATGAATTGCCAGAAAAACGCCACTTCATTATTCCCTGCGTGATTGGCAAATAATCTAAGAGCAGAAATAAAGTGAGTGCCTGAATGATTCATTTACGTCTTCATGGTACTTATCAAGGCATGCATGTGGCCGGAGTGATTCCACAAAGGCATGAACCAATAGATTTATGTAACACTAAAATGTTGGTGATTAACGGATATATTGATGACGGAGGGGTAGAATTAATATTTTAGAGTTTTTATTTAAGACTTTCAAACTTTTACGTAATTTAGCGATTATCCTTGTGGATGATATAAGGCTAGGCATGCCAAGACGGATATGCCTTTGATACCAAATTAAGTTAATTTTCTCTTGAAAAGGTATTTTCGTACTACATGTGTGTCTGTTTTTTTGTATTTTCGGTCCTGGCAATCGCAATACCCATTTCACTGGTTTGTTCACTAAATATAATCGTTATGCCTATACAGCTTTCGAATACTGACCGTTAAAGATACTTTGAAATGCATTAGACTTGCTCCCCACACACTTCCTTCCTAAACGCTTCCAACATTTTACAAATTCCACAAGATAATCGCGGAAGATCAGTCAAACGGTTTGGTCTTCAAGGAAAAAGTGCACAAGAAGTCTCTATTTTCTTCCGATTTCTTAGATTTGACTCGAAAGAGACGGGCGATCCGACAGGCAGAGAGAGAGAGAGAGACACCAGCAATAATCTGAACTAAGGGAGAGGCGTTTTATACTACACACGGATGTGCAATCGAATTTTTAACGAGATAGCAATAGGTAGGATCGGAATCCATGTAAACTGCGTGTCCCACGCTGAAGAAGATGCATGACAAGACGAAAAACAGGGGAGTCTCTGTCCCGTTAGCTTCGGCGGCGCGTGGTGGGAAAGGGTGGGCGGGACGAAGGAGGAGGCCCGGAGGGGGAGGAGGAGAAGGAGGCGGCAGCAAGGGGTTGTGACTCGGTGAGAACAATTGAGGACCAACGCCCGCCAAGGAGAGGAAGGGAGAGGAAGAGAAGGAGGGGGAGGATCAGGCATTGTCGTCTCCTGCCGGGCGAAATCCTCTCCTTTCCCCTCCCACTTCCCCCGGCTCACTTTCGCTGAAACTCAACTCGATGGCTTGCTGGCTATCGACAGATTGCCACCCGACACACCGACAAGAACATCGGAGCAAGTAAAGCACTTGGGAGTCACTCAACCAACGGACCTATCCTAGACAAAGCTTGTCAGGAAAATTCGCGGAGCTGCGTAAAGGAAATCAGTTTTCATCAAATTATTCGTAATGTCGGGGAATCATCCGAAATAAAATGTCATGGGGGTGGAATATTTCACGTCGGTTAGATCTCATCGCCGCAAATAGTCTTCGACTGTTTGGGATCAGTCGTAGGACTCATTAATACTTGAAAAATATTTCTTTGGGAACCACCCGACTTGCGTCCAGAGCATCTATCATAAACATAAACCTTAAAAAAATAAATTCATCAATATTAAATCATCTTTTCCTTAGAGAGCAGTGCCGTCTTCAGCTCCCACCACTTGCCCCCTCCATTCATATTATAATATTCCTTCTCTTCCTCCATCTTTCCTCCCTATTGCCTGGAATTCACCTCCACACATACGAGTGAATTATTTCTCACCCTTTGTGGCCTATCACTACTCATATAGCCTCTAAGAACCTCTTCTTTTGTACCTTTTGGGATGTCAATCGCCATCTCGCCCAAATGGAAACCTTTGCGACCATTTTTTCCCCTTGCCTCCTTCGCCATGAGACACAATTCTTCCATCCGTGTCTCCGAACCCACTTTTTCTTTTCTCTGATCCTATCGACATTCTATCTTTTCCTTGGGAACGTCAAAATGGAAGCTATCATGTCGAGAAATAAAACTTGATCGACGCGAGCTATCCCCTTTATATACGACTCGTTTTTCCTTCCATCCTCAGTCCTTCCGAGGACTATTCGATCAAACCCTTTCCTCTTTCTGTATTTCCCATTCGATTCCATAAGACCATTTCGGTTTTTTTCAAAGAAATTACTCAAATCCTCAACACAGTAATTCGCCCAAAATTTGTTCTGATAGGTGAACGGAGAGCTTACGCCATAATGAGTCCTAGGCATTAACACCTCAGGGTAGGGAGGCCGACCCCTTTCCCGGCGATTTCTCAGAAAAAAGCCGCTATACCTTACTTCATGTATCACGAAGTTTGGGTGTAACTGGGAGTGTCTATAAACACCAGAAATTGAACTCGGACCCTCAGGTCAGTAGCGGAGCGCTCTACTTGCTAACATAATCAGTGACAGATTCAAGTACTCGTTCTTCTAAAGCATGATGCATCACCATAACAAAATCGAACCACACCACGCCCACATTTTAAATTCAAAACGCTTAATTTTATTCTTTACTCGAACACACCCATTATTATATGATGTAGATAGGCATTTATAAGGGTACTTGTGGAGGGCGGTAGTTTCAAGGGAGGCGACGGATAACTGAGGTCGTTAGCGTCATAAAGGATGAGCTATGGAGGTAGGATTTTCAGGGAATGGTGTAGAAAAACCAGGCTTCGGCAATGAACTAATCTATAAAAGAGAAGTGCCTGTGGCCCACAGTTAACACCCCATCCGGCGGCAGGCGCATGCTACTCGCTCTTCATATGACACCCTAAGTACAGATCGGGATGTCTCTAAAGAATTCCGCCAACACCAGGTTTCGAACCCGGACCCTCGAGATGCGAACCCGTATACCAACCAATGCACGAGCCATGTGCGAGTTTGTGTGTATGTGAAAACACATGTTTGAATATAAGTATGCATATGCAAAGTGAATGGTTGATGATCTAACATCTCCCACCACACGCGATGACTTGTGAGGCATTTGGTAGACACAGAGATCCCCAATAATTAGAATATTTCGTATTGATTGAAGTATAACTTTTGAATAAAAATTTATTTTATTTCCTCCAGCGCGCTCGAAGTTAAGTGGTGTGACTATTTATCTTTCTGAAATGGAGTCCTCTGTGGCCAACCAGCGTCACGTACTTGGTTTCACCACGTGGAACAGGGTAACTGATCTTCGGGCGTCAATGGTAATGAGGAGTATACGCGACGTTGGAACCGAATGGCTATGCGACCCGGCAAGAAAGGTTGGTGCCTCATGATAGTCAATAGCCACCTGTCCTCGTCCGCCCTAATTACATCTTCCTTCACCCTTCATACTCAGTTTACTCACTCCCTCGCGTGCTTGAGTACCGCGAATGTGGAATTTGTACACAATTGTACCAAGAGCGTTAAAGAAAAGACAATTGAAAACGAAAATGGTAAAGGAAATGAGGACTTCAAAGAAGGATGGACACAGCCGGGTTTTATTCATAAGTTGAATTCTAGGATAATGGTGTGAGAAATACGTTCTATCTAAATCTGAAACTCCTTGCAATCCTTCGCGAGGGCGTGTGGCATGAGATGTCGGGTCACCAGCGATTCCAGTAATTATTGACGTTTTTATAAATCAAACCACTTTGCTTTTCCACATAAACTATGAATTTATGTGGAAAAGCAAAGTGCTTCGATTTATTAAAACGTCAATATGAAGATTTTCCACCAAGTTACGCCAGAAACTGTTAATACCAGTAATTAGTTGTATTAATCCTGGGTGCCATTTTATTTTCGGGTAGTTCGTTTTAAAAGCCGTGGCATTTCCTTCTGTTAAGTTAATAAATTTTCACGAGGGAAATAATATTCCTTAAATCAGTCCGTTCGGCATTAATTTGAATTAAAAACTCTTTGTTACCCAATGTGCAACCAATGGACTGCGGAGCCAGAATGATTTCCCCTGCATAAGGGAAAAAATCGAGTGGTTGATTTTATCCAAAGGAGTAACCCGTGCATGTAATCTCTGTGCCTCCAATGACCCGGGATATTCAAGTACAATGAGACGCTTTATTTTCATTCTTAAAGTTTTTTCCTTTCACCAAATGGGCAGCCTAAGACTATATTCTGCTTAGTTCCTAAATTATATCTCTCTGCGTTGGGCCCCAACCTCTCGACACGTGCCCAAGGTGGGGTCTAAGGAATGAGACACGGCCCTTTTCATTCTAATATCTCCCCGTTCCTCGCTTTATGATCCCAAGTGCTCCCCAGGTGTTCCTAACCTGTTTCTCCGACTTGAGAGTCACTCCCAAGTACATATGTCAATTTTTCTTGTTGCAATTCCAGAGGTGGTTGCAAATATTGAGTTGGGCAGAAATAATTTTCGTTGAATAATATGCTAAGAGAATCACAAAGAAGGAAGACAAAAAGGAAATGAAAGTGACACGTTAAAGTTGTAGCAGTTGGATAAATGTACGGAGGCAAGCGAAACGTAGGAAGAGAATGGATAAGGAGTATTTGAATGACAGATGGACGATAATATGGAGAACAGGGGAGGTAAAAAGTGTAGAAGATACAATTTTACAATTAAATGAGAATTTCGTTAACCTAAGACGCCGTCTATTGCCTTACGAATATGAACTACCCGTACTGATACCTTTAGCGCGACCCAAATATCTTTTCCCACGTAGGTCGACGACCATTTTCCAAAATACAACTCAAAAACTTGAAACGCCGGTTTTTTAATTTCATCCACGCGACCCGGGATAAATACGGCGGATATTGTGCAAATGAACCCAATACGAAAGAATTTGCATCCAAAATTGTTGCCAACATTCTCTATGGCCCCACTCCCTCCTCTCTGTTACGATCCCCGCTGTAGGAACAAAAGTTAATTTTAATGATTATCAACGATGCTTTGTTATTCATATAATTTTTACGTACCGCCTTGGATTATATAAAAAGGCTAAACCATTTCATGATGATCCGATCGTTAAAAGAAGATACTTTGTCAAGGAGTGAGTAGACTCACACCTCCTTACAATAATTTTGTCCGGAAGAAATGAGAAAGGAATAAAATTATATTGCATAACACTTTGGAAACCAGTCTGACATGAATTCAAAATTATTACAAGATTATTATGGAATGTTTCTGAATTGAATTCGGTCTCCATAATGTGATTCGCTTATTTTCATCGACGGTTTCGTATGATTTCACGCAGCAGATTATTACAGGTTTCACCCGCATCTCATCTAAAGGGATGTCGAGAATGGGGAGGAGGATTTCCTCTCCATCGAAGGAAAGTGACTACCACTGACGGAGAGTAATAAACGTTTCGAAGCCTCTCTCTCGTCCGGAGTTCAAATAATGAACCGTACCTGGGTGGGAAGGGAAATAAGACCGAACCTAAAGGGGTTGAGACGACCGGGTGGCCGCTGTAGTTTCAGGGATGTACAAAATGCAATGTGCCTCATACGTCCGTCCGGAGGAGCGGGATTCCATCGTGACCCCCTCCAGTCTCCGTGGGTACACTCCGCCACCTGCTCCCCCGGATCGAGGGGATGGGAGAGAAAGTGAGTGGGAGGGCGGCTGGATTGTGGGGAGGGTGGGCGAGGGGAGGGGAGTAATTGGCTGGGGCCGAGTGTGTGTGTGTGTGCGACAGAGGGGTGGGAACGGGATGAAATGGGGGGAGGATGGGCGGGTGTGGCGGCGTCGGGGGAGTTGATTGGGAGACGCTTTTTCCTTTTTCAAAGTGGTTTTGGATGGACCGGGGAGAGGCTCGCGTTGGGAATCGGGCGGGAGGTGGGAGGGGTGGGATTAATTCGAGGGGGTTGGGGGGCGTTGATGAAGGGCGTGGCGGCAGGCAGACGGAGGGAGAAGGAAGAGGGGCAGAAAGTGCCCCACGAGCAGTCTGGAGCGACGACGGCAGTGGATGACGGTGTTATTTTCCCTTTCGGCCGAAGGTGTCGAATCGGAGACGACCGCCTTAGTTAAGGCTTTTAGACTTCCAATTCCTTCTAAACGATGGCGTTTTGCATAATGACGTCGTCCACACTCCAATTGTGACCCACTACGGAATGGTATTTAAGAAAGGGGGGTAACTAACTTCGCATGCCGCCAATATTTTGGAAGAAAAAAGACATAGGTGTGTTGATCAAAGAAGCATTTGCCAGAAGGGAGTCTATGACAGGTACGCTAAGGAAAGAAAAACAAATAACGCATAAACAGTAAGAGTGCTGAACGGAAATGAAATCCTCATTTTTCAGGCAGCAATATGAGTTTAGACTGGATGCTTTTGAAATGTGGGCTTGGAAAAGAACGGAGAAAACAAGCCGGACTAAGAGAAATACAAACTCTTTTAAGTTATATGCAATTTTAGAAGAGAGGAGGTTGCTGTAAGGGAAATTGGAAGGCAGAACGTTAGAGGATAGATGAAGGAAGGGAATAGCATTGCTAGGTGACATGAAGGAAATGGAGTGAAGAACGAATAAATAAGAGGAAGTTGATGTAAAGGTACACACTAATAATTATGAGTCGTCCGAATATTAATTTTAATTGGGAGATTATTTTTTAATTGAAATCGTAAATAATCTCACCCACATTAGCAAGAGGGAAATGTCATTTCTCTTTGCTCACGTAAAACTCTGTTTTAACCTCTTTATTTCATCATTAATGTTAATGTCGCCATCAGAGTTTCATTGAGCATGCCTACAATGAAGGTCTGCCAAGCATTTTTTTCTTTAAGGCCACTACATTTATCAAAATTAGTTTAGAAAATTTTCCTTTCACGTGGATGCCTGCTATAACTCATGAATGAGCAAAACTTAAACTCATCCATACCTTGCTTAATAACTTCAAAGGAATACTAAATATTGGCTGTGGTTATGTGTAGTGGTGCAGGTTAAGAGACTAAATATATGGAAAGTTGACATTAAAAATCATTCGGCAAGACTGACATTAGAACTTTGATATCGCCACCGTCGGCCCAATTATGGTAACCAGTTATACCACCACGCTTTCATTAATCCTTTGGGTAGAAGCTCCTGCCTTCATCACCAATGCCGGTGTGCTCTGCAATCGCTACCACGTGAAATATTGACGAGTGAATTGCAGTAAAGAGCACTCAATAAGTTTCCTGTGAGCCACCAGACACACTGCACGAACTGAGAATCCAAGCGGCATCGCTCAAATTTTTTCAAGGGAAAGTGAAGTTTAACCTTCCGCCAAAAAAACACTGGGATAACTTCGCCACTTCGGAAAAAATATAAAGGGTTGCAACCACTTAAGGTTTTCGGGCGTAAACTGTTTATGAGATGAGTTGAGAGAATATACAGAGGCCGCCGGCGAACTCCGTCGATATTTTTAGAACGATGGCCAAGTGTGAGGTTACATCTGAGAGATGCGGGAGAGAGAGAAAAAGGGAGAGAAAGAAGAGAGGTTTTGCGAAGAGAGATAGAATATATCCCAAGAGGAGGCTCACCCCATCCTCCACGTCACCGCTTAGGTCGTCAGATCATCGCAGTTACATCTGCATGGAACCCTGCCAGTAAACATGAGTAATAACACGTCAAACGTTAACACTGTGACGTGCCCCTTTTGCCCGGTTAATGAGGACAACGGTAACGCTTGGGAAGGTACCCGAAGGCTTACGACTATTTCCCAGAGCAGAGATAAAAAGGGAGTTGCCAACGTAGACTGGTAAATCGTAGATATGAGAGAAGAGTCCGAACGAAAAGGAATAAATAAATAAGAAGAGTGACTATCTGTTAATGTCTGTTTATTTCTTTTTCGTACACCTACGATCTTTACGCGCGACAAACGCGACAGTGCGTAAGGTTAAACATTTTATTTTTTAAGAATTTCTCCCAACTAGTTAAATCATTAGGCAACTTTTTCATTATCCTGCAAACTACTTTAACGTAACGCGTTCAATTTATTTGAAAAAAAAAAACATAACACTTAATACTCAAAGAGTTTATTCGTTACGTATGAATACAAGAATACTCGTAAAATAATCTTATGCTGACACCAAAGTGAGAACAGACAAGGGAAAACAGGAAGACCAATTCTAACCAATAATTTTTAACTTAATCAAAGAAATCTGTCAGTCTCAGCTTCTATTCTAGGTGAGAAAAGGAAAAATCTTTTGAAACGAATTGTTGTGGGGGCATACTTTCCCTTTCCTAACAGAGTCCAAACTTTTAAGAAAAGATGTAAACAACTTCTGTAATCATTTGATTGATGTGTTGTATATAATTAAATGTAACAGCTTAATTTTTTTTGTTGTTGATTGGGAAACAAATGTTAATGAAATGGGGATTTTATTTTTTTTATGTACTACAGATTGGTGTTTGGAATTTTCCTTAAAGTGTATTTTTTTTCTTTTTTCTGACTGATTTTATTCATTATCTTTTGTGATGTTGATTGTATTTCAGAAACCATGTTATTTTTCCAAGGCAAGTTTATTGTAACACTTGGGACTTGTGTGCCACCTGACATTTGTCTATTTGCACATGCACATTTTAATAATAATAATAATAGATAAGGAAGTGGTGAGAAACGCTCTCTCGATCCCTACTAGAAGATAATAGGTGTCAGGGACCGTCCAAAAACCTAAAATAAGTTAGCTTCCCCAAGTATGCCAGCAAGCCATCGCAGATCAGTGTGTGGTAGGGGGTGGTTCCACAAATGCTACATCTATGCATCAGACCACTCTATAATGTGATTCTACATTTTTCTTACATCAATGGATGGAATGGAATATTGGTGTAAAAATGAACAGGTTGAATAAAATACTTTTTATTCAGGAAATAAATCCTGTAGAACTTCTTGCGTTCTTGGTTAATGAGGGGGGGACATGTGAAAAGCGGGAGATCCCCAGCCAACTCTTAAAAACACATCTGCTTCCAATATGAGCGTAGAAAACCACCTGGATACGAAGTAGATACTTTGCACTTCGAATCCAAAGAGGACTTAAGAGCCTCTTTGATGGGATGAGCGAGGGAAGGAGGTGCGGGGGAGGGTCCATCAACCCTCGTTGGCCTGCTCTCAAATACGTCCCACACAATGCGTACGCCTGCGCCTTCCTGCAGCATGGGGGTTCTTCATTTGTCTTCCGACTATCCTCCCCGCAAATCCCTTAATCCCTTTCCCATCCCGTCTTAGTCTGCACGCCGAGTTTATGCACTCACCAGCTTCCCCTATTTCGGAAGGGCACTCATCAGGAGCCTTGTCTTCCGTCCCCTCCCGTTCGAAGGCGGCAGACACTTCTAAGAGTAGTTTCTTTCTAACTATTCATTTACTCAATGAGTTATGCGTTTTTTCAGCCGCAAAATTAAGAGAAAAATGGAACCATATAAAAAAAGTGCAATTGGGTTAAGAAAGAAGTCTTAAAAGTTCGTCTCCTTCAAATTTATCCAGCGATAAGCAATTAAGACTCGTTAATTAAAATATCATGTGTGTGTGGATCCGAAACCTGGTCGTTGAGGCAAGAATATGGGCGCAGTTTTTGGCGGGTAGATATGGAGAACAATTGAGAATATAATTTGAACAAATGGTAAGATTTAGGGAGGAAGTTTTAAATGTGAAGGAAAAAGAGAGGACGTAATTGAAGAGATAATTTTAAGTAGGTGGGGTACAGAAAAGGAGAGAGCGGAACCTTATAGACTGCAATAAGGTAGGTAAAAGGAATGAGGAAGAGAATGTGAAACGTAATGGCTCCATTAGGTGCCAAAGTACAAGTAGTAGGGATCGCCCAAAACCTGCCTTAAATAGGTACGTAGAATATTAATGTTGATGCCAAAAATATTTTTACCATGCGTCTAGCTCAAACGGATCAGTGGTGAATTCTCATACTAATTTTTTATCCCATAATTCAATTACGGAACCCTTTGACCCTGAGCCATAAAACATCAATCAGTATACAAGAACTCAAAAAATCTTCCAAATTCAAAATATATTCGTTACACAAGGAATAAATTTTAACCATTAATGACGAAATTATAAGGGATAAAATGTATCATCATTTACTTCTAATACACAAGTAGAGAGGGGGTGAGGAATGCGAGATGCTAAGGGCATTCACGTCTCGGGGGCCGAACGATTTCAAATTCCACTTCCCCTCCCTCCGATGGTCCGGGCATCATATTGTTTACCCCCTCACTAGCGACGAAAACCAAGACGTCGAAATACAAATCACAGAGAAAATTATGAATTTAAGACGCAGCAACATTGAAATAGACGCCGTCGCTCCCTTGGGCAAGATTACCTACGTATAACCCTTTAAATATCTCGACTTAAAATATTTTTGTCCTACATATTTCACTGAATGCACGAAATGGATAAGCAAATGAGGAGCGAATGAAGACGTACTTGAAGAAGTTTTGGAGGAGGGAAAGGTATATGGAGGACATTTAAGTGAAGAAGAGATAAACTAATTGGAAGCACGGTGGCTATGCGAGAATGGTTACAGCAGGAAACATGAAAGGTTAGCATTAGAGAGGAAAATTAAAGATGGTCGACGAGAAACAAGCAGTGGAAAATGTATGCGTACGGAAATATGAAGGAATGAGAAGATTGGGAGGAAACAGGATAGCCTCGAAAGCTGCTACAAACCAATCCTCAGATTTATAACCCATAATAATGATTCGCTGTCTAGAGGACAGGAGTTAAACATCAATGTAGGAGAGTGCTAATCAGAACAGGGATAACGCCCCTTATTTTGGAAGTATTTCAGAGGAAAAGGGCGTAATAGATAGGAAAATGGGAGAAAAAATTTGTTAGCTAAACATCTCATAAATAAGAAAGAACTGATAATAGGGAACATAGGTAAAGTTAAGTACGTAAAGACGGAAGGAATATATTTTCGAAAATTTAGATATGAAGTGTAGCCGTTGCATGTTTCTGAAACTAGGTCGTTGTGGATGTACGAGTAAGATAAGCGCAGATTGGAAACTTTAGAGATGTGGATATGCGGATTATTATAGAAAATAAATGTACAGATAAGAAGACAAACGAATAAGTGGTAGGCATGGAAGGGGACGAAAGAGATTTGTAGTGAGAAATTCAAAGACGGAAGCAGAAGTATATGAATGAGATATTGAGAAGCAGAGGGATGCTGAAGATAGTATTTGATGGGAGAATGTCGGCTAAACGAGGCAACGGGAGAAAAAATAGACATTTTAAATGATATAAAAGTAAGATAGAGAGTCACGAGATCTAAATAATGACTTGGTGTAATTAAAGAGTTTTTAAGTCGGAAAATTGCTTGATTCCTCAGAACGCAACGGTATCGGGTGATTTTTCCACGATTAATTAAAAACCTGCTTTAGAGTAATAGGCTATCATTTATAATAATTCTGATCATAGTTCTGCGTCATTTTATTCACAATAACCAAAAAGGAAACAGGAATATTCAAAAATATCAGCGGAGTTTTAATAAAATATCATTGTAGAGTTACAGGCGGAGCATGACAAAGAAACGGACAGATAAAATCAGAACACGTGCACTGTCTTATCAGCTGTGAGTACTTCCTACAGTCGAGCCAATATCTGTAAAACCATCCACTAAGGAAAAATTACATATTCTATGCCATCATCACATCTGGCTATAACTGAAATCAACTACAGTAGCCGCAAATGATCAATTCATGATTCACTTCGGTTTCTCTTGAGTTATTGTTCATAAAAGTACAATCGTTCCCTCAAACGAGACTTACTCTTTCTCAGATATTTCAATTTAAATGTTTATTTTCCTGGATTTCGAATGCCGCCTGTTACTCTCAGACCCGGTGTGATATAAATACCAGCCTTCGGTCGGCGGGTTTTATATCCATCCAACGTCCTCTCACGGATGCTTTTCCTGCGTTTGAGTTTTTTTCAATAGACTGACCACCACTTATATCTACTCCAATTCCAATAAACATCACCTCTTTCGCAGTTATTATTATACCATGGATTTAAACCCTGAGATTTCACTTCTACAAGCTTAAAATTTTCCTCACAGATCATATACATGCCGAAAGCCCGGAAAAGGTTTGTTGGCTGGCACTTGACTGCGTGAGATTATAGGGATAGAGATACTCCTGTCTATGACTCTTTGCACATCAATTAGAAATTGGTTTATTATAATAATACATAATATAATTTATGTGGTATAATACCACATAAACAAACAAACATTATCAACAGTTTGCTCTCAGCCATTCAAGATACATATAAGTAATGGATGCCTGCATAATCCATGCATTTTATTAATATCAATAAGTAATTGTAAAATTACTAATTACTTCCAAGACAAATTAATGCAACAAAGAATCTCAATCATGTGTTGAATTGTCATCAGTTTAAAAAATAAATTTAATATCTTCTTTCAATTTTATTCACCAGTTGTAAACAGATGTTCAAATCAGTACATATGTTAGTTGAATACTGGCATGTAATATTGATTTCAATAGTCTACCATTCACTATCTGAACTATAAGAAATGATATAATCAAAAACAAGTCCCAGGGACAACAACTCCAAACCTCGATCATAGAAAATTATTGGAATATGCTTGCAGTTTTCTGATCAACATTCTACGATAAAAGTCTTCCTTGAAATTATGTTATGCATCTAAACAAGTTATTGGAAAACATTACAAAGTGGAAATTAAAAGTTTCTTGTCATCATGGAGCAGTTCCAACATTACTGGTGAGTGCAGTACCAGCCGTGAACACAGTAAACTAAAAATATTGCAAATAAGAATTAAATATTAATTTAAAAAAAGAAAACAATGGGTTTCATACTCTAAATAACACCTATTTTCAACGAATGATCTTTCATGCAAGCCTATGGTAAACAGACGTACTTCTTTGAAAGAAAAATTGTGGATAAACCAGCGTGGAACTCTCATTTGTCAAAACTCCCAATAAAGCTAGATTGAGAGATACTTCGATGACATTTTCATGACATTACAGGGACCATTCGGCTTTTTGGGGGTTGGACTGCCTTGAAATGTGGCGAGGAGTTCGAACGTCCCTCTCTCCGTCCCATAAGATGGAAGTCCTTTCAGTGTCCTCTTTCGCTCCCTGTGGGGTCTGACAAATAGCTGAGCGTTTAGGGTCGCACCATGGGATGCTCTGAGAGGAGAGGGGGTAGGAGGAAGAGGGCACTGTCGGAAGACCGTGGCGCCGCCGGCCGTCCCCCCCCCCCATACTCTCCACACTAATCCAGACAAATTAGGGAACGAGCGGGGATGATAACATATAAGGGCGCGAGAGGATTTCACGAGGAGGGGGTTTGACGTTCAAAAGCGCTCAAATTGAGTCGTTTCTGACCCCCTCGGGCCCCCATCGCCATCAATTACCGGTCGTTTGCCGTCTCCACGGAGACACTGGTTGATTTCCGTCGACGATATTCTCAAACCACGTGCCCATGGTTGTGACATAACCATGAACGGCCGAGGATGCGGGGACACACAACTCCGAGATGCCGACCAAAAGTTGGAGGGTGGGAAAAAACACGAGGGGGCGATAAATCAAGAGACGAAGGTAGACGAGTGGAGGCATTAAAATGGCGAAAACAATCGAGCGGCTATCCACATAAAGGCTACTTTGGGAAGCTGATGCACGCTCTACAAGAACAGGACTCAAAATAAGCAGGCATTGCTTGACATTTTCATTTGACTAAGGCAGCGATAACTGTGTAGAAGAGCAAAACATGATTACCGAAGTTGATGTTTCTTTTAGAGTGGGCAATATGCTTTTAAATTAACAGACAGTGACAAAAAGTAATTCCAATATTTCGCCGTAAGTGATGAGAAGTGAGTTTTCCTTGACGCTAAATTTTCCCAAAAAGAATTTCACCCTTAATATTTCTGTGGTGAGGTCAATTAGGCCAAGTTTTCACATATAATGATGCCCGTATACGTCACATCTCCAATCAGTCACTTTCTTGAAAGGATGTTCCAGACTAGCAAAGACCATTTGTCACCTTCAAAATATGAGTTTCATAAAGTCGAAGGACGTTGAACTGCAGAAAGAGCTTTGATGCCTATTTGGCCAGAAACCCCTTCTTAGGTTAAAAAGCGTACCAATCCTCTTTAAGACACAATTCATACCTTCCTAGAGTTACTTCATGTATGTATTCTAAACGAGGACTTTCACTGTCAAGCTTTCCTTCTTGATTCCTTCATCAGTCGATCGCGTCAAAGTGTACGTTTTTTTGCTGGGCTCATATTTGTTTTGTTTAGCTTTACGAAACTTCGGGTTTATTTGTCACTTTAAAATTGGAAGGTCTCTTTTCTAGCGGTAATTTTGAAAATGTATTATTAGCCCATATCGTACTACAGAAGGAGAAATAATGTACTTAAAATTGGAGAGATTAAGTGCAAAACAGATTTAAGGTGTCATTTTTTCCATGAATGATAAGGGACCAGAATAAATAATAACATAGGACCACGCCAGGAGGGAAAAGTATTTTTTTTAAATCTAAGTAGTCTAATATGTTGTATTTATCTCATGTATATTTACTTATTGCCCTTCCTGTAACCAATAACTCCTATAAAATACGTAGAGAAGTATAACTCACTTAGATACCGTGGGAATGTACCTATGGTAATCATGATCTACTTTATTTGTAACTAACAACTAGGAACACTTAATTTTTGATGTTGCATATTTGGTGTGTAATCACCCCATGCCACGCATCCTAGCGGTGGCTTGTAGGGTACCATGTAGATACACGTAGATTGGTGGAAAACATTTCTTAATTCGTTAACTTCCCTCTCTTTCATTCACTAACTTATCTTCATAATTTTTCCATGACGCCAAATATTCGTCCATTATATCCCGTTTCCCATATTCATGTGTACACAAAGAAGCCATCCACAATTAGGAGTGGATTCCTGCTTCTGTTGCTAATTAAACGCTTCAACAGACTCCTCTAATATTTATCTGGGTAAATAGGTTAGAATCTTATCACCCTACCTACTAACTCATATCCGCTATTTGTTACAGTGTGAGGGTTTTGACCAAATGTCATCTCATATTTTCAATCCGGATGCACATTGGGAATTGATTCCGCTGGCATGTGTACAAAAAAATAGCATGAGGTAAGCTTACGTAACACTAATTCTTAATAAAATCTGTCATAATTAATCAATGGATTTCGTTCTAATTCCATTTCGCACCTACCTATGATCGCTCTTAAATATTGTAGTTCAAACTCGGGAAAATATCGAATTGTACGCATATGGTTTAAATAGGTTTACCCAACTGCTACACAACTCGGTACGCAATTCGGTTAATGGTGTGCGGAGAAAGTCACTTGAATAATTCATAGGTAAAAATGATATATTTATTCGGATTATTGTTGTTAACTTTGGTAAAGTACTGGTACTTATACTACAATATGGACGCCGGTAAATTAGAAAAATTTCACAGTAGATTTAAAAAAAATCCCGTTTTAATTTTCAGGCTGACCGATTTATATCGGTGCTTGGTTTTCGTTCCTTTGTCCAAACTATTCGAATGATTGAGCCTTTATTATACTAATGACTACCACACAATTGTTCGCTCATAGATGACTTTTCAGCGACCTTCTTCCTCCTCCCAAATTGGTACATTGACACAGTCACCTACGATTCCTGACACAAAAACAACTGCCAAGGTATTGGTGCCCAATATTCGCACCGTAGGTACTGAAATCGAAATATCAGTGGCCAAATTTTGAAACTGTAGTTATTTGCATGCCGGTAGCGGCTTCTTACATTCCGGGCAGGAGTACAGTCATCCAACTGACGCCATCCATTATTCGAGCACCGCGTACTAGAATCAAGGTTGTCGGTACCTAGTTCTCCTTCCACTACGTATTAATTTTAAGAGGAAGGAGTCGGAATCCGTGAGAGGGCAAGTCTCAGTACATGGCTCGCAAACGCTAAGGTCGGTCGGCAAAGACGCGCAGTGACGAATTTGTCCCTTAAAATCTCTCCTGGCATTGGGCGGATGCAAATTAGCCGTCTTCACTCTGTCCTGAGCCCTCCGCGGAGAAGGAGGAAGCGTCGCGATACCGACTTTTGGATAAGCTCGAAGCTGGCGGTTGAAAAGGACGGACTGGCTAATTTTAGCCAATGTTGGTGCCACCACTGATGAATTCATTTGATGTCGCACGGGCAGTGTGCTCCGAGGCATGCGGTCGCGATATTACTCGATGTGGGAGAGGGGATGGACGAAGGATAAAGGCATTCCTCGTCTCATACCTTTCCCCTTCCCTCGTAAAGGAGTTTAGTGGCTTCAATGGGAGATGGGGTGTGTTAGGGGAGAAAGGGGTCCCCACTTGCGGAGGAGTCTGAAGGGGAGAAGTAAGACAAAACTGACAGCAATGAAAGAGTAATGAAACATCATCTCCGGAATAGAATCGGTGATTTATTTCTGGTTCAGCATCCCTTTGAAGTATATCTTGGATTAATCCACTGAGCGACAAAAATAATGATGCAGAGACTTATTATGGCCATATTTAAACTAGAACAATATCGAAAATGGTAGAGCGGAGAGTTTCAGACAAACTCGTAATGGATGTCCTCACTTCATAGTCGTCATTCTCGTAAAGGGTATGGCGCGATTTAGGTTCTATTGATCATTGTTAAGAGCAATATTTACTGCTTATGCTAAGAAAATTCGGGACAGACCGAAAGAGTATATTTAGCGGAGTCACTTCCACTGACATCCACAAAAATTCGCTACTAATTAACGTTTAACAATTATTTAGGATTTTCCCATTTTTTCTAATAAATTAATATCACAGGGAGGGTTAAATTTCGTGAAATTTCATTAATACCACATAACGATTATTTAAGCAGAGGAAAATTAGGTTTAAACTACAAAAAACATCATTTCGCCAGGAGCAACCACTTCTTTGCTAGAACACTACTTAAAGCAAATTGTTTAGCGAATTAGTTAGTAAGCATTCACGATCTGAAATAACAAATGGAGTGATCCCGACCGGCACTCCATCCAATCCACTCCAACGGCTGTTTTTCCTGCTGACGGCCCATTGTGAACGTCTCAATGTGGACAAACGGTCGCTTGACCCCTCCGACTCTTGCGAACACGGCCTCAAGTCGGACAGACGACTTCATTCGCGTGTCCCACCCTTCTGAGATGAAATGGTCAACATGATTCAGTTTGAGCGCAGATTCCACTCAAACAGAAGGGGTGGACAAGTCAAGATGTGCTCTCCTATTACACTCGCTCTCTCATCTGCCCTCCGGCCCTTTCCAAGGGCACTTGATTTAGCTCTCGAAGTCAGTCGGTAAGCCACTTACTTCTCTCGCCCTTTTGATGTGACCAAGAGATTACTCAGCAATCTCCGAGTCCCTCCCTAATGCAAAAGGAACTATTGCCAATGTGGTAACGGCAAACCTGTTACCAACTTCCGTGGATTGCTTCTAATTTATCGTAATCCATTTTTTTAAGATGTGACATCCTACAAGTGACACATACTAATTACTAAAAAATTTCTTTTTTACTTTTCCACATCGTATATCCTTACTGAACGGAGAGTCCGGATGGGCAGTGCTAGGAAGAGGTGTAAGGCAGGGTTGCCCATTGTCACCGGTGCTGTTCAACGTATATGTGGAGGAAATGATTAAAGAGGCATGGGAAGAACTGGAGGTAGGAATGAAAGTCGGAGGGGAATTCGTAAAATCGGTTAGGTTCGCTGATGACCAAGCATTAGTTGCTCAGTCAGCCAAGGGGATGCAAGCATTGCTGAGTGAATTGGAAGTTCAATGCGATAGATATGGGATGAGAATCAATATTAATAAAACAAAGGTTTTGCTATTTTCCAGGAAAAAGAAGGCTAAGATAAACATTAAAATAGGAGGGAAAAAAATAGAGCAGGTAGAACAGTTTACGTTCTCGGAAGTGTTCTGGACCAATACGGTCAAAGTAGTAGGGACGTAAGGAGAAGAATTGCCCTAGGTAAGGAGGCTTTCTCAAGGAGGAGGGAGTTGATGACGGGGACGTTGAGCAGGGAGGTTAAGAAAACACTCGTAAAACTCTGATATGGAGCTATGTACGGCGCGGAAACGTGGTCGCTGAAGTAGGAGGATAGACGTAGATTGGAGGCTTTTGAAATGTGGGTGTGGAGAAGGATGGAGAAGGTGAAATGGACCGAAAGGAAAACAAATGAGGAAGTACTAGAGATGGTGGGTGAGGAGAGGGGTTTGTTGAGAGAAATTCTATGGAGGCAGGAAAAATAGATGAAAGGCGTATTGAGCGGTAGTGGAATGTTGAAGAAGGTAATAGAGGGGAGAATGTTGGGCATGCGAGGAAAGGGCAGGAACAGGATAGGGATGTTGGACGGGATGAAGGGAGGCAGAAAGTACACAGAGATGAAGAGGAACCTGATGTAGAGTAGGTTGCTGGATTGGGTTTTATTTGGAGTTAAAAAATGTTTATTTATTTGATTGTTGTGTCCATCCAAAAAAACCTACCATAACCGGTAGATTACCTAATAATAATATCCTTACTGCGAATTGTTCATACGCATATATGCGGTCGAATTAAAGTATTGTGAAAAAGTAAAACGGTACAGCCAACTCAGGTCCTAAATATAATGTAGCATATTAAAACCTGGTTGGAAATAAATTTGTTATCTCGTGGAAAAACGCAATATTTTTGCGGATGATATATCGATAGATAAGATATTGGCGTCCATGATAGCCTGTTCCGAGTAAACTCGAATTTTTACTTATCTATATCATAAGTCACGATAAAAGAGAGGAGATATTTTGGTTACCAAATGTTTTTAGAAACCAGTATTTCCTGGCTAAACTGTATCCACGTAGAGAACTCAGAGAGAGTGAGTGAAAGATCTGATATTCCTCGGTCTGTGAGTTGGAGGAAATTATCTCGGAAATTTCACCGGGCAGAATTATGAAATTATTTCATCCGTTCTGAGTTTATCTCCTGTCTCAGTGTGGTGTTCATTTTCATTCATTCATTTCATTCAAAACTATCTTAAACGAAATTTTACATTGAATCTCAAACATTAAAAGATTGAGTCCTATTGGGTTTTGATTCCACCTTTCTAACTTGCTTGTTATTTTTTCTACGCCGATAGCACCTTATCCTCTGCTACAGGCGCCAGTTCATCCACGATCAGCGACAACCAACGGCTACCTACAGAGATGATTCGGTCGAAGAAATATCACTAATATATTTATTTACTTCCGCGTTTTCATCTCTTTGACTGAGTTCCGAACTGATAGGAACTCGAGTAGACCGCAATCGCTGTGTGAAGTAAAAGAGGAACTTTGAAATGAGACGAAATTAAACATGAAATATCCGCTTCCTCTGCGGTTATTTTCCATCGTTTTCTTTGGTATTTCCGTCGGGTAAAAGATTACTAATGAGCCAAGGGGAGGAGGGGTCAAATATTGGCTCATAACTCTTTAAATCACATAATACAGGTAAAAATTAACGTACACAATGTATATTAACTGTATACAATGGAAACATGATTTTTTGTATATTTTAAGATATTTGTAGAATATTCTCAAAATATAGAACGACAATGAAAATTTTAATCCAAATTGATTGGTGATAGACTACCTGACTGGATGGTCACGTTTTAATCCATTAAAAAAAACATCATTTAGAATGCAAGCTCTGATTTCAAAATAAACCAACTTTTTCACAACGCCAAATTCCGAGTTCAAAAATAATGTTAAATAATAATTCCAAAAAATGCGAGAAAATACAAGAGCTCGGAATAAGAGAACAATTAAAAATTGTTTACGTGATCTCCAGGATAAGCCACAACAATCACCATCATGTTTACGTAGCAATTAAAAACCATCCTACGCACAATTCATTTCCAGATCAAGGTTTATCATATAGGGACACTCAAACTCGGATCAAGTCGTGGCAATTTAAAACGCACTTGAAAGAACCCTTGGGTTGCATGCGCCAACCTAATATGGCAACGAGGGAAAGAATTCTGACTTAAATCATGTTCCCTGTCACGGAGTCTCTCGCATGCAATTCCTGTTTATGATTTAACGACATGGAAGAATCATGATATTAGACACGAGGCATAAAGGCGTGTGCATTCTATTCTTACTCGCAGTGAGGCATTAAGATTTCCTTGAAAGATAAGTCCGCAACAGAGTTGAGAGTTATGTAAAATCCACGGAATATCTTGGTAAACAAACTGGAGAGGGCCGCACGACAGACGGAGGGGTCACAGGTGGCAAGCGGTCAGCGAGTCCGAAACGCCTGCTGGGAAATTTTGGAAATCCGTCGAGATAACCCTTTTGGTCGGAACTCATAAGTTAACAACAGTGAAATGGCGTTTTCAGATGCCGACGAGGTAAGATTCGAGATAGGATTGTAATATATTTGGAAAGAGATATCTATTCGGAACGAGAAAAGAATGAGATTTCCGTGGCATCTGTTCTAATAGCATTAGTGAGACGTTTTCTCCTCAAGGAAGAGCAATGGTTCCAATACATTCAGCATGCATATTAATGACATGGATATGCGGGCCAACATTGAAATTCGGACGTTTGAGGACAATGCAGTGATTTACAAATATTAGTAGCTGTAATCAGGGGCGGCAAGCGACACCCGAGGTCACTTTCGCTCTTATGAATAGGTGAGAAATTTTGTAGTGTAGGGTTTTCGAGAATTGGGGGAAAGATGGAGGGAAACCCGGCGTCGACATTTTACCCAATCTTTAACAAGAGAGCTCAAGGGGTCATTCGAATTTAACGTCCCATTCGCCGATCGGCGAACTTCAATTGAGGTGCTCTCCACCTAGCACTAAGTAGGGATCGTGTCATGCCAAAAAAATCCTGCCACTGCGGAGATTCGAACCCGGTCCTCGAGGACGTCAGGACACTAGCTAACGCACCAACCGGATCTCCCAATTTATGAATAAATAGCTCATAATGAATATTATATCTCATTGCGGAAGGATTTGGATGATTTTGGCACCTTGACATGCTGAAAGAAATAGTTGTAATGAATGTTCAGCGTTAACTTTTTTAAAAGTAAGATAACATGTGAACAATTTTCAAGAAACTGGATGGGAGAAACCTATAAACGATTGATACTGTTGAGCTACAGCTAATGCATCGGTCCTCTCAGAGTAAACGTTGGTGGCAAGTTAATAAAAAACCGATCAAACAAACCCTACCGTTAATGCAAAGATTCATGTATTAGGGAACATTGCGTCTAGCAGCGATCAAATATCACCATTCTATTTGGGGCTATAATGACTTTGAAAACACTTTGAGCTATAGGGCTCACATATGAATATCAATTATTTGTTTTCCATCGTGTCCATTAGATCAGAAGAAATTAGAGAAATGCTAATTGTCGAATTAGGAAGACAATAGAATTTTTGGTAACCATTTTTCCCGTAAACGATACTTGGTAGCAATGAATATAAGGGCTAAACTGGGAATACAATTCCTAACATTCATTTACATCAGTGGTTACAATCTCTGCAAGATTCCCTTGAGTAATAATACACATGGTACTAGGAAAGACACAGATGCGAATATTTTCAAACACACCCAAAAATGGAACCATTCGCTTTTACACCACGAGTCCTTTAGTATGTTACAAATGTAGGAATTGGCTTTGTCTTCAAGAACACCCAGGCACAGAATATTATTTCACGGAGAATAACTTCCCAAAGCAAACTCTCGCCTGGTAGGGCTGTGTAATATGACGATACAGGGTTCGTCCGGAAAATAAGTTTATGATGTTCATTGTCTTTTTTGACAAAAGGGGAGTCGTCCACTACGAATTTGTACCTGAACGACAAACTGTAAATGCTGCACTTTACGTCCAAGTGCTCGACAGGCTTCGAAAACGAGTCGCCCGCGTCCGGCCAGCGATCAACCGTATGACTGACAACCTGAGCGACAATGCGCCGTCTCACACCGCGCTTGTCGTGTCGGACTTCTTGGCCAAGCACGGCGTGGCAACGCTGCCGCACCCGCCCTACAGCCCGGACTTGGCACCACCGGACTTCTTTCTGTTCCCGAAGATAAAGAGGAGTTTGAAAGGAACGCGATACGGGACTTTGGACGCCGTCAAAGAGGCCGTGACGACGTGTCTTCGAGAGGTTCCCGATGATGCCTTCGCGGGAGCGTTCCAGGAATGGGAACGCCGCTGGAACAAGTGTATCGACTCACAAGGGTCCTATTTTGAGGAATATTAGCTTGAGATATGTAAAAGTGTAATAATTTTTTTTCCTGAGCTCAGTACACTTATTTTCCGGACGAACCCTGTATATTGATGCCGATACGATATGAACGGTAGTCGATACTTCTTAATATACACAGTATGAACGGTATTAGATCCTGGTTAATATAGCGATATTTTCGATATTTATTGTGATAACAGATGCCGATATATCGATTCAAAACACATTATTGTGGATGTTGCCAGACAAAAGTATCACTATGCTGCTGTATCGTCGAAACCTCAATTTTATTTTAGATCGAATTACGATGTTTGAAAATTAATATCGAACAGCCAGCTCAACGGTTTACAGACTGCGACATCCCACCGCTCTCCCCAGAAAGGCGGAATCCCCTTGAGGGCAGCCTTCTACGCCCACGTCCGTGGCTCCCGCCGCCGTCGTCCAAAAATACGCGCATCCAAACGAAAACACTGGCTCCCGTTGGGTACACGCTGTCTCTCGGGAACATTTAAGTTCGTCCCTCCCCTCTCGGGACTTTCGCCACTCGAAAGCTTAAGGTCTCTGGATCCGTAGCGTCTGTCTGTTACGCCGGTTTAAGAAACATTGAGTCGAGCCGAAATTTGTCGCGTAGGTAGGTCTTTGGCCAAAATTGACCGGAAAAGTAGGAAAATGTGGAGTTGTTTTTGCTCAAATGGCATTCATTTGGGCAACTGTTAGTCCAAAAGAAGGGACTGCTCTCATTGCACGGTTTTTCCTTTTTTTTATTTTTTAAATCACTTGCATTCACGATAAAGATTTGTAATTTTCACTGTTGGAAAGCTAAAGGTATTTATACTCTAAATCTCCTCTGCCTTTATACGTTCATAATAATTTATGCTCAAATATGAAATCAATGTTTTTGCTGACACGTTTTCAAAATAAAAAAAAATCAAACTTGTTACTCTCCGATAGAAAGCGGGAAAAAAGGAAAATTGCATTTCCAGTTAGACTGACTATGGAGGTGACCGTTGGGAAAATTAAAAAAATGATTTTTAATACGTTAAACGGGAAGATAACACCTAAGAAGTGGTATTAGAACTCAGGCATGTGTGAAGGGGAAAATGGGAATGAGGCGGAGATATAAAAGGCAATGCTAATGTTCTCAGAACTCAACTAGACGAACGAACTGAAGTTATTGATAAAATACATGTATGAGAAAATAGATATCGCGCTTTTACGGTTAAAAATAATGAAATGTACTTAAAGAGATACTTAGAGGCAAGGTGGGGAGTCATAAGGAATATTAGGGAGTTAAAGGCAAAAACAGGAAAAAAATTGGGCACTTGTTTGCTCTAATAAGAAAATGCGGAATGCATACATTTGGAGAAATGAAAATAAAGGGAGAAATATTGATATACTCTCTTAAAAAATTGGTACAATATTTTCGGAGGGGAAGGGCTATAAGTGTAAGGTTTAAGGATCATAAAGAAAGATACCAGCTCTTAGATATCAAAGAAGAACAATTTAATGGAACTAATAGATGTTTAAGTAGGTAGGCCGAAAAACTACATGGTAAAACCACTTTTCCCATTTAAGTGAGATAAGAGGAAAATATATATGAATAAGTTCACTTTCCAACACTTTAGCTGCTGGGCATTTGGAGGTGTAAAAATTAAAAATGTGTTCCACTAAACGATTGTAAACAGTTCTCAAAGAGGAAATCGTAGTTGCGTAAATATTTCTAATTTCTAATCATGGCCATTAATTCAATTCGCTATGTAATGCATAATATTTCCCGTTTAATTTCAACAGATATTTCATCTAGTAACAATGTATGAATTAATACTGCGACGGTTTAACTGATACATTTCAGCAGCTCTCTCGCTCACTTTTCCACTTTTACGCGGAGTCTGCCCGAACGTGAAAAACCTCCCAATCTTAATTTTTTACCTCGGAGCGCAGGCATTAAATATGTGAGGTGGGAGCTGGTTTCCCTTCAATCCCTCCTCAGGTGATATACTCGTATCATGATGGCTTTATCCAACTTTATCCGCTGAAGTGCTGGAGCACCATGAACCCAAAAAACTCATGGGGGAAGAAGTTGTTAGCCACGTGGAAAGAGACGGCACACTCCGAGCCCATGTAGAAGTACTCCTTCGCCTCTTGTTCCTCTCCTGCTCCGGGTCCCCCATCAACGGCCTGCCACGGACCCTAATTAGCCGCTTGGGCCTCTTTCGTAAATCCTCGGCGAGTGACCCGACGACGGGGGCTTAGTCAGATCTGGAGCTGTAGAATTTTAAGACATATCGACACCATATCGATATTTTTATCCCATCGATCGAGTTGATAAGAATGATTTTAACGACACGAATCATCGTGAGGCGTTAATTATTCACTATATCGCAATATGGACGATGTTATTGCTGTTACTAAATGGAAGATACATCCGCTGTGACGACATGACCGAAATGTACAACAGAGTCGATTCCTAATTATGAGTGGCATTGCGCGAGATGATATAATTAGCCATTGATAACTGGAATTGGCTTTAAAGCCAATATACCTGATGTGGTGGATGTTACTCGATATAACCGAAAATTATCGCAACGTTGACGCATCGTGGTCACCTCGTTATGCATTTTAAATCGACGGCCCATACGACATATAACTACGCTAAAGACGAGGTAGAACGCACTGCTCCACTGGACGCCACTCCTCGCAGTCCCCGATAGGAACACGGAAGGTCGCCACTTCGGCGGCGAACGGATGAGGCGAGACGACATGGTCAAGGGGAGAATCTAGAGGCAAAGAAAAAAAGCAATCGATTGGACGAAATTCCCGTTTGATCGATAGGCATCGTTCCTCAAAAAGACTACGGGGAATTTTATCGGTCCTCCGACCACATCTGATAACGGTGGAAATTCCACGGAAATAGGGAAACTTGTTTTCCGCTACAAGAAGGAATCTTTTTAATATGAATGTTAAACTCACATTGAACTCTTCATCCAAAAAAAATACACTGAAAGTCTTCTAGTCGTACCAGCATTTAACTTGCTCAAATTTCTTCCTTTCTAACGTTATTGGAATCTGCAATTTCGTTTGACCTTCATTCTTTTAACCCTCCATTAACTTCGATTTTACTTACTCCACTACGAGTGAGCACATACTTATTTCAACCCAAATATTGGTAAAAGTGACCTTCTACTCTTCTCTGTCTCATTCTGGCTCTCTTGTACGCTTTGACAGCTCTTTGATTCATCTTCCTCTTCCCTTGCCTAGGTATTATTAGTCCCTTGACCTTCTTAGCTGTGCCTTTTCTTCGATTTTTCTTTCTCCCCTTCTATTAGGGTCTCAAAGTTACTATAGAATGTGTCTCACGTTCCGCCAATAACCATTTAATGATTATCTGTTTCTAACACTGCTACATATTGCCTTTCCCTCGTCTACTCTTCTGCATGGTCCTTCGTTTCCGACAATCTTTTCATTTGAACCTAAATATTCAATGACAGCATTAGGTTTCGACAGATTCTGTCACTTGTTCTGATTTTCCAATGGTTGATCTCTCCGGCCCATAAAAAGTCAAGGTCCCCAGAAATACTTAATAATTTCCGAAAAACAAATAATATACGAACGTGTGTGAATGTATTTTTTATAAGTGTTCCTACGGCTAATTCTTATTTATTTTAAATATGGATATGTATGTGTGCGTAAAAAATATTTACATACATGCATATTTATTTTTAAGGTAGTCCACCGACTAAGATAGGTTTATGGATGGGCATAACTACATATGTATACACACACATATAAAATCAAAAGGATGTGGGGTGAGGATATGGGAAATACAAAAAGGACACGAACACAAGCTTAGAGTGGGCAGATAGAAAGAAAATGGTTCCAAATAGAGAAATGTTTTCTTCCCCAATAAAATGTTGCTCGTATAACAAAGATACACATCAATAAAAATTTAGAAACAATTAATCCTGATTTTAAGAATTTTCCGATGTTCCCAACCTCCTACATCACTGCTGTTGAGAATTTAGGAAATTACCCAATTACACTTTTCAAGCAATCATAAAGTGAATGAAATCGTACAAAATAAGAATTCCATCGTAAGTCAAGGAATACAGCCCAAGAAATGGTTGAAGAAATAATTACATGGAAATACGTTAAGGAATTAAATAATACTTCATGTAATCGTTTACAGTCTTATATGTAGCATCATGACGTGAGATAATGAATGCAAAACCGCAGTAAGCACCCGAGGTTTGGTTTCTTAGGTGATTGTAGAGCACAACCTGTACTAAGCCCAACGAATTGAAAATCACACAATCAGCATGAGGAAAGGGCTTGTTAGCTCCCCTCCTGCCGGTCGGCTGAGGTTTCCCAGGAAGATCTGAGAGCCAAAAAATCACACAGCTAGAGTGAAGCTGGGGATAGTCACAGGGGATAGAGGAGTCCTCCGATGGTAGACGAACGCTCTGCTCCTACTGGACTTGCAGAGGGTGAATATAATTTCCATTCGATGGGAACGTAAATAAAAAATATAGATAAGCGTGAGTGAGAGTGGGGTGAAGGCCACGGTGTACACAATGGAGGGGGTGATTTAGAGATACGATAATATGAGCGCCTCGGATAATGGGAATTGCATGCATCAACTGTCTGCTGCCCAAGTCCGCGAGTATTCCCCTGGCGATCCAACCGACCGAACGTCCCTCTCTCGAGGCGGAAGTATAGCCAGATGTGAATGGCGCCGTTGACAGTTCAAGGAAGCTGAGAGGAGAATCGATTGACTAGTCGTGTTTTTCACGTCGGGACCTCTACGGTGCCGTGATTTATCCCAACAGAATAAGCTTCAACGGAATATGTTTTAAACATGCACACGAGCATGATTAAATCTCTATTGTGCCTAGTCAGAAGGACGCGAGGCACGCTGAAGAAAGTAGCCGCCCACGAGGTAAGCAACCGAGCGTCTCCTACCGAACACCGCCGTGGTGCATCACTTGCGGCCCGCGCTGGGGACGGCGCTCGAGGATTTATTTTTTTGCCAGCGAAACGATCGCGGGAAGGCTAAAATAGAAACGCATTACTCGAGCCGTTCGATTGTTGTCTAACGGCATCTGATGTCCATTGTATTTGGGTCTTCACTGACGTAAATCTTTTCGTGATAAAGATAAGTAATGCGATGTATAAGCGTTGTCATCATGCATAACCAATGTCGTCGTCTTTATCTAGTTCCCAAAAAAATTCTTGAACGTTCTATGAGATGTGTTCGATAGGATCGATGGCCGAATTCATAGTCAATAATAGAATATCTTAACAAGGATATATATCAACAAGTTTCACTTGGATTCTGTCGAGATTGTGCTGCTAAACAAATTTGAATCAATAACACAGTTTATGGCTTAACTTGGTGGAAAATCTTCATATTAAAATTGAAAAATAAACAACTTGGCTTTTCCACATAGAAGATTTTTATTTACGACCTAGGTTTCGTTATGGTATAACATCTTCATATGAATTACATTGTTTGCATACAGCGTAACAGTTTTGCGAGTTTCCTGAAATCCTGTTAAAGGAATTTTTAATTTTAAATCGCTGACGGTAATGTACATGAAATGAATTGTTGTGGGAAACGAGGGTTCACTCCTAAACCTGTGACAGGTGCTCTAGAACTCCACATTACTTACTGAAAAGTATTGGGTTGTTCAAATACTGCAGGGGAGAGTACAAAAAGTTGACTTGCAGAAATAATATAAAACCATTATTAAAAAGACAGATCCACGGATTCACTAGACTCCGTGGCTGGGATGAGACGGTTTACAGGGTCTCCTCTCTGGAGACTGCAAGCGACAGTCTCAAATCGATGACCTGCCCAGCATAGTTCCTTTAGACTCACCTCAGAAATTCTTCTTGTCTCACCAGCAGTGCCCAATCACTGGACCAAACGTCGAGCTGAATCGCTATCTTGGCAGGGTTTCTCGAGCACATAAATATTTGCCTAGCTTTCCATTCTTTCCTATCCCGTTTCCCTAAATCACTGTCGGTGAACTCTAATCTCCTGTCAAGGAAACATGTTCGGTGTATGGGACACCACTTCCCTCTTGACCCGTGGCCAATTTTGCTTTCTTAAAGAACAAATCGTAGGATCATGCGATCTAGCGGTATTCTTACAATGCATGAACGGCAAGGGGTTCGCAACATGTGGTCTGTGAACCACTCGGACCTTGAGAACAGCTTTGAACCTTGTAGGCCCCTTCCAGTGAAATTAATATTTACTATTAAAATAAGTTTCATTTTTTTAGTAGAAGTTATTAGGGAAGGCAGCCGACGGTTGAAGTCGGGAGTTGAGTATTAGGAACATGCTCACAGGAATTTGTTCTGTGTCATCGACAGTCTTATTTCTCTAGAAAGGATTTCATATACGAGATAGTTAGATCACTTACTCACTCACTCACTCTCACTCGTAGTTAGGTCACTTAATCCGGGTGTTTTACATTGCTGGCAGTTAACCAAGAAATAAGCAGTTTTTAAACTCTTTTCGCGAGGAGAATACACTTGGATGACCTATAATGGAAAATGGTAATCCGTTGCAGAATTAAGGATCAGCGTACAAAAAACATATGTTAAGTAGTTATCTCCAGTAGACAACAAAAATGCGTATTTTTTCGTAGTATCCTGGGTTTCACCCTTAAGTCTCACTTTAAATTTTTCTTACTATTTAATATCATTTTAAATAGTGAAGATGCACAAAAGCTTTTGATGAATTAAGCGTCATAAAAATTAATGTCGACTTTACAGAACATATCACTCAAAAGCACTGCGAACTCAAAGGAAAAAAGGAACTATATCGCCGAGTTCCAAGCGTTCATTGTCGGCCCATACGGGCACACATACACCGTCCCGGTGAGCGATCTGCTCTTCAACTTAGATGAACACTTAGAAGTTTTGCCGATGAGACTGATAAGCGCGTGAATATCTTGTTTAAAATTTAAAATTGATTTCTAAGGGTGACATCGGCATGGAATTCTCACCAAAACGAGGGGAACGCTCCGAAAAAAACCATCATCTCATCATGTGTCATGTTCGAGTTAAAATCGCTAAAAAAATTCAATTCATAATCAGCATTTTTACTGACAGCTGGTGGGACAAAATAAGCAGGGGTTGGTGTCATTATAGGATTAGGGAGGGGGGTTTGAAATGGGTTTCGTCCGAGAGGGTGAGATTTTATCCCCGCGAGATTCACACGTCACCTCTAACCCTTTCCCTATCTCCACTCTATCGCTGGAGAGGGGGAGGAGGGGAAAGAGAGAGGGAAAAGAGACCTTAAAGTTGGCTTCAGAGCACTCGAGAGCAGATTTATTCTCGAACAGAGTGCGAGACATCTCAAGGACTGCGCTGCGGACACCGGATTACGACCGTGGAGACTTCTTGAGGTGGGGAACTCAGACCGTCTTACACGGTCCGTGAGGCTCTTAAGAAAATTTATGGAAAATACAACGAAAAATATCGCAGAGACATGCTCTGCGCTCATTTCAGAGCTCAAAAAAAGGAAAAAATACACTGTTTGCATTTGGGAGCGGTATGCTGTCTTAACCAAGGGAGCGTCGCGAGATTTGCTTGATTGAGGAGTATGCTCAAGTAGGATGGGGCCGAGGGTGAGACGTGGGAGGGTTGGGGTTTAAGGGGATGAAATGGGAAGCAGGAGGCGGGTCGGGTACATCCTGGTTTCTGAACCTTCACGCCTGCCTAAAATATCTATTGAATCTGCGTTAAAGCTATCCCAGTACAGAGCCTAACAGTAGGTGTATCTTTACAGTATATGGTAACGGGAGGATGACAGACCATTAGGCTGAACCCTGGGCTGATGACCGGAGGGCTCGAGTTCGAGTCTGGGTTCAATTCATTATTCAACCTTAGTTGCAACCCAGGCTGGTCGATTTTTCGGGTACCAGATCTTGCTGAGAAACCATGGGCGTTACAGGGAAAGGAACCGGTCCCCATATCCGTATGTGTGAATTTTAACCGCCGAGTTAGGGCTTAGTATTCGGTGATTCTCACTCTCACCCATAAAATCAAACTTCAGATTGATCGCTGTGGTTATACGTTAACAAAAGGTTTCTTTTATATTTCCCTTACGCAGCCTTGCTCTTCAATACTATTTTTAACTCCTCAAAGTAGATGTGTAAACAACTTTTTTGATGAAAGATCTCCTTAACAAGAAGGAGAAACATTTTTACAACAGAACGAAAAATACAATCAGGTACGTTTTTTCAGCATTCAATACATTAGTTTAATATATGGTGGAGTATTTCCGCAACAAAACAAGGAATTTTTACACATAAGTTATTTCAACAGATTATTAAGCTCGATTATTAATTAGATTATAATCTTAATATAATTAAATAGATAATTATTTAGATTATTAATGTCGCAAAATTACAACATGTTGTTACATTTTATTATAGAATTTATTCTAGGATAACTAATTACTGACTTCTCTGAATTTCTACTCATTTACGCTTCCTTACTGTTTGTATTTTGCAAAATTGTACAAAATTGAAAGAAGATGAGAAACAGGGCCGGATAGGGGGTTGTGTCAACTACCTACGACTGTCAATGAAGAAGGCGTTCTCCGAACAATGCATATCGCTTCGAAGAAATGAAAACCGTCGACTATGCCACAGCGGATGAAGAAAATCTCTCTTCCCTTTCCCTCCCTATCACTCGAGTTAAAGACGAGATCATCACTGGAATGCTGGGAACCAGTTTTGGTAGAAACAGTCCGATTCGACCCCTCCCCTCTTCTCCTCCCGCCATGATCGAGATCTGCGATCAAGAGTCGAAAGTGAGAGAGATATGGAGTGTGAGGGAGAGAGAGAGGGTCGCGTGTGTCACAAGGACTGCTCAAAAGCGTACGCCGTAAATCCGTCCTCTCCTTGTCGCGACAGCCTCTCCAATGGCCAAGATTCGCAGGGCTATTTCACTCTTTTCCGCACACACACTTTACGCGAGAAAACCCTTCCCTTCGCATTCCCACCTTCTCTAAGCTTTCGGGTTCCAAAAAAAAGAGGAGGACATGCCTCCTTTTCCCCGCGTTCTGAAATATACATTAATGTTTCTTAGCACTGCCATCCACCCTGTCGAGTACCTACCCCGCAGGAATACGAAAGAAATCTACGGACTATCTCCTGAATGCTCCGCGTATTTCGAGAAAAAAAGAATGTACACTCCTAACCCGTTCGCGTTTTTAAGCATGTTTATTTTGATCTTAGTCCAAAAAACTTCAATTTTATTTGGTTAAAAAAAATAGAAATTGTTTTATACTATACAGGGGGCACTCTAATGTGGGACAATACATTTTGACTTGTCTGCTTACTAAAATGTGCTGTGTTACAGAGTAACAAGCAATGATAAGGGAACAAAAACGTTTAAGATGTAAGATAAAAATTTCTTGTATTTGTGCAAAAATTTTTCAGCTTACGAATACCTTGGTTAAAGATCCTAGAAATTACCTTGAAAGATGGATAAAAAGGTAAGGGTCCATCACGTATTAATGCCTACGTAGTATGAAATTCGCTAATCGGGGAAGGTGTAGCAGTTTCCTCCCCAGTGCCACCTGAAGTTTCTCAGGAGGATAGGGCATCCAAAAAATTGCAGAGCTGGGGTGAGGTTCGAGGTACTCAATTCAGTTCACCGGGATATGAGTCCGGGCCCACCGGTCGAAAGTCTAGTAGTCTACCCAGAATGATAACATACAACCCCGTATAAATATTTACACATATATTTGCTAAAGCAGAAGCGATTATTGGGACTAACAAAAGTGAATGGGCTGAAGATTAGATTACGCCTCAAACATTCTTTTTATTATTATAAGGTAATCTACCGGTTAAGGTAGGTTTACGGATGGACACAACTACCAAATAAATATTTTGTGACTCCTAACAAAACACAATCGAGCAACATACTCTACATCAGGTCCCTCTTCATCTCTGAGTATTTCCTTCCTCCTTTCATCCCGTCCAACATCCCCATCCTGTTCCTGCCCTTTCCTCGTTTGCCTAACATTCTCCCCTCTATTACCTTCTTCAACATCCCACTGCCGCTCAATACGCCTTTATAATACATTCTTTGTTATTACATAAAATATTTTTTGCATGAGAAAAATTATACATAAAGAAATAGGGATGCCACAAGAAACAACTCATACACTTGGGGTGTCACCATTAGAAATTGTTGAAAAACACTAAGATAAACTATAAAGATTTAAAAGAATATGGATGGTCTTGGATTACCAGCGGTTCTCGTCATTGATGCTAAATAATATATTTAAGCAATCAGATTGGGAGAAGAGCCCAACACATCCCGGTTAAGCTCAAATGAATATCTTCCACATCCCAAGTTAAGTTTCATCATCTCATGATAGAATTTTACTACCGTCATTCAAATTTTGAAATTCACAAATCACATACTTAAGTAAAAATAAAAAAAAGTCTTTCTCAGTTGATGTGCCAATGCAGCTTAGTGAAAGATAGATATTTTAAAGATGTGATTTTTTAAAACGAATGGAGGATCTCCGGGAGCGTTTTATTCATTACTCGGTGAGAGACATAGAGAGAGACTTAACGACCGCTAGTCCATTATCTCATCTCTCCGTTCCGCCACTGACAGCAGCAAAAGGAGATAACCAGGCGACTCTGTCCGGCTGTGAATAATATGACCTCTCTTTCTTGTCGTCCCAAACAACGCCAACAACCCCTGGAGTATACGAGTATTCCGGTAGTTTTCACCTGCTTATTGAACTGGCGATAGGTCTCGAGTGAAATCGCTTATAGTGTTGGCCAAAAAATATTTATATTAGAATCACATCGAAATAAAAAATAAACATTAAGACTAATACTCTATTTTACAGTAAACATTCGACGCTGACAATTTTGTTTCCTATAGGTGCGGCGTTTCTCGAAAATGTGGTAAAGAAAAGATACCTGCAAAAGATGGATGAAGATAACGAAGTGGAGGTTCGGACGAGCTGAATCGAAATAAGATCATTTATATCGATTGATATATCGGGAAATGGACTCAGATGATCTACGACCATGTTATTTCAAGGTATTCCACCTATTAACGATAGGTTTTGGACGGTCGCTAGAGAATAATATCTTCTGGCTATCAGGAGAACTTCCATTTTATTGCCTAACATTATTTTTTCATTCATTCACACATTTTACCTCCCTTCGTTTGGTCTGAAAGGGCAATTATCTTTCTTCATCTCACCCGCTTCAACATTCTTCCTTCTATCACGGCCTTTAACAACCCACTACCCCATTAATTATTTCCTCCACCTACTTTTCTGCTTTTTTAGGATGTCCTCTGGTAAATGACCTTCTTCGCTCATAGTGTTTATAACGTTAGCGTTTTTATTCCTCTCTGCTTAAGTTATTTTATCCAATCTTCGCCACAACCACATCTTAAAAACCTCCAATTTACGCTCACCTTCTTTCAAAACGTTCAGGTCTCAAATCCATGAAGCACTGCGATCCATGTTTGTCCTTTCAAAGCTTTTCTTTACGCATTTACTTAGTGAACCTACCAATATTTCTCTAGGAGTCAGCGAAACACGTCAGCCCTTACACCGCGTACATGCTTTAGTCCAAGGAGAGAAATGAATATATTTCCCTCGTATAATAATATACTTTAATTAGTAAACTACTGTTTAAGGTAGGGTTTTCATGGATGTAGACTGAATAATTATATATTTCTTCGCATATCCTAACGAAATAAAATCTGACACTTCAATAAACCCTTCTTTGATTACGCATTCTTCCTTCCTCCCTTCATGCCCGACATGCTCATTGAGTTCGTACTGCTTCATCTCCGTATTATCTTATCTTATGGTTCTCCCCTCTATCACAGTCTTCAACATCCCATCCCCAATCAAAATGCTCTGCATCAACATTCGTGTCTCCTTTGGATCTCTACCAACAATCCTCACTCCTCCACCACTACGCCTAGTACTTCTTCGTTTATTATCCTTAAGGTCCATTCCACTTTTTCAATCCCTCTCCACTCCTGCATCTGATAAGCCACTAATAAACATCTACCATCTTGCTTCAACGACTATTTTATAGTGCTGTACAAAACTACGTTCCAAATTAATTTTGCTAATCTCTTCCTGGCATCCTTACCCAATGTTCCTGTCATCAATTCCACCCTCCTCGTAAAAGTTTCATGGCACACAAATTACACTATAATTACTCTTCAACGGTTTTGGAGTGAACTCGAAAGGGAGTGGGGCTGAATTCATTTACACCCATGGGATCTTAGTTGGACCACCCCCACAAGTGTCCCTCCGATAGTCCCCTTGAGTGTGTTGGGCGTGCATCCCTTCCTTTCCTATTTGATTTCCCTCTTCCCTTGGCGATTCTTCACTCCGGATCGCCAAACAAAGACGAGCGAGGAATACGCGCGCACATATATTTTATATTTACGTCCACGTCCGCGTGAGATGCGGGGCGACGGGGGAGGCTAAATTGAACCCATGCGGAGCCAAAGAAGAAAATTTATGAGGCAGTTTCATTAGCCATTGTCAGCTCCATTAAGCCCCACTTCCCTCCCTCTTTCCCTCCCACTCGACCGCTTCGGCCGTCGAATCAACATCTCTCTTCCCCCTCTCCGGGAAGACTTATTTTATTTTCTTCCTAATATATATGATGAAAAAGCCGCTCTTTCGCAAAGTGTTTTATTTCATCCCCGTTGAAGTCCCCCGCTGACTTATGTGAACTATCTAATTCTCGCATCCCATCCCATCCAGAAAATGCCCTCCCTCGGCGACCGTAGCAACGGCCGGGACCTGCGGATGGTCCGGTCCGGGCAATTGCCCCATGTCGTCCGAAGGCGACTGGTCCAAGTGCCGTGAGTTCCGCGCCATCACGTATCCCACGCCCAGAAAAGAAGATACACTCGACGTGCCACCATCACGGACTCCTTACGCAGATGTTTCTCTAACGTATGATTCGTTATTTTCAGATTTCAGACCCTTATTATCGATTTGCGTGAGAGTTTGACAAAGAACATGCGTACACATAAGGCAAGAGTTAAATTATTCCATAAATATATTGGAATATTGGTATATACATGGAATTCCAAAATCATACTTTGCCTAACGAAGATGGCTCATCCATCGAAGCGGCGTCGCGACTTACTCTTTTCCTCTCTCCTTTCCCTTTTTCTTTGATTCTCCCTCAACTAACTTTTGTTCCCCACAACCTAACTTTCACTTTCGCTACAATAAATTCCTATCCCCATGACCACCCGTCTTCTCATTCCGCTCGGACGCAGTGAAGTGCCACCAAAATCCAGATGGTCCTACAGGCACAAATTTCGGAGGGATTCTTCAGCGAACGATCCCAATCCGTTGACTCACCATTCCCCTTTTCAATCCTCACCCATCCCTCATCTTACGTACATGCACTCCTCATCTATCCCAAATGTCCACTGAAAAATTATTGGTCATCGAAAAATATAAATAGATAAATACCAAACTTGAGATTTACTGTAAAAATGCATTCCAGTTAGGTTCAATGCAATATATTTTTAGTTGAGTTAAATTCCAAAACCTGATCAAATTAATTTCAGTAAAAAATAATATTTTTAATTTAATCATCAAGTCTATGTAAAAAAAATACTCCCGCAAAACGCTTGTCAAACACTGTGTCCTTTTCCCAATTTAGAAGCTGACGGAAGTTTATAGACAAACATGAAAATCATATTTCATCTTGAGGGCAACATACACTAATCAGTTATGCACATATATAAGAGATAACAAATGATAAAAAAATTGGTGAGCGCACGATTCGAGTTGATTAAAATTCCTAACTGCTTTCACTATCACCCCGATGACCAATAAAGAGGAGTAGAAAATAGAGTTTGAAGAAAAAGACGAAAAAGAAGAACTTGATGTAATGTGAGAATCTTGAGAAATAATAAATTTGATAAAGGAATAACGGAAATAAGGTGATATGTGGAAGACCAATAATATACCAATACGTAGGCTACATAAGGAGCCATGCTAGACATGGAAAATGACCTCAGCTATTTTGGCAGCCTTTCATAATAACTTTAAGGAGGGAAGGCCTATTAGGGAGTAACCGAGTTGGGATTGGACAGAGAAGAGTCGAGTACTGCACTAGGCCAAGATGACAAATGGAATAAGGCTTAATTTTGTGTCCAATATAATAGAATCGAATATTTCTTTGTAATTACGAACACTTTTTAAAATCGGTAGAGCCAATATTGACAGCCTCCTGTCACCATAGAAACCGGTAGTACAACAATAAAAAGTGTGAAAAATGACTTAGAAGCATTTATTCCCATAATAACAGTCGGCCAGTCATCGGATTGAAATACTGAGGATAAGGCTGTTCTTCAGCGATTCCATCCTTGAGAGACTGCGACGCCACCACTTACTCCATTCCACTCCTCGGCTCCCCGCTGCCATAGACGCTCTCGTTCTCATGTTCAACTGACTCTGTTCAGCCTTATCTCTCGACTGACGGCGGCAATTTATCGATCCTTTATAAATAAAGAAATCGCGGATGTCACGAGGCACCGAGATCACCTTCTGTCCGTTCTTGCTATTCAACTTTCACTCTTCGCATTCATAATCGTATCTCTTAGAGCGCTGCCCGTAAACACGCACGTACACCCACTCGGAACGTTAGTATATTTATTTTATTTCGAGTCTATAACGTGTGAAATTAGGAGATTTCTCCGCCGACAAGCAAGGCACGTTAAAACAAATATCTTCATTTATAAAAATGGAGAGAGGATGACATAAATCTGCATTTACAAGAGCCGCTTGCCTGCCTTTTCCCGTGCATAATAACATTTTATCAATTTTAGTATTTTCAGGATCGAGGCTAACGATGTTTATGGCCACTTCATTTAATTCCTTGAAGGATATTTGAAGGACGAACGTTTAAAAAATCCATCATTCGTGATACCACGCTTGTTCTTAAAACTCTGCGATCTTGTTTCATCAATTTGGAGCGTGCGTTTCTTTTCTATGCAGACATTATTTTGACAGCCTCTCTTCCCAACAATTTTAAATAGTCGCAACAGAGACGGGTGTCTACTTATGATGGAAAGAGATGAGTAAAACTACTTATGCCTCCGCGCTTGAATCACCGAGGTTTTCACGACAGTAACACTCCTTATTCCCCAACTAGCATTTTAAGCGGCGTAAATATCACTTATTATTGGTTTACTTATCCAAGATATGCTTAGTAGTGACCCAAAACTATTACAAAACAACTGTTTTCACAGGGTTTAGCTCTTCGGAAAAACTCAATAAAACTTGCATTTTTATAAATTATTCTTCATCTCCATATATATACCATCTTCATAGTGAAGTAATACGCTAATAAAGTTATAAACATACTTTTTAAACATTCATTTTATAACCGTTAATATCTGTTGCATTATTATTTGACTTATTGACACCGTTAATACTGCTCTTGTAACTGATACTCCTTTTATTATTTTTAAATGCTGTGTATGATAATGAAATAAGTGAAAGTGGGAATTTTAGAATCAACATTTCGCTCAAATGTGGCCACTTGTTCGTCTCTTTCTCACGCCCTAAGAAATGAACTCACTCATTTCCATGGCATTTAACCCTTTTGAATTTCCCAGCTCGCTAACGTCGTAGGCAGTCCGAAACTAGTTTCTGATCGCCACCTCCTCTTTGCTCTCCTCTCGCCACTCCAAATGTTCTATTTCCTCCACAACCCATCCCCTCCATTCCATTCCACTCACCCCACCACCCTATTCTAATTCCCACCTCTCAAAAGTTCGATTCCACTTAATTCCTCGCGGTGTGGAAAAAAGCAAAATTTCCATATTTGTGTAAATGTACGAGGGAAACTCTTCAATGTTGGTCTCCCCATTTGCCAAGGGGATTACTACGTACACCGGCTGCTACCAGTCCAGAGGAAATTCTCACTCAACAGAAAGAACTATCCGCTATATTTGAAGTGGGGGTGAGGGAAGGAAGGGGGAGGAGATAGCGCTGCTCCGACAAAATATTTCGTTCTGAAGCTGTGATTATTTTCCTGTCACGGCCTGAATTAAGAAAGGAGCTTTGCCGCATTAGATAATAGAGGACTGATGACTTCGACCGGCTGTTTTAATCTAGCTTCCTCCACCTTAGACAAGAGAAAGGATGAAAAATATAATCAAATCACTCAATATCGTAGTGAGAAATCCCATTTTGACGACGTTTAAACGGTAATCTAAGGTGTCCCGGGTAAATTGATTGGAGCAGATCCTACAACTTTCTTGGAACATTAACAGACTCTTAGGAAAGGTAAATGGACTGAGAAAAATATACGCGGGCAACTGAGAATCAAAAACATGGTTACCTATAGAGAAGAAAGATCATATCCCTTAGATGACACTTTGGCTCTTCTTATGAGATTAACAACACGATTTTTGTCCAATATTTATGCGAGGTAGGAGAGAGTATGTAAACACGCACACATATGCAGACACACACACACATATATACTTGTGTAACGTTTCGATACATATAATCTAATTGCTCGTGCGTAGGAGAAATGCGCAGGCCGACAGAGAGGAGGAATCCAATATGGAGGTGTCATCAGGGTGTTAATTATTGTAATTGTAAGGAAAAAACAGCAACAATTAATCGCAGATTGACGGGCTACCCATGTTATATAATAATTTTATGTAGAGGGATTCGAGAAAGGCGTTACTTCTTTTTACAGAAGGAAAGAAAGGACAGTAAAAACACAGGAAGAGTGCGTTACGCGTGTAATTAATGGGCATCCTAGCCCACCACTCCCATGTCTTGGCCCTCCGCCCACGAGAGAAATGCCACGGCGAATTTATGGAACTGGCCAGTGGTGCGACCCGCGGAAAAGGGGTCGTAAATTCCGATTATTATTATTCGATACGTACAGAGCTGAATTGCGTTAGAAAGACAACCTGTACTCGGGTACCCACATTCACCAATTCATCCTATATCACACAGCGGATCGTTTTACGAACGATTCCGTGGCCACGTGCACCTGTGTGTTCCGAAACACTTGGGTTTCCCTTGTGGATGGCCAATGGGATCGAAATTATCGAGCCATTGATTTCGTTATATCGCAAGATTTCCGATATGATTTTTGGTTACTGCGACTCGATAACGATAGTTATAGTAAATTAAAAATGTCAATTTAAAAAATCAATACTTTATCGAATCGAGTACTAACTACCAACATGAAATTGTTTTTTCACCACTCCTTTCCTGCCACCGACGCTCCGAATACATACATTAAACCTCCTTTCCTTACACAACCTTATGTCAAAGCTTACCCAAACGCGGTACTGCATAAAACTGTGAAAGAGTACCAAGAACTTCTTTCCAACATGAGTTTTCTTTATCTGCTTTCCTTTTTTATATCCCGCATCCCAATTATAATCCAATCAGTATAGCTTAATGCCAGAAACGGTATCACTAGAAAAACTCCATCTTTCCTCCGAAAAATTTCATGACTTGGTTGAAGCACGGTACTTGAACCCGGTCCCACTACCCATTGAGCTATCACGCCCTCCCTAATGATTTGAATTTATTCCAGAAATTATAAGAGGGATTAAATTGCGCATACTAGACTAAGAAATCGGACATTAAAAGTTTTTCTATTAAATGCCGTCCTCCATGGCAATGGATCAGTCTAGAGGTGCAATTTATTTTGCATTGTCTTTGCATTTGCATAATTATAATTTAAAGATTTTATTTCAATAATTAAAAATTATATAATACTTCAAGTATCAAAGCAATTGTAGAATATCAAATTTTGATTTGCAATTAGGCTTAATGTACTTTTCATTTAAAATACAGATTTGGTTCAATTGCTAATTTTACGCACGGGAAGTATAAGGTAAATCTTTCAAATAAAACAATGAAATAGGAATTTATCGATCATCGTGAGACTCATACGAAATATATATCCAAGAAGAGGAGGAGCCAATCATGCCAAATCATCTTCTGAATGAAAAAATGCAAGCAAGATGAGCATCTATAGTCTCTAGCATCTCGTGTTAAAATACGTCAAGTCCAACATTTATGAAAGTCGGAAAAAAAGCCAGCATTTGTAAAATGAAACTTATCATCCAACTGTTGAATCACAGCCAAAGCTATAAAAGCTAATCCGCAAATAAATTGAGTTAAATTGACTTGATATCGTCCGGCATAGAAACAGGCGTCCCACAAAAATGTCATTGCATGCAAATGCACCGCAGTAATATCAAGATTTACATTTACCGGAATAGTTATAAAATAAAACAAGCTCCATTGACCGCTCGCGAACTGGATACATACTATATCCTAGATAGCCTCTCGATATGATGATATCTAAGGTAGAAGAAACGAGTATACTACTTAAATATATACATATAAATTAATATATATATATAAATATGTATAACTATATATACCAGAGGTCTTGAGGTTATTGCGGTCCATAATTGGCCAAACTCAATAAATAAATATATATATATAGTTGCGGTGGTCTGGTGGGTAGAGCGTTGGACTACTGACCGGAGGGTCCCGGGTTCGATTCCCGGGCAAGGTTCTTTGGGCACCTGCAGCTCAACCCAAGCTAGTTGATTTTTCGGGTACCAGGTCTTCCTGGGAAACCATAACCGGCACAGGGAAAGGAACTGGCCCCCCTACCCTGATGTGTGAATATTCACACGCCGTCGGGCTTGGTACATGGGTGAGCTCTACCATCACCTACTAAACCGACTTTCGGGTTGATTACTGTGTTTTTTATATCTATATAATAATATCTTCTTCTTCTATATACTGTATAAAACCATAAACACAGTAATCAACCCGAAGGTCGGTTTAGTAGGTGATGGTAGAGCTCACCCATGTACCAAGCCCAACGGCGTGTGAATATTCACATATCAGGGTAGGGGGGCCAGTTCCTTTCCCTGTGCCGGTTATGGTTTCCCAGGAGGATCTGGTACCCGAAAAATCAACAAGCTTGGGTGGAGCTGCAGGTGCCCAAAGTGCCTTGCCCGGGAATCGAACCCGGGACCCTCCGGTCAGTAGTCCAACGCTCTACCCACTAGACCACCGCGACCCACCTTCTATATATATGTATATATATATATATATACACACACACACACGCACGAATACACATATACATACATAGTGGTTCGCGGTAGTCCAGGGGTAGAGCGTTGGACTACGTTGGAGGACCCGGGTTCGATTCCCGGGTAAGCCTTTCTGGACACCTGCAGCTCCACTCGAACTATGTGATTTTTCAGGTACCAGATCTTTCTGGGGAACCATAACCGGCACAGGGAAAGGAACCGGCCCCCATGTGTGTATATACATGTATATATATATATATGTATATGTATAGCACTCTGTACTACTGAGTAGGAATGGAGATGAAAATTCTATCCCGAGTGCGACATCCTAGATGCTGCGGTAAAAAATGTCAATAAAGGGATGCGGAACTAATCTATTGCTATTTGACAAAGGCGACAGCAATAGCAGAGAAGAGAAGATTAGAATGCTAGAAGAGATTTTCGTCAGAAGAATGATAACAATAAAATGGACTGAAGTGGCATATAATACACGTAGTCTGGAACTGGCTGTAGTAGTAGTCTCGCCTTAGGGTAGTTTCGCAGCAGTCAGAGGCATTACACACTGCTGCATATATAAACCCTGCCTAACATGATGCTAAATACCCTTAAGCCCCATGTGTCACATTGCAATAACTCGTTTTCAGCTTTGCACATATCTCCTACCTTAATTTGATACAAAAATCTCTATTCTATTCCTCCCACTATTTTCCTATTCCAGCATTCTCCCCTCTATTACCGTCTTCGGCATCCCATTGCTCCTCAGTATCTCCTGCATCCACACGTCCGGTTTTTTTGAAACTTCTCCCATATTCCTCCTTCCTCTACAAACAGATAGCAACGCCACAACGCTCATCGCTTGTTTTCCTTTTCACCCATTTTATTTTTTACATTCTTTTCTATACCAACATCTCAAAAGCCTTCCATCTACGCTAATGCTCTAGCCTCAAAGACTAAGTTTCTAAGTCACACAGAACTACGCTCCAAATTTAAGTTTTCACTAGCCTTTACTTTACATATTTACTTAAGGTCCTCATAATTAACACCCTCTTCTTAGAAAAAGCATCTTCTCCCAACCATACCCTTTTTTCACTGGCCTTACTACTTCGCCCATCTTCTAAATAGTTCTATCTGTTCTAGTTTATGCTCCCCCAACGTTAATGTTCCTCCTGACCAGGGATAAAGGATGTTTTCTGTCCCTCTCCCAACACTCTCCTTTTCGTTTCTGTGAAATAGTAAATCAGTCACAATCTTCGGTACCCTCACCTCGTGAGTACTCTGTAATTGGAAACTTGGGGCTCGGACTACAGAACATAATTTTATGTGGATGCACCAAAAGTTTCAATCTCATCATTACTTGTTTCCACACAGAGAACCAGAAAACCACGCAGTTTACGTGAGGGAAGAGCTATAGAGAAAAGCAAAGAATTAGTCGCGAACAACAGTTGCTAGGGAATGTCAGCGCAATGGGCTATGAAAAAATTGACAGATTGGCACGGTAAAGTTTTTTTTTTAGAGCTTCTACAAACCAATTCTCGGATTGATAACCCGTGATGATAAAAACATTTGGAACGTCGACGTCAACATCAACAAATTATCCATCTAAACTTTTATACGGCTTTGAAGGGACAGGAAAGAATACTTTGAGATATTTCTGTGTAACCGAAACCTCTAGGAGCTGGAAAATTCCGATAGATAACTTGAATTGTTGGAAAATTCAGTAAATAACCTTTGATTTATGGTATTTCACTCCGGGCAAATGATCGGAGGGAATTCTCCTCTGCTCTACTTTCTTGGAGTCAGTAATGATCATCAATGGAAAACGGTTGATGCGCCATTTGTTCCACAGTAGATTTGAGGGCTTAACTTCTTCAACTGCGACATCTACCACACCATGAAGATTCAGTAATGATCGCTGAGGCACTGTAACCTACCTAAAAGAAAGAATTAAAAGAATGCAAATTAAACGGTACTAAATCATCTAAAGTTACATATGAAATACTTCAATATCATCAGTGCAGGTTAGCAGCCGGCGCTGTTGCTATTAGGCGTGAGCTCGCATCACCCGAGAGATTGGAGTAAACCATAAACACAGTAATCAACCCGAAGGTCGGTTTAGTAGGTGATGGAGAGCTCACCCATGTACTAAGCCCGACGGCGTGTGAATATTCACACATCAGGGTAGGGGGGCCAGTTCCTTTCCCTGTGCTGGTTATGGTTTCCCAGGAAGACCCGGTACCGAAAAATCAACTAGCCTGGGTGGAGCTGCACGTGCCCAGAGTGCCTTTCCCGGGAATCGAACCCGGGACCCTCCGATCAGCAGTCCAACGCTCTACCCACTGGACCACCGCGACCCACAATACATTCTTCAGGTCAGCCCTGAAGAAGGCCTCGGAGTAGGCCGAAAGCACAAATAATCTACAATGTGAGTGTTCTATTACGTGTTATCTGTTTTATTCTGTGTTTTATTGTGCCGTCCAAAAGTTATATATATATATATATATATATATATATATATATATATATATATATATATATATATATATATATATATATATATAGGGGATAGAAATACAAATAAAGTACGAACACAGGAGAAGAGGGGAAGGAGGAATCAAGTAGATCACGAATGCAAAAATATTTTCTCGACCGGGACTTGAACACCTTCTTCTAGCTATGCTATTTATATATATATAAATATATATATTCAAACTTGAAAATCCCGCCATACGGCGCACAAATATTCATTCAAACAGAAATAGGTATAAGGAAAGGGGATAGGAAAACACATAAAAGGCGAACACAGGACATGTGGGGAAGGCGGTTTTTGAGCAGATCACGAAAGTAAAAATATTTCCTTATCCTTACTTTCGTGATCTGCTCAAAAACCGCCTTCCCCACATGTCCTGTGTTCGCCTTTTATGTGTTTTCCTATCCCCTTTCCTTGTACCTATTTCTGTTTGAATGAATATATATATAAAACCATAAACACAGTAATCAACCCGAAGGTCGGTTTAGTAGGTGATGGTAGAGCTCACCCGTGTACCAAGCCCGACGGCGTGTGAATATTCACACATCAGGGTAGGGGGGCCAGTTCCTTTCCCTGTGCCGGTTATGGTTTCCCAGGAAGATCTGGTACCCGAAAAATCAACTACAAGCTTGGGTGGAGCTGCAGGTGCCCAAAGTGCCTTGCCTGGGAATCGAACCCGGGACCCTCTGGTCAGCAGTCCAACGCTCTACCCGCTAGACCACCGCGACCCGACTATATATATATATATACACATATAAAAACACACACACACACACATACATACATACAATGGATTCATCTTCTTTCGGCAGCACTTTTGAGTTTTTTTAAATTTTATTGAATGAACATTTTTATTTGCGTACCGCATGCACATATCAATGTGGTTTTTAAGAAGTATATGTTACATGCATTCTAATTTAAATTTAGTGTCTGTGCATATCTTCTCCAGACCCCAATAATATAGCCTTAGAATGGCCAAGCACTAAGAAAACAATATGGTTAAAAAAGGCAGGAGTTTGCGAAAAGAATCGATAACAAACTAGCTTATTTGTCCATCATCTCAGAGATTTCATTGGCCCTGGGGAGTTGTTTTCGCTGTCATCGGAATAATTCTGATTCGGTAACTAGTGAGTTGCGGGGCAAAGTTACGAACGATCCGAGAATTTGTCGTGCTTGAAACGGTCGGAATCATTTCTGCTGTCCTCTCGATTGCGTTTATCTCACCTGGAAGACGGTGGTCGGAATAACAAACCCGGTTGGAGACATTTAAACAACATGGCGGACGTAACAATGTTCACGTATGCGGTTCCCAACATCTATGGGGAAGAAATAATGGAGGAGCGAGCGGATGGCGCATGAAAGCTCATTTTCCCGTGAGCTCCGGGATCTTGATTGGTCCTGGCCAGTATTCGAAGGAGGCAATTATTCGAATACTGCGAAGTTCAGGGGAGAGTGTTCAATAACGCGTCTTGTCGTCCGCTGACCGTCCCTGACCGCGCCTCCTCCCCCCTCAACCATCCACATCGACCCCACTCACCTCTCTCTCTCCCTCGTGCGCGACGCCATAAATTCCCAACTCGACAGCTCGGAGAGTTTTGCGCGCGCACGTACGCTATTCAACGGGCCACGGCCCCATAGCATTCGTCCTACCCCTTACACATACAATATGCCATCAAACAGCGCCAGTGCTTCTTTCCCCATTCCTCTTTCTCCTCCTAACAGGGCTACGCAATATAACGATATATCGACACATTTTCGATAATTTTTCACATCGGCCAGATGAATTCGCATTACTTTTAATTAACGATATTTTGATATAATTAAAAAGCAAGTAAAAGCAGAATTATGTGAAGACTACATGTCTACAAGTTTGAATCCATGCGGGGAAAATGTAGTACTCCAACTCAAAAACAAACTAATTGACAAGAGGGCAAATGAGTACTTAAGCGGCGAATTTAGTTTGGGCTTAGGAAGGGAAGGTGTGCGCGTGATGCAACAGGAATAATGATTTCACTAGTAGAAAGGGAGATTTTGAGAATGCATTTGGCAGAGTAAACTTGGTACAAATAATTGACAACTTGCCCATGTTAGGAGTACACTGAAAGTACAGCCGAATTACTCGGAACCAGCGAGACATTGGAATGGCAGGAGGCTGGGGTGAAAGTAGGTGGGGAACTCATTACATTCAGTTAAATTTGCGGAGCGTTAGTTAGGTTTTGAGCCGAAAGGTTGCAAGCATTAATAAGCGAATTGCAGAGTAAGTATCGTCCGTATGGGATGGGAATTAAAAATAAGGAAAAGAAGGTAATGAGATTCTCAAGAATAAGAAATGCTAAGCTAAGCATAAAATTTAAGGGACATGACACAGAACACAGAAGTACTCATATTCACCTATTTTGGAAGTTTTTTAGACGAGGGTGGGCAGAGTAGTAGGGACGTTAGTATAAGAAGAATTGCGTTATGAAAAGACCGTTTATAACAGAGTGGGAAGTGGAGACAGACACTTTGAGTAACGATGTCAATAAAAGACTCATGAAAACTTTAATATGGAGCTTAGTTTTATATGGTTCAGAGACTTGGTCGCCAAGGCAGGAAGATAAACGTAGATTGGAGGCTTCAGGGAGGAGGATGGGGATGAATGGAGAAGAATGGAGAAAATAAAATGGACTAAAAAGAATACAAATGCTGAAGCTCTAGGTGAAGACAGACGACAGTTGGGTGAATTTAAATGATACAAGACAGTGAGTTCAGGATATACTGGGATGGCAGTGGAATGCTGAAAGCGGTAATGGAGGTGAACATGCTCGTAAAACGAGTTACAGTGAGTAAAAGAAAGGACGTTAAAATGAAATTAGGGACGTGGTAAGTAAACAGAGATAAAAAATGAATTTAATGTACTATGTTGTGCGAGTATTAAGGGTATTTTGTGCCATGTGAATCAGGGTTTATGAGTACAGTAGAACGAAATCTAGGTTACATAAAAAAACCTAACTCAAGCTGAAAGACTAGTAGTAAAAAATATATTTAGTGTATATAATAATAGTTGATATGACGATAAAGTAGAAGACTACTGAGTAAATCGAGGAGACGATTTGTCGATATGACTACATCGGCTATATGTGCGAAATCAATTGTGATTAATTTGACTCAATATACCCAAAAAAGATAATCCTATCGGCGTATCTTCCCCTACTCCACATGTATTTTATATCGAAGGTCGATACTAGACCGAAAGAGGAAAATCTTATCCCCCCTCCCCTTACCTCATACTCGTGTCACTTTACGGAAGGCATACGAGAAGAAATTAACTCAATCTACCCTGAAATTCCTTGGCTGGCTATAAAATCCATCTGAAACCTTCAATGCCTATTCTATGGTTATACAGAGATTTTTTTCCAATGCTTGTGTAAATCCACAATTTCCGGTGAAATGGACGCGTTTCCCTTAAATGTGCAGCTTGATTCTATAAGGACATATAATATTTCCTTCTGATACAAGTAACAACTCAATCTCCAAGGTACTTTTCGAACCACTGATACAGGAGGTGATTTCATAAAGCTTTGCGCAATTAACACTTAATATTAATAAACGGTTAGAATTTATTAGAGAAATTATATATTTCAAATATTAATTGTAAGTGGAGCTACTATCAGGGATGATAAGATAATATTTCACTGGTGGCGATTCGAACAAGCATGTCTATGCATTCAGAGCGAACTGCAGGCAAATAACGTTTATAACCATAAACAGAGTATTCAACTCAAAGGTCGGTTTGGTAGGCGATGGTAGAGCTCATCCAGTACTAATCCCAACGGCGTGTAAAATTCACACATCAGGTTAGGGGGGCGAGTTCCTTTCCCTGTGTCGGCTATGGTTTTCCAGGAAGGTAAAGTAACCCAAAAATCACACAGTTGTGGAGTGGAGCTGAGGGTGTCTAGAGAGGCTTACCCGGGAATCAAACCCGGGCCCTCTGGTCAGTAATCCATCGCTCTACCAATGGACTACCGCAAGCCTCAAATTAAGTTTATAATACAAAAAAATTATGCACAAAAAAACCTCAAACTGGGAGATATATATATATATATATATATATATATATATATATATATATATTCGCAGTGGTCTAGTGGGTAGAGCGTTGGACTACTGACCGGAGGGTCCCGGGTTCGATTCCCGGGCAAGGCACTTTGGGCACCTGCAGCTCCACCCAAGCTAGTTGATTTTTCGGGTACCAGGAACTGGCCCACCCCTACCCTGATGATTGAATATTCACACGCCATCGGGCCTAGTACATGGGTGAGCTCTACCATAACCTACTAAACCGACCTTCGGGTTGATTACTGTGTTTATGGTTTATATATATATATATATATATATCCCCTCCCATGGACTACAACCTTGTCGTGGTGGAAGGGCTTGTGTGTTCCGATGACCCCTAGAGCTGTGCTGGCGGGAGTAATAATAATTACTCCTGGAAGGGTCACCCATGCCAGATAGGTCGAAGGTTAGGAGCCAGACGAAAGGTAGTCCACGCAGCGTCTGTTCCTCAGTGAGGCGGCTGCAATGGCGTCTGACCCCAGTGGGGCGGCCATTAAGTGATGGTGTCACGTTAAAAACACTATTGAGGAAGGCAACGGGAAACCACCTCAATTATGATTCCCAAGAATATTATGATGGGCACTATAGATAATATGAGTCCTGGCAACTACGGGACACGGCCCAAGAGGCCGTGTGTCGTGCCCGGCAGCGGGAGAGGCAAGGCTTCCGCGGTCGTCATCCCACGAAACCCTTTCAGGGAAGAAATAACTTCAGCAGGACAGAAGACTCAGAAGAAGGCGAAAGTAGTTAGAATAGGAACCTGGAACGTCAGGACAATGTTGAGGAGAGGCAAATTAGAAAATATTAAGCGAGAGATGGAAAGAGGTAGCATAGATGTTTTAGGCCTCTGCGAGGTGAGATGGAAGGATAGCGGGGATTACTGGAGTGACAATTATAGAGTAATATACAGCGGCGGGGATGAGAGCCAACGAGGGGTTGCCGTAATTTTAAATAAAGGGGTAGGAAGAAGCGTAGTCAACATAGAGCAAGCGACAGATAGAATTTTACTCGTAGAGATTAAAGCAGAGCCGACGAACTTGGTCATTATTCAGGTATACATGCCACCGAGCAACCACAAGGAGGAAGAAGTCGATAGGATGTATGATGAGTTAGAGGATATCATCGCGAGTGTTCCTGCAGGGAAACATTTGATAGTGATGGGGGATTGGAATGCGACGGTAGGCGAAGGAAGAGATGGTGGTGAGGTGGGGGACTATGGGTTAGGCACGAGGAATGAACGCGGGGAGAAAGCAATTGAATTCTGCAGGAGACAGGGGTTAGTCATCACTAACACATGGTTTAGACAACACAAAAGGCGTAGGTATACATGGAAAATGCCAGGTGACTCAGAAAGGTATCAGTTAGATTATATTATGGTTAGGCACAGGTTTAGGAACAGTGTGATAAATTCGCACAGTTTCCCAGGAGCGGATGCGGACTCTGACCACAATTTAGTTGTTATGAAATGTAATGTTCGTTTCAAGAAGATAAGGCAAGGGCGGCGGGTTAAAAAATGGAATTTAGAAGCAGTAAATGAATTAACGAGGAAGGAGTATCAGGAGGCTGTAGAGAAAATGATGGATGACGGTAAAGAACTGAGTATTATCGAAGAAAAATGGGAATGTATCAAGAAAGGGATATTGGAAGCCGCTAAAGACACTATAGGAACCGTTAACGGGAAAAGGATAAGGAAACCATGGGTAACGGATGAGATGATTGCGAAGATGGATGAGAGAAGAAGATGGAAAAATGTAAACACAGAGTTAGGCAAAAGGAAGTACAAAGAGTTAAACAATAAATTGAGAAGGGCCACAAATAAAGCAAAAGAAGAATGGTGGAAAACGCAATGCGAGGATATGGAAAGTTTACAGAAGAAGGGTGAAATTGGTGCTCTATACAGCAAGGTTAAGTTATTATCGGGAAGTAAGAAGGCAAGAGCTGTGCTAACAGTTAAAGATAAATGGGGTAAGATAATAGTTGAACCAGGAAAAATCCAAGAGAGAAGGAAGGAATATATAGAAACACTGTATGGTAAAGAACTTAGGCCGACAAGGTTAGACATAGAAAAGGAACATGACGTAGAAGAAGATAGCTTAGGTCCAGGCATACTCGACGATGAAATAGAAAGGGCATTAAAGGAGATGAAAGCAAATAAGGCTGTGGGGGTGGACAATATTCCTGTAGAAATGTTGAAATGGTTAGGGAAAGGTGGGAAAAAGGCCATATATGGACTGATTCGTAGTATCTATGAGGAAGGAATCTGGCCGGAAGATTTTGTGAGATCGGTGTTAGTTCCTATTCCAAAAAAGGGAAAGGCTTCGTCATGTGAGGATTACAGAACAATAAGTTTGATATCCTACGCAGCTAAAGTTATTCTCAGGATCATCAACAAAAGGATAGAGAGTAAGGCAAATGATTACTTAGGGGATGATCAGTTTGGGTTCAGGAAAGGAAGAGGTACGCGCGATGCCATTGCAGTAATGAGATCACTAGTCGAGAGGAATATAGATTACAATCAGGACGTTTTTGCCTGTTTTGTAGATTTCGAAAAAGCGTTTGATAGAGTGAATTGGGAAAAATTAATGCGTGTATTGCAGTAAATAGGAATGGATTGGAGGGACAGGAGACTGATCCGCAACCTGTACATGTCTCAGACTGCTCAGGTGCGAGTGGGGAACGGAGAGTCTGGATGGGCAGTGTTAGGAAGAGGTGTAAGGCAGGGTTGCCCATTGTCACCGGTACTGTTCAACGTATATGTAGAGGAAATGATTAAAGAGGCATGGGAAGAACTGGAGGTAGGAATGAAAGTCGGAGGGGAACTCGTAAAATCGGTTAGGTTTGCTGATGACCAAGCATTAGTTGCTCAGTCAGCCAAGGGGTTGCAAGCATTGTTGAGTGAATTGGAGGTTCAGTGCGATAAATATGGGATGAGAATCAATATTAATAAAACAAAGGTTATGCGATTTTCTAGAAAGAAAAAGGCTAAGCTAAATATTAAAATAGGCGGGGAAAAAATAGAGCAGGTAGAACAGTTTACATATCTCGGAAGTGTGTTGGACCAACACGGTCAAAGTGGTAGGGACGTAAGGAGAAGAATTGCGCTAGGCAAGGAGGCTTTCTCAAGGAGGAGGGAGTTGATGACGGGGACGTTGAGTAGGGATGTTAAGACAAGACTCGTAAAAACTTTGATATGGAGCGTAGCTATGTACGGCGCGGAAACGTGGTCGCTAAAGCAGGAGGATAGACGTAGATTGGAGGCTTTTGAAATGTGGGTGTGGAGAAGAATGGAGAAGGTGAAATGGACCGAAAGGAAAACAAATGAGGAAGTACTGGAAATGGTGGGTGAGGAGAGGGGTTTGTTGAGAGAAATCCTATGGAGGCAGGAAAAATGGATGAAAGGCGTATTGAGCGGTAGTGGAATGTTGAAGAGGGTAATAGAGGGGAGAATGTTGGGCAAGCGAGGTAAGGGTAGGAACAGGATAGGGATGTTGGACGGGATGAAGGGAGGAAAGAAGTACACCGAGATGAAGAGGGACCTGATATAGATTAGTTTGCTAGGTGGGGAGTCACAAAATGTTTATTTGATAGTTGTGTCCATCCAAAAACCTACCTTAACCGGTAGATTACCTAATAAAAATATATATATATATATATCTCCCAGTTAAGATAAGTGTACTGATTTTTTCCGGATTTTTGACGAAAGGGGAGTCGTCCACTACGAATTTGTACCTGAACGACAATCTGTAAATGCTGCACTTTACGTCCAAGTGCTCGACAGGCTTCGAAAGCGAGTCGCCCGCGTCCGACCAGCGATAAAAAACATCTGGCGGCTGCATCACGACAATGCGCCGTCTCACACCGCGCTTGTCGTGTCGGACTTCTTGGCCAAGCACGGCGTGGCAACGCTGCCGCACCCGCCCTACAGCCCGGACTTGGCACCACCGGACTTCTTTCTGTTCCCGAAGATAAAGAGGAGTTTGAAAGGACCGCGATACGGGACTTTGGACGCCGTCAAAGAGGCCGTGACGACGTGTCTTCGAGAGGTTCCCGATGATGCCTTCGCGGGAGCGTTCCAATGGGAACGGCGCTGGAACAAGTGTATCGACTCACAAGTGTCCTATTTTGAGGAATATTAGCTTAAGATATGTAAAAGTGTAATAATTTTTTTTCCTGAGCTCAGTACACTTATTTTCCGGACGAACCCTGTAAGTTTCCAGGGAGAATTCCATGTCGAGTTCGGATCTGTCAAGAGCTTCTCGAGCATAAGAGTGAGGATCCAAATTTTTTTCAGCCACCCTAGACTTCTCCCTCTTCCCCCATATCAAAGTAGTGCTGAAAGGACGTCATCACGGCTCGGTGGAAACGTTACAGCAGGCTGTGATAACGGAGTACAACAGCATTCCGGTCGCCACCTTCGAGAATGCGTATGAGGCGTAGAAAACCCGCCGACAACGTTGTGTAGACCCACAAGGGTGCTCCTTCGAAAACCTTTAAGTGAATGTATCAATTCGGGCAATACGTTTTTTTAAATCAACTGAGTCCTACTACGTTTGGGACAGACCTTGTATAAAAGGGGATTGAATTATTATTTTTGATTTCTTGAGCTCTGAATTAATTAGTAATGACTGTCCTAAATCACTTTCACACCTTAGACCATTTTTGACACTGATGGTCAGAAAGAATTAAAACTTAGCTTCTCAGATCAACTTGGAAAGCAGCTATCGTGCGGTATTAATTTTGAAAAAAATTAAATCCATCTCCAACATCTAAACATGAATGAAAATGTGGAAAAGAAACGAAATGAAATGGCATCATTACAAATCGAGCTAAAAGACTGTATGAAAGAAGTTTAACTACTATTTAATCGGGTTCATTTATGTGATGACCACCATTCTGACTCTCTATAAATATTCCTTCAAATGATCTCCCAACTATGCAGTCTTTATTAGCCAGATATTGTCCAAACTTGGATGTCGAATGAAAAATTAAATCGCGGCGGAAATGGATAAGCATTTGTTCTTAATATTAACATTTTATTATCTAGAGGGGATTTGAATTTTGTCTTAATTAAGATTTTAGAGTCCAGTTCACCTTGGTAGGTTTTCTGAGAAATTATGATGCTTTTGAAAAGTTAATATCTCATTGGCATTTATAATTTAGGTAATTTTAATTCACGCAATGTGCTAGTATTAAACTACTCAATTCCCTGCCCAAAGCAATACAAAACACACTTCGGGAAGACTAGCAGAAAGGTTGAATAAAATTGAACAAATACTCCTAATTATTCCTGCCCTTGGGTCCTTTATGTCTTTCTATTCCTTTGCAAAAAGTTACAAAATAATTTCTAATAACATGGCGCGTGAAACTGTGGGCGATAAACCGACGCTAGCTACCAACTATTCGTTTTGAAATAAGCACATCTGTCAAGCGTTTCGCAGCAATGTTTTTTCAATAAAAGCATCTAAGCACGCGAATGCGGATGTGCACGGACGTTTAACGTTGCCTGTAAGCACACAGAAGAGCCCCCATGGTTGCGAAATAACCGCCATTCTCAACTTAAAAAAAACTGTTATGGGGCGGTGTGAACCATAATATCCGCCACCCGATTTATTGACCGTACGATGCTATTTGTCTTCGAAGGACTCAATATAACCTCTCCACCAAAAAAAGAAGCTCATTCAACCGAGCTTCGAGGTTCTGAAACCTGCCCTAAGTGTAAAACGCTCAGTTAAAAAAAAATAAAGAAAATCATTCGTGCCCCAAAGTAAATATCCGAAGCCACGGACGACTCTTCGAAAAAAAACCAGATTTCTTCGGTCGTTGGGTGGGCACGGGAAAATCTCCTTAGTGACTCTCGTAAAGCGTTATTTTATGGTTCAGGTCGGACGAACAAGATCCCCGTCCTAGCCAATGATATTGCATTAACCATTCTCCACAACCGGATCCTCGCCGAATGTCCCGCTCCACGTCGAGGGATGTGGTCGCCGTGCCGAAGGGAGACGACCGGCAGCGCTGTCACACTCGTGGATGGTAAGGGGCATAAATGTTATTACAGTGACGCAGCTACGAGCAAAAACAGAACGAAAAACTCGAAGGTAACTCTCGCATCCACGTAAACTCTAAGCCTTTCAGGACAGCCGAGCGAAATGGAGGTGTTCAACATCGACTACCCGAAGTAACCCGCGCTGTCCTTCGTTTGCGACATGGGGCGTCATGTTGGGAGATGTCACCGTTCAGTTAGAGGAGTAAGTATAGAACGAGGAATTTGCACTTGCATGTGAGAAGATACGGGAAGAAGGATATATACGGGAAGAATGTGGTCTCCTATGGGGTAAGAAAGTGTACGGGAAAGATGATAGGGGAGTACTACTCTGCGATCATCCTCTGCAGGTTAGAGTAAGCCGTGGCAGTTGGAAACATTCGCGACGACGACTGAAATGCTCTAAGGATAAGTATTTCCGGGTGTAAAGTTCAAAAGAGTCTGAGAAAGAGATATTTTTGGTGCCCATCAGATATCGAATTATGTGCTCGTACTTTATTAAGGTATAAAACTCCCACGACGGATTATAGAAATTAAATCAACTGGAATTTATATTGTTCTTCTATCTTAGATGGAACTGTACGGTAATTTAATTGACACAATCGGGAATTCCCCCTAATTTATGCTAAGAAACACTCTTGAATGTTTAATCATCGACATCATCGTCGAAAAACAGCAAGTTTCACGGAATTTCCTAAATTATCCCAAAAATTGCGATGAGTAATCGAACGGTGCAATGCGTGATTTGACTTTGGCTTCCTTTCGTGTCGTGCTTTTGTACCCCCTTTGTACCCAGAACTACTTTCTGTTTCGCTTTTTGCTTTCTTGTGCCAACTTCTATTTATTTCATCCCTCGCGTAAAAGAGTTCTTTTAATGGCCCCCACTCACCCATCCCATTTAATCTATCTCACATGGTTTCCTATCGCTTGTCCACCTTTCCCTTTCACAAACTCCCCATTAACCTTCATATCATTCTAATTTTCCCATTAAGTTCTCCCAAGGACTTTCACTTCTCATTTATCATAATGAAGTTAGTTCGTAGGAAGACATTTTTTTTGGGTTTCACTACTTCACATGGACTTGCGAGCTATTATCACAAGAGATTGAAGGAGAGTGGCATAAAGATTTCAGGCAAGAAAGTAATTACTCAGCGGTACACTAATGAAATACATAGGTAACGCCTTATGTGGGTGGTTAATCAATCTTTCAATAACCTTAACGATCATCATGTGGGTCCTCAAAGACTTCGAGATGAATGCAAATACAGGAATTAGTAGGGCTTTGAAAAGCAGAAAATGGGACGAAATAAAGATTAAAAATGAGTTCTGGATGAGAAATGCCAGATAAAGTTCTAAAAATAATGTACATGCGTGGAAAATCTGATTACAGATGTAAATGGCAACAAAAAAAAATAATCAGTCACTAGGAAGTGGGAAAAGGGTCTTTCCATAACGAAGGAAACACTCTTCTTTTTCTACATGGTACCTTGCAGGCCACCGCTAGGGTGTATGGCAGGGTGTGATTCCAAACCAGGCATGAAATATCAAAACTAAGTTTTGTTTAAATGTTAGTCACCAATAAAAGCAACAAATACTTCAAATAATGGGGGTAACGAAAACTAAGGTCACTATAGTATCTAAGGGTAAAGTACTTATCTACTCTTGCGAAATGAGCTGCTACAAGAACACGCTACAAGAGCTACAAGGGAATATATGTGCACGATAGATATAAAAGTCGACGACGGGATTGGGGAGAAATACAAGGGCCAGAACGTAATAGGTTTTGAAAACAACACAGCCGCAAAGGGCTGAAAGACCAAAACACAAGATGAGCTGCCCTAAGGGTTTATGTAGCATGAGACGCCCGCCCTCCTCACCGCGAAGAACGTTTTCCCCTTCAACTCGAGTCAGAGGCCGGGTGCTCCTCAACCTCATTTTTTTCCCCTTACTCTCATTTGAGTCGCGTATTTAAAGACTCTCGGGTCTTCCAGAACAATGGCGAACGAGAGGAGGAAGGGGAGCAGACGAACGTTTTTCTTTTTCCTCTTCAAATCGTCGAGGAAGTAAGGGAGGAGGCGAGGAGGGAGTGCGAAAGCGAGTTAACGACACTCGCGGAAAATAGAACACGTGGTCTGGACACCACACCGTGACCGTGGCGAAGGAGGGCCTTCCTCGCAATAATAATAACATTCCCTTTACTTATTGCCGCAAACAGCGTTGCCACGTTTCCATTTTTAACCCCCGGACTCTTCCCTCCCAGTTCCACCGTCCGGATTGGACGAGAGAATCTTCAATCCTATCCGCCGTCATATTTTTCCGGAAAAAATTGACGCAATGCGCTTTCCTCTCTCTTCCTTCGCGAACGGTGGAAAGAATCACAGCGGTGGTGGCACTGGAGGCATGAGGAATACGACGCTCAGCATTCGCCAATGCATTTGGATCCCGAACTTTGTCTGGCTATTTGCGATAGTTCGAAATTCGTGCTGGACAAAATGGAGGCAAAGACGGACACGGAATTTTAGCGAAGAGGGCATTGATAAAGTGTGCATATTCCGATTTTACGACTGATTGGGTGGAACTTTCTTAATGATGAGAAACATGACAGTATTTTTCATTATAGACGGTTTAAAATGACTGGTTCCGATATTTTACATTTTTTTCATCTACATCTACATAATACCCCCCAAGCCGCCGCAAGGGCGTGTGGCGGGGGGTGTTAGGTCACCACCCACAAGGAAAAAAGAAATACCGCATTTAAAACCAACACACACATGCAAACCCCTATCCACAGCAGTACACAAATTCATAGAAACATCCCATCATTCCACGCGTATGCAAACACACATCTACCTCCCATCACTCCACAAGCATGCAAGCACATACGTTTAACTACAACAAATAATTGTACTCCAGGATGCAGCAAGAAATTTATCAGGAACGTGCAAGCTAGATTTTAGTAAGTAGCTAGGCGAAATACCACCACCACAAGAACGTGCTACATAAAACTCTCTCCTACCCAAGGTGAGGAATCTGGCCCAACGCTGCAGGTAGGAGGAGGGCTCACCCACGGAGAGGGACAAGAGATGATGATGGTGATTTTTAAGCATTAATAGTAAAATATGACGTAACGCACCGACAAATACGGGAAAGGTGTACTGCATCAGATTGGATACAGCAATGTTAATAAGACTTCATTTCTATATGACAAGGCCCTGTGAGCCTTTTCATGTTTTGTACAGACATGGCCAACTGTTTAAGTGTAAGCCAGGAAGGCTATATCACTTCAATTACGAAAACAACTGGAGTTGGAAAATTTAATATTACCTAAGTTTTTAATTTACTTTAGCACTCAAGGAATGCTGATGCTGTCCTTCTTTCGGATACCAGATGTTCCTGGAAAACCATATGCGGCACAAAAAAAAGGAACTGGTTCCACTAATCCGATTTATGAATTTCATACGCTTTTGGGCAAAGGACAGGGTGCAACAGCATAACTTGCTGATTTAAATTCAATTTCAATCCAAATTAGCATTATGCTGCCGCACCCTGTACTAGGTGAGCTCTACCCACACCTATCAAACCATCGTCCGAGTTGATAACTGTGGTGTTTTCTATGAATGCTAGACAATTTTTCAGTAGTGATTGTAATGATGACAGGTATATGAAATAAGAGGGTACACTCTACCTAGTCTAAGAAATTAGAAGTGCCTTAGAAACTGACATAACCTCGATGACTTTAATGGTAGCTCTTCTCGCATTTTGCCGTTCGAGGAGAAAATGAATAATAAACGCTGGAGATCTTAACGAAAGAACTGTACCTAATTTACTTAAAAAAATACTGCCCATTCACACACTGGATTGGGTACGGATGAGAGTTCAGATAGATTTTAAGACATTTTTGGACCGAATTCAATGTTCCCCCTGGAAATCAATTTGTCTCAGAATTATAAACTTGTTTCAAAGAAAATAAAAGATAAAACATTATCCCAAGAGAGCCATTAACAACTGAAAGGAAAAAATTAACCATATCAGTGCCAACAAGAATGATTATAAATCATCATTTTCAGAGAGCATGCATGCATTATCTTAACTTTATGCTTCAATTGAACACTATTTAGGCTATTTACGATAATTGCAAAAAAGAAGATCAATTGAACGATGCGGATTTAAGAGCACAGACACACACTCCAGCACGATTCGGCAGCTGAAATTATTACGAAACGCTGACGAGGGGAGAAGAAAATTCTAGTGAAGGGAAAATATGAAAAATACAATCAAGATGAAATATCCACTCAAAAATAAACCCGGCCCCTTGTGAACCATTACGAGGGCCTCGATCGCAATGCTTCCCTCCATCCTTCTCACTCTCTCTCCCTTAGTGTGAGGAGTCAGTAATCCCTTCCTATAATCCCCAGTTTCCGCTCCCTTCTCGTCCCACCCTTCTCTTCACTCTCTTTTCCTCCCCCCCCACCCGACACCAAACCTCCTCCTACATCATCTTCTTTCACTCTCGCCGTCGCGCGAAAAGTAGAGGGTCGCGGCGAAACGTTAGCGGGCCGACGACGGCGAGGGCGGGAGAGTGGTGAAAAAAACAAAAGGATCGCTCTCCCCACCGCCCCAGACACGGGAACCACCGACCCTCGCGTCGCAGTGGACGCAGGAGTAGGAATTGCTCGTAAATGATCGGATGACATGGAGATTGAGAGAAAGAGCAAGGGAGTTGAAATAGTATTCCAGAGGGACCCAGCGCATGCAACAGGAACGCTGTTGGATAGGGGTGCTTGGGAAGGGCTGACCACGCCTACTTCGACCGAAAAATTGGAAATGAAATGAAGTTCAATGTTATTTCAACTAATTAATTCCGAGGGAAAAGTTAAAGTATATTCAACCTTTCTGAAAATTAGAATGATGCTTACAATAAAGCGGAAGTTGATGACAGACTACTTAGGGAAATATGCTAAGAAATATATTAAGGAAAACTTTAACGTGGAGCGTAGATTTGAATGACACGGAAACTTGGTCGTTGAGGCAAAATGATAAGCGTAAATTTGAGACTTTTGAGTTTTTGCTGCGTAGTATAATAGAAACAATAAAGTGGACGGAAATTAGCAAAGATTATGCTCTAGGCATGGCAGGGGAAGAGAGACAGCTGTAGGGAGAAATACGAAGACGATAGCACAAGCGGATGAAGGAGATAGTAAGACGCAGCGAGATGCTGAAGACCATAGTAGAGGGGAGAATGTTTGGAGAGCGAGGTAGAGGGAGGAAATGAATAGATATTTTGGGTGGAATTCACGGAGAGCTAAATTATGCAGAGATAAAGAAAGAGTTGTTGTATTCATCATGGGGTTTATTTTGTGTCACGTTAGTCAGGCCTTAGGAGAAAAATATGTACTTTTTTCCAACTGAAGTACCCACTTATCCCAAAGGGCACAAAGAGGCTTGGGTTTCGGTCACCTTCCATAATATCCACAACTACTGCATGGAAGGTACGAGGGAGAGGAATTGAAATTAGTTTCTGTGAACTGGAACACACACTATTTGATAAGTGTTTGATTCGATTTCTTATGGAGATGGAGATTTCAGTGTTACGCATTGGTCCCTGCTAGACATCCTTACGCAGTCGTCATTCTAAGGACTCGCTAATTATTTTTCCTCTGGCTGATTTTCATCAACAGTGGACGGACGCCTATTGTCAGCTCCTCCCTCTCTTCATCTCCCTCCACCCTTCCCATTCCTTCCCTCTCCGCTATATAGCGCAGATGACGCCAGAAGCTTCGCGCACCCACAAACAACTATTGCCGCTTTAATCTGTAGCAGATTTTACGATATTTGCGAAACGGGATAAATATTTCCTCTCTCGAAAGTCGTAAACTTGGTATGATTTGACATAAAGTCGATGATTAAGAGCACAGATATTAATATAATATACCATTTATTTATCTTATTTACCGAACATTATTTACAGAGCATTTTGATTGGGAATGGAATGTTGGAGACTGTGATGGAGGGGAGAACGTAATGTAGGCGAAAAAGGATGGGCATGATGGACGAAATTAAGGTAATTATAAAGTATAAGTAATTGAAGAAGTATCTTGTAGTGTGGGATATATGGCTGTGTTTTGCTGCACGAGGCTAAGAGGTGTAGTGATGATCAGTCTATATCCTTCCAAAACCTACCTTAAACTGCAGACTACTAATAATATTAATAACTGATTCACTCCCTAGTCTCTCATAGATTGTTTTGCGAATTTCCCCAAGTTCATCTTTTCTGTTTCTACCTACTAAATACTAAAACGTTTGCTAAAGGGCTAATAAACATATGAATAAATTTCATTATTTAAAGTTTATTCGTTTTGATATTTCATAACACATTGAAATTCGTATCCTTCCTCATTCACTTCCACGGGAAACGCTAATTACGAAACTTGTCGTTCATCTTTTGGTAATATTTTTCATTTGCTTAGAGTGAGTTATTTCACTTTGTATTGTTTTATCGTCTATTTTTGAGTTTCCTACGGCCAAAGTCAGAGAAATTTGTACTGTTTTTGGAGATTTAATAAATACTAATGAATATAAATGTTTTCAAGTACACTTTTATATTTTTTGCTAGAAGTGACGTTCATTGGCGCTATCGTTTATAAATTAATCAGATATTTATTACCCATATCCGCCCTTCATTTACATGATGATCATTAACATAGCAATTTCTTAATACATTTATCTTTCAGGGACAGTGGTAATTTCAAACATTTTCTCTTTTTAGATGTTGCTTTTCATGTTTTTATACCTTACTGAGCAATAGCGCTCCTCAGTAATATTCGTCATATCCGCTCGTATGTCCAAGTATATAGCGCTTTTATGCGTAGTGACATTTACGACATACTAATTTTCTTCAATTGAGTCATATCTAAGAGCTCAGCGCGAACTAACCTTATTTTCCAGGCCTCTGATGGTACTTCAGGCATTTTTATCTTTATCATCGCTTTTTTAAAGAACGTTCCCAATTTTGTTCCAAATTTTGCTCCCCGAAGATCACAAGCCTGATAATCCAGACCACCCACTGCGTTCATTTTTAATTACGCCACAAAATGCCCACGATCATCTCCTTGAATTCCTATGCAGAAAATACCCACTATTTTTGGCAAGTGGGGGATCGAGGTCATCCTAAATCGATTCCCAAAGCGCGTGAGGTTTGAACATTCATGTTACGGAGAGAGTGCCTTTCCCAGGTAATTTCAATCTCGTAATGAAACTGAATTTTGCCAGAATTTCGTTGTTTCGTTACCATCTTTTTGCCAACGCCATAGAAAACGAGTGAGAAATGGTCGTAACATTTACGTAAATCAAATTTGACGGCTACGAAAGTTCATCTTTTAATATTTAAAAGTTGGCTCTTAAATGCGTTTAAAGCCACCTCCACAGCATCGTCCAAAGGCGGAGGCAGTTCTTTTTCTAGCTACGACAGACGCATTCTGAAAGGGAGTAGTCTCATTAGTCCAATGCACTGACAGACAGTCCGACAAACCCCACGATCTGTCCAGCAATAGCTTTCACTATGATAATATTTGTTATAGCTTTCGCTTGGTTAAGTCCATCTAAAAGTCAGGAAATTGGACTTGACTTTTAAAATAATGAACGGCCACCCTGAAGTATCTCACCATCATTTAAGGGAATGACACCGAAAGAAAATTCTCAGAAAACGAATAATATTACGGAGCCCATCCAACCAAGTTGAATTTATGGCAAGAAGAGATGCGCGAATATTTTCAGTATTCATTTCACTCGAAAAAATTACCTTCTTTCAAAAACTATTGGCTAATTATTTCACTCAATAAACTGAATGAATGGCTTTTTATTGCCAAATATTCAGGGCTGAGCTAAATGGTATAAATATTAGGAATTATTATGAATGCTTTTCAATCCATTATATCGGTTTTGTTGCCATCAAAGGCTCGTCAATCTCTTTCATTTTCTTGTGCGTTTTTAAATCCAGAACTGAAAGAAAAACTTCATTAACAAATAAACAGCAACAAATTTCGGAAAAATTAAGTGATTTAAATTATTTATTCCAGTGGCGCTAGCAGAAGTTTTCACGGGAAGATAAATATTCCAAAGATGGTTGCCCGCTAACCAGGGATTTTCTAGGTGTAACAATATTACACAGGATTGATCAATTTGTCCTGGGTCCTCTCCTTGACAATTTTTACTTGTCAGTATATAGTAGATCTGACGAGAGGAAAGGTCCTTCCAAATCTACGTAATTCATTCTCCCAAATCGGTATTTTTTAACCTCCACCCGTTGATGTATACATCGAACAAAAACCAGTAATATAATCTTATTTTTTGAAGGTCGTTGACGTGACATTTTAGAGGAATTAGGCTGGGAGCCGCTTGAGACACGCATAGAACAAGTGACACTTTTAGCAAGGCTCTGAAAACACAATTTCAACTACGTATAACACAAAGGGAATTATTACGACTCCATACTTTTTGGGTGGGTTAGACCAAAATGATAAAGGACATAGACGCCAATATAGATAGATATACAAGTACACGTAAATATTCGTTATTTTCTGGGACAATCAATAATCACAATAGTAGAAAAACGAACTCATAGAAAAAATAGTAAAAAGATCCAATCACAAGCCAGGGCAAGATTAAACGCTGCGTAGACATCTAGTGCATTGGTAGTTGCAAGTACATGTGTATATTAGTTACTTCTATGTGTATTTTCACGGGTGCAAGTTAAAATATGCTTTAGATGAATATATTCGTCAGTTTGGGTACGCATTAGAATGTATTTTGTTTGTTTTGCATGTAATTTGATTCTATTTTGCGAGTGATGTCCTAACATCCCCCGCCACACGCCCTTGCGGCGGCTTTCGAAGTATTGTGTAGATGCAGTGCTGCAGAAAAAACATTTTTATAGATGTACTACATAGCGAGCATGAAAGACCTATGCAAGATTGTATAGTTTCATCCCGTACGACGCGACGTGGTCGTGACCTTCGGCTCGTCCAGGAGACTGGAACTCGTCTTTAAAAATGAAAAAAAAACACTCTTATGGGACAAATCTTGATGGGATACTTCCCGTTCCCTGAAACTTTGAGGCATGTTGATCAGAAGAAATATTCGATTTGCAAAATATTTCGACGGTAAATCCGAAATACTCTCTCATTGAAATGAAATGTGACTGGAAAGCAAAACAGAGAGTCGAACACGTCCAAAAGGTGAGTTTAAGTCGCATAAAGTGCTCTCCCCGACTGTAAATGACGAAGGACACGACGAAAAGAATTCTTATTCCACCTCACTGATGCGGGTCTTTGAAGTAGAGTTGTCGAACGGACGGTTATTGATGAGAATAACAATAAAATATCATATTTTGGGGGACCATTTCGCTCTCCAATTCGCGAAAAAATCGTCACCTCGCAGTGAAACCGCCTGCTTGCTTCATCAGGTATCCAGAGGCGGGCGTCAAATTCTGATAAGATAAATAGGCAAAGGAGCACGTCATCGGGGTCGTAAAAAAATATCTCCAGCCAACGGCCCATTCATTACCTATTTCCGTCTTAAAGACGAAGAGCGAGACCTACCCCTCCACTGTATCGACTCCAACCCGCCCCGCCCCCCTTAACCTCCTTGTTTCGCACGTCTAGAAAAATAATGGCCCCTCCACATCTATTTGCGGAGGAAGTGGAGGAGGGAGGGGGGCTAGGGATGGGGGAGAGGAGAGGTTCCGCACCCATGAAACAAGTATTACAAAGCATCGAGGACTCCGCAAGGGGATTATAGGACAGACCCGACTGTATTTTCTTTTGGCTCTTGGGTTTGCGTCCCAATTTCGACAGTCTTCGGGAGCGCAACTTAGGATCGTTTACGCGAGTGTGCCTGCAATCTCTCCTCCTTCCCCATAAGTTTTCCTGCACGGAAATTACCCAAGAGAAAGCAATTGAAAAGCTTACCGCTTGTTATTGCGAAAATGTAAGTTCGTTTACCACGGTAAAAACATAACATGGTCCCATACATCAGAGATAAACAAGTCAATTTAAGAACCTTAAAACATCGGCCACTGATGCTGTGCAATACTTTAATCTGCATTTTTTTCAAAAGTAAAAAGTATTAATTATGAATTGTGACCACCTATGATTTAAAAAATTATCGGAGCCACAAGGCATGCACTAAAAATTTTACCAATTTTGATGAGTCTGTATGAACGTCAACAAGGATTTGTACATTTATTTGCTGATTCAGGAAACAGTCTCCAATGTTTGCATTTCAGGATTTTTCAAACTACAATCTTAGTGTCGACATCCTTCACGCCCACTGCCTAAGTTAAAATAGTATATTGTAACAATTAGGCTCCGTTTGAAAATTTGCATGCATAGTGATTAAAATGAGTAAAACCTTGACAAAATGTTGTCAAAATGTTACTCATTTTGGTGACTATGCATCAGCATCAACAAAAACTGGTACCTTGAATTGTTAATCTAAGAAACGCAAGGCAGTTATGACAGAAGTTATCCAACTATTTTTTACTGAAAATACGTGTAATGTCAAATTCCATACCTGGTGGTAATTTGCTAGAGGATTATATCAGATGTTGATGTATAAAGTTGACAGTAATGTACGATATGATATGCTATTCCATCACATGCCGCATTATTACCATGAGTTAGCAATCCAAAGCGGTTTTCAGCAGCTATCCTGCCCCCATACAGTCTTTATCACTTCATAGTTCCTTTCGCTGAAATGCTCCATTATCTACTTCCCGTAATTCATCCTTGAGCGTCCTCTGTAATCCTTCCCCTCCATGTTTCCTTCAATCAGAAAAAGAGGATGGGAAAATGCTTCTTCGGGATTTTCTGTATGCAAAGCGTGACTATGACTTAAATGAGAGATGAGAAAAGTACAGCGAGAGTTTTGAATTGTGGACTTGGTGGAGATAAAGAGTTTCTGAGGAAAGGCAACTGCTGATCATCACACAGTACCAGGAAAGAAAATAGTTTAGAAATTCACTCATAATTGTTAAAAGATAGAATGCGCCCGAAGGTACAGCGAACGAAATCCAAAGAGAGACAGAAGGAGGAAGAAAATAATGGACGATCTCATAGAATAAAGACGATATATCGGCATGAAGAGGATCATGGAGTGCACTGAGAGATGAAGAAGAGACTCCTGGAGCCTCCAGTAGTGGACCACGTACATGTATGATTATACGTGCTTCATTCACCTAAAGTATTCAGCAAACATTGTGCTCCAGGATGGGACCAATATCCAATGGGTCTAACAAACGGAAAGTTTTGTGAAAAACTCCATGGACCGGCAACGGAACCGCATTCCTGGCGACAGCAGGGTGTCCGGACAGATAACTGGGTATGTAAGACATATCTATCTCGCATGCACCAATTTCCATTGCCTAGAGAAATGTTTTGGGGAACTCAGTGAGACAGTCCGATTCGTTTCCCAAGTGGCATTGCCAATCATCTTTTTTTCAGATATTTCCTGTATTTTACTTCTGTAATCTCTCTGCTCCAGCATCATCACATTTCTTTACATGCTTAATTATTTACCTCGTACATTCAATTCTGACGCGAAGACACAACCAGTCAACTACGTAGAACGAGGCGAGCATTGAACGAAAATGAACTGACTATATATTTTGTAAATGGTATTAATAAAATTGAATGTAGCATATCTGTATAGGGACGACAAACACTGACTTTCTAAATACAATGGGTGCCGTACTACAGGGTTCGTCCGGAAAATAAGTGTATTGAGCTCAGGAAAAAAAATACTACAATTTTACATATCTTAAGCTAATATTCCTCAAAATAGGACCCTAGTGAGTCGATACACTTGTTCCAGCGGCGTTCCCATTCCTGGAACGCTCCCGCGAAGGCATCATCGGGAACCTCTCGAAGACACGTCGTCACGGCCTCTTTGACGGCGTCCAAAGTCCCGTATCGCGTTCCTTTCAAACTCCTCTTTATCTTCGGGAACAGTAAGAAGTCCGGTGGTGCCAAGTCCGGGCTGTAGGGCGGGTGCGGCAGCGTTGCCACGCCGTGCTTGGCCAAGAAGTCCGACACGACAAGCGCGGTGTGAGACGGCGCATTGTCGCTCAGGTTGTCAGTCATACGGTTGATCGCTGGCCGGACGCGGGCGACTCGTTTTCGAAGCCTGTCGAGCACTTGGATGTAAAATGCAGCATTTACAGTTTGTCGTTCAGGAACAAATTCGTAGTGGACGACTCCCCTTTTGTCAAAAAAGACAATGAGCATCATAAACTTATTTTCCGGACGAACCCTGTATGCTCGATTAAGTCGATTCAATTAGGAAAATTTGACGCGTTCCTTGGAGTTTCTCAATTTCCAAGAAATTTTGCCAACCCTCGAACCAAATAAAACTAGTCCACGGTAAATCAAGTGAAAATTGAAAAGCATGTTCACGGATACCGCGATTATCTAGATTATTTTATTCCGCCGAGCTAAACTTCGTTCGCCCAATCGGGTGAATTTGAAAACGCTTGAGTTGTTCAACATGCTATGGATAAATGATGGAATAAACAGCATCAGACAGCTTTATCGATCACCAGCATGTGAGGTGACAGCTTATAAGTGGTTCACCCGTTTCAAAGCAGGGGGAGGCGCTGTATTTACATAAATAGCACCCACAAGTTGAGCAGCATACTCTTCGGACTTCCTTAAACGGTGTAGGGTGAAGGTTCTTGACCTAATAGGATGGGCGTGGCAGTTAGAGTGGCGTCCGATTTCGAGGCCACTGGGTTTGATTCCAGAAGGAGACAGGATATTTCTACGGTAATCCCAGACGTTATTGATCACCACGCATACAAGTGGAGTACACGTTCGAATAGAGCATTAAACATTTAGACCCCTAGGCGCCTAATGTCAAACGTTTTTATTTATTACCGAATGTTAGTTTCTCTATTTCCTCTAATCTAAATATAAAAATCTAATCTAAAAATAAACTAATTGTTATTATTGCAGTCTACCGATTAAGGAAGGTTCAGAATGGACGATGATACATTTCTTTGCATCACCTAACGAAACAGCCTCCTTTCTTCTTCTTTTGAAAAAGTGACGACTTCCACAAATTTACTCCTGAAACCCTTTTCTGTGTTAAAAATAGTCGCTTCATATTCAACTGTAAGCCCGAAATGTATTCCATTTTCCTCCATATTTTCTTTCATCCAGTATCTCCTTTGATACATCCAACCCTTGTCCCGTTGATACACCCAACATATTCTGTATACAGATGGCGATGGAGAACGACTACACTCCCGAGGCATGTTTCGAAGATCTCCAATGAGAATGGGAAAACCTCCCTTTCAGAGGATGTTGGGAAATTTCCAAAACATTTACGTTGTGAAGTGCCGAGCATGTTCTTACAGTGAAGGGGATCACATTTCATCTCGATCGTCTGATGTTCAGACTTCGGCACGGCCGCTGCCTTCGCCACCCTTATGTCACAATTATAATTAAACCACCGAGGGAATGGAAAAACTATGTGAAATTCACTCCATAAATGCTATTAAAACGACCTACATGTATGTTTCAACGCTTTATGTCATTCGCATACACTTGAAATTCATTCAAAAATCATTCGTGGCAATAATTGTCGAAAACTAGATCGTATTACTAAAAAATAATTAAGTGGATTATCGAACTTCTTTCATTACCTCCATGATGGACCGTTTCTACAACGTAAATATCGAAACCGTATTCTTCCGTGAAAGGTATAATAACATCCACCCCTAAGTGATACAACATTTTCTAAAAATGGCACGCACAACAAGGCTATTAATTTTTTGCAACAATTAATTTCCATAGAACTTTTATCAACATTTTTAACATTTTATATAAGTCATTTTTAACACGTATTACTTATTTTTACTCTTTACTTTCAACATATTTTCCGTTCTTTAACGCACGCAAGATGCGTAACGTGGCTACACGTCTATACATTTCCCAGTGATAAGTTTCCATAACGACAACCTGTAAGAAAACCCATTGATCAAGTCAGTATCTCGCCAAAGTTGACCATAAGTGTAAACAAAAAATGATTTTTCGTTAAATTAATGAGAGAATTATGATTGTTATTATTTTAATTGTAGAAAGAGGAGCGGGGAGGGGCAGTACCAGCGTGACAGGATCGGTCGATTGGGAATGAAAGGGAGAGTTTCTCTTCCCTCCCCGCGGTAACATCAACGTCCTCCCGCCGTTCTCTGGGGGGAGGTGGGCTGACGACGCGCAGGCGAATCGAGAGAGTGGGACGGTGGAAGTCATATCCGCGTGGGAGGGCCATAAAATGCCTTCGCTCCGCAGACGCGGCGAGCAGAATAAGGAGTGCGGTGGATGGAGGGCCCTCTCCTTATCGCCGAGTGTACTCCGTCCTAGAGGAGAGACTTGTATGTATTTATATTGTGTAGACATTCATGCGCGAAGAGAGAGTGAGGGGAAGGTGGAGGAAGGGTGGAAAGAGAGAGTGGGATAAACGACCCCGTGTCCTCGGCGAGACATTTCCCACGGTCCCTTACTCTCTCTCTCTTCACTTTTTCCGAGGGGGTGATGTTTGTAATACAATAAAGGTTATGGGGGATTCGACTCGGGGACAGGGTTACCAGAGTTCTGGTTTGAGCGAGAGTTTTCGAGACGAAGCCACATTCACAAGCATACGTATGTTCGTACGTATTTTGCATTACCGCCGGGAAAAAGAAAAACTTGGAAAAAGAGCGTGGTTTTTACATGATCGTGAAGCCTCGTTTTTTTAAACAAGAGGATAACCACATTAAGTGTGGTGGTATGTAGAATAGCATCAGAACTACATTGCGGAATTGTTTTACATTAACCACAGATCTTTGTTAATGTTACATGTGTTATACCCGTTTCGGGGATTGGAAGAAGCGCTGGCACAAGTGCATAATCTCCAATGGAGACTACTTTGAAGGTGACAACATCAATGTATAAGAATAAATAAATGTTATTGTCCGTAAAATTAAAATTATCATTATTTTTTTAATACACCTCGTGTGTGTATATATATCTGAGTCGACAAAAAAAATTATTGCCAGAATTGATATATTCACTTAAAATTCTTCCAAGTAGCACCCTTGTTCGTCCACACACCACTACCAGCTGATTTTCCACATCACTTACTCCTGGAAGGAGTCGCCTGGAATGTTGCTAGCTCCCTAGACACAGCCGGTTGTAACGCTTCCACCAAACCGTGATGACATCCTTTCAGCACGGATTGAGGCTGGAGTAGAGGAAGAAGTCTGGTGGGGCAAAGTCAGGGCGGTAGAGTGGATAGTCGAAGAGCATAGTCGAAAAGTTCTTCGCAGATCCGCGTGCGAGTTTCCTTTTGTTCGTCCGAGTGCACTCGGCAACCAACTTCGCACATACCCTTCTAATGCCCATGTTTTCGGTCACAATTCAATGTTCATCACTTTTAGGGATGCGAAGTTCATAAAAAATCGTGCGAACACAATATGCGATCCTTTTCCAACAAAGTCTTCACTCTTACAACATTTTGTTCACTTTCGAAGGGCGTCCTGAATTTTCAGCGTCTTCAACATCTTCTGTACCCTCCCAAAACAACTTGAGCCCCTCAAAAAAACCCGATCTACCCAGGGCGTTATTAAAATACGTTGCATTGAATTTCATGAGTCTCTCTTCCCGTTTTGGCCAGTTTCACTAAACAATTTGATGGCGTAGAGCTATCCTAATAACAGGTACATGACGGAGCGTAACGAGGTCCCGCTATTGAGGTTTCGCAAACGAACGATCCACACTCCGTAAAGGCTGGGAGCCAATTATCTCTGGCCTCCAACCTTTTCTGAGACTTCCCTCCCCTGAACTCAGCCAGAGAAACCGCCGCACGTCCTTCTGTCTATCCGGGAAAAAAAATAAGTCATCTACGTCAAGGCGAATGATTTTTGCATTCGGAATTTGTAGCATTTTAAGTCATACATACTTGTACTGCTTTTGGGACAGACATTGTGTGCGCGTGTGTGTATAAAAATATATAAGTTTATTTATTCAAAATTCAAGGCCATTACAACAATAAACGTTTTTGTTGCATTTATTTGAATAAAGCGCTTTTGTTCCCCATAATGTATTCCATGTTATCGACTCGAGCTAGCAGTAAAAAGGCTTATAAATCAGAGTCGGAAATCTCGAAGGGGGTATATGTACTTCACCACATTGGTGCTAATTAATCCTTCGATCTGCAGGACAGATATGCTAATTATATTAAATTTACACAGCAGTAAAAGCGGTAAGGCTAGCCAAAAAATAAAGTAACATTAAAAAAATAATTACCAGTCCATGTATTGAACTATGTTTTGCGAAAATTAATCCTGACATTTTATTTTAAAAGAGCAATAAAATGCTACACTACTTGCTTCCAGGCAAAACCTTGTGAACTCTTATAATATTAAAAGACTACATTTTTTCTCTGTAAGGCGCGCCAGACAGAGGTGAATTAATTTACGGAGCTTTAGCACTGAAGGTTTTGCATCGGAAAAATACTATATCATTGCCTACCCTTTGGTTAATTTGACCGTGAATGAAAAGTTTCAATCCACCTTCAAGGATGTGAAAACAAATATGTAGCATGCCGTATGGGATTTAAAAATACATTCAATTATTTAGTTCATGGTCACCAAAATGAATAAAATTAAGTTTGACAGACATAAAAATATTGTTAGTAGAAAGTCCTACTCGGCAAATCCGAATGAGAATTGATAACGAATATTATATTTCCATTCAGAGTATCTTTCTATTCCTTCTCCCGGCGCAACCAATTAATTTGGGTTTAAATCATTGATACGGTAGGTACATCGTTAAATATTTCAGCTTCGTAACCAGTTCCATTCCTGTGTAATCAATTCAAGGCAAGGTCCATACTGGAAGAACGCTTTTTGGAAGACGACCTTGGGCCTGACAGTAGCCATAAGACAGTCAAATCTCTTTAAACTTTCAGTTTTATCGGTGAGGAGAGGCGTTAGAGTCCGACGGAGTGGACTCTATGAGCATAAATAAATGTTGTTTACGAGACGCGATCTACTCCAGAGAACACATTACAATAAATTTATTAAGGTTTTAACTACAATAAGAAGGATACAATTTGACCAGAGTAGTGCTAAAGTTAGCCGATGACTTCCACTTCAGATGAAAGAAGGCCTTAATCTGTTTTCACCTTCTTCATTCAACTGTCGGAAGACAGGTATTAAGGTGAAATGTTCGACTCTCTCCTACCTGTTCTAGCATTAAAATGGACATAAACTTTACTCCGTTTTCATGTTTTAATGTGAAATTCTCAAATATCGTTCACGTAAGTCATCACCAACAGTATTTTAATTCGAAGAATGACTGGCATTCTCTTTCCTTTCCAACTCCATTCCTCCATGGCAAATCTTTCGCCCAACATCTCTCTTTACTTAGTCTTCGAGTTTATCTTCGGGTCTACCTCGGGGTATCTTCCCTAATACTTTCTCTTAAGTTTCTAATATATCCACTGTCTCAACCTGTATCATCTCTTTCTGGTTGTAACATGCGTGGGTCTAATCCTCCTTTATTTATGTTGCTCCGTGTTGTCTTTCCCTCCCTTACTCCTCTGCAAACTTCTTAGTTTCTCACCAAAGTTGAGAAATTTCACTTGGTGCCATCGTCATTTCCAAAACATATTTTCTTTCTACCCTTCAGCAATGCAACTCATCCCATTCCGTAATTTTCTCTGCCTCCTACCTTTATTTATTGGAGACAAATTGAACTGATGTGCAAGATTATGCGCCGAGTACGTTCCACGAAAGACAAGTGGCCCAGGATTGAAAGGACAAAAAATAAATATGTCCATCGAGTCGATAAGCTAAATCAACGAAATTTAAACTCACGTACCAGGACGAAAATAGAAGAAAGTAGTAGGAGGAAAGTAGAGGTCGCCTTTTCCAAATTTACCGTGATAACCATTTCATAGCATCCGATCAGTCGATCTCAGTTGGAGATGGATATTATGAATTTGGAGGAAGCCTTAATCGATATTTATCATTAAGTAACCATTTAAGAGATATTTTAGCTAACGTTTTCTTAGTTCAAAAGCCGCAAAAACCGATGAAGAACTTTTTTGGGGAATTAGAATGAAAAAAATCGGTTGAGAAAATATATTTCGGAATTTTCCAAATCGGAACTGATTCGGAATATATTATAATTCAATATAGTAATGCATTGATAATTTTGAGCAATATACATAGAATTATCATTTTGATAGAAAATATTTATGTTTCTTCCATTGACTGCGCACCTTAATGCACCTTAAGAAAGCATGGAGGAACTAGGATCTTGCAAAGATGGAGCTAATATAGGAACTCAACCAGATATACAAGGTTTGTCCCAAAAATAAGTAGAATGATATTTTTCCACCAATGCAGTTGGCTGGAGTGGGGTAATTTGTGGTGGGAAAGGTAATGGGACATTTTGCGAAAGCAACGCGACCCATATTAGTTAACTGCAAGCATTTACAGTGTGCAGATTTCTGCTAGACTGGACCCCTGTTCGACGGTGACGTATTACGTCGAGAAAAGCTACTCGTTTCGCGACAAATAATTTCCAAGAACAGAAAGAGGAGCATTATTATTAGGTTCTAAACCACAGGCAGCACACAGATTATTAGCCACAGAAGGAGCTGTTATTTGGATTATCTCTTCAATATCTAGATAGATAAAAAGAGAGGTTTCAGGCGTGATATGGTGGCATCGCAAATAAATAAAAATAATCTAAATTTAACGCTGAGACAGAGAGAATGTACTTAAGTTTGACGGGAGCGCGACAAAACTTTAACGGAAAATGAATGCCAAACCGACCGATAAAAGAATTCTTTTTCCTTAGCATAATTAGCGACCACAAAAATCTAAAACGAATGACTATTAAAACATTATAGAACAGGAAACAACATTATACCAAGTGCCACCGAAGTATCCTAATGCCTGATGACCACATGTCGTCGTGGAAGATAGCGGTATTACATAAATGCCCGTAGGCACTACCTTACCGATTATTTTGATTTAGTATCCCTATCATAAAATCTGTTTAGCGGGCGAGGACTGGCGGCGAGAGAGTTTTGGTCGAGTGTACCACGCGGGAAACGAAGAGAAAGATGCCGCGAGGAAAGGGCGAAAATGATTTTCATTTATTTTTTTTATTTAACGTTTTATTTATCGGGTGAAGGCCACGCGCCAAGAGCTAAAAGGTTTCGCCCAGCCGCTGGTCGCCAGGGCCACGCGTTCAGGCTGTTTATTTTCATTGCTATTTTTCATACCGACGATCGTTAGGTCAGTCGAAGGGAATATCGTCGTGACGCCCCAATTAAAACGATTTCAGGCCATGGGTGCCACGCATGTGGGATTTCTCCACTTAAAAAAGAAAGGCGAAGCACTTGATATTTGAACTCTCCGCTGTTTATTATGACGATGCACGTGTGGGTGATGAAAACGATTAAAGCGCATGACGTCTTCATACTCAATACTCGCTATTAAATTTTTACAAGCGTCGTGTTCACATGGACCAGATTAGCGGTGATCCCTTTCGTAGTTGATACTGTGGATTTCCAGCTACAGCTTCAAGTGAGAAGAGAGCCTATGAGCTAAGGTCGGCATTTCATCGGAGAATAATTTCATGACCGTTAACCTGGTCCATATTGAGAAAGATTTTTGCAGCATACAGAAGTGTAAACGCTTGAGTACCTGCCGCTGGACCTCGAAAAAAAATATTTAGAGCAATTACCTTTCCTTAGTCGTTGAGCGTCTGGGAATAAATGCAATTTTTTTTTAAACGTGACGTACCACAGCTTATATTTACAAATATTTGAAATAATTCATTGTCCATGGAAAATTTTTTCAAGATATTGGGCTCGATCCAGCGAACTTTGTAGGGACCTACGACGAGATCGCACTCTCCTTGACCTTATTCGCTGATTTTGTCGTTCTGCCAATTTACACACGCTCGCCTGTGCTGTAAATTTCGCTAAAACTAAAGAAAATTACCAAAGAATGAATAACATCACTGCATTTCATATGGTATCTTTGTTCCGTGAGCAAAAATCTGCCGCCAAAAAGGATTCAAGAGAGGCTTATCTGTTTACGAGAGATTTACTTGTACAGACTTACGGTTCATCCACAAGTTACCTTTCACCGGAACTTGTAAGAATCAACTGCGTGCTCAAAGATTATAACAGAGGTCATAAAACGATACCCAAGACCAAGCGACAACTCTTTCTCTTCCACCTACATAGAATTTGTATATTCTCTTGATTGGCAGTCGATGGCGTACAAAAGATGAAGACTATTAAAAGAGTCAAGTGAAAAAAGATAAAATATGAATCGTATATGTGCGTTTCTCCAAGCTCACAACATTCATTATTTATGCCTGAAATAAACAAGGAAATATCGTCGTTAGACACATTCTGCTTTAAGCCAATACTCTCCGTGAAAATCTTGATATTTCCTACCCCTTCCTTCATACATTCTGATTCTCTCTCTTACTCTATTTAATTACCTTCTCATAACATGGTTCAACGGTGAAATGCATATCCTCCTGAAGCCGTCTCTCATCTATGCATTGCATAACAGCATATTTACGTGCGGGTAAGTTTAAAATACGAGGCATTTTTATAACTCGTACACGTAACTGTTCTCTACCCGAAATGACCTGTATGATTTTGGATTGAATGATGGACCAAAACATAAAAATTTTCCACTGAGTAAAAAAATCAGTCACATTCAAACTTTAAACTGATTAATTCCTTTTAGGACTACATTTTAAGATGCTTCCACTTTGGTGCGTGAACTCTCCAGTCCCAATAATACCCTAAATCTAAATTCTAGAACTTTGAGTAATGTTTAATTACGTCCAATGGAAAATATGTCACCCTATTTATACAATAGACTTGAATGCATAATTTAAGTTCATAGGAAGGTAACACGAAAAATCTTAGTCACAACGTAGTTTTTGATTTTTCTTCTTTTCTGCACATAAATCTCATCTCTTTGGAACAAAAATGGCTCCAAGAAGTCATTGATTAAGTCGTCGGTGAAAAATAAATCGCTTTGTTTATGCTACACCTCACTGTACGACATAGAACGGTTTCAACGTACTTATGACGCCATTCACAACGGATTTTCGCCGACGCGGAGAATGATGTGATTACTACTCCGAAACCGGTTGTGGTCTTAACAATTAATTAAGGATTGAATTTAAAAAAGTGGTTAAGTTTTCGGTACCCAAAAAGTTCACTAATTTGATTCGCCTACAATCATCTTATGTATTTCCACCACGATTATCTTTCCAAGCGTCTGAACGAATCTCCATTCGCAAACCGTCTTTCGCTCCCGATTTCGCCCGTGGCGGTCCGACGCGGTCTCCGACACCGAGCGTGGTGTGGTCGCGGTACGCGGAGAAGGGGTGAGTTATTGCTTGCGCGAGAGAGGGACCGCTCCCTCATTAAACTCACTGCCCTGCCACCCACACCGACCGTGAGTGAAGTACCATTCTCTCCAACCGCTCATTATGGTTTCTCCTCACCAACCTCGCACATTCCTCTTGCGATAGTGGTGTACACCTGCCAACCTCCATTGTAATATCTCATTCGTGGGACGGAGGAGCATGAGAAATAAATCCCAGCCTCGGGGAGAGCTGCAAGTGCATCCTTGCACCGCTGCATTATCTAAGCTGACTACGACAAGTTAACGAAAGGCAATTCTGTTATTTAAACAACCAAGGAACGGTAGCAAAAGGTATCAGGCGTTCTTTGGTGGAAATGAATTACTTTCATTATGATAGTATACTTAAATCACAGATGAAATTACCGAAACGGTACTCGATTGATAATAATAAGTGTGAACATTTACCTAATGGATTTATTTCAATACAATTAAAAAACCGTAGGTCCAGGAACTCCTGCCATAGTGCCCAATAGGATATCCGATGCGAGGGTTTCTATTTATATTTTGAACCTTGACAACTCTAAGTGCTTTAGGCGCCATCTGACGTTTCCATCTTACTTTGACCCATTAAACACTAACTTTCTTCAGAATATTTTGTTGTTTGATCATAACTTGAGTTGTGTACAGTGACTTAGTGTTGTTTACATTGTCTCAGCGAAAAAATGAAGTTAACTCGTGAACACTTTCGTGCGATGATTTTTTACGACTTTCAACGTGGATTATCAAGACAGGAGTGCATCGATCAACTTACTTCCACTTTTGGTGATGAAGCCCCATCATTTGCCACTGTGAAACACTGGTATAACAAATTCCATCGTGGCCGCCGTTCTTTTAACGACGAATGTCGCGAAGGTCGTCCAAAAAAATCAGTTGTGCCAGAAAACATTGATGCTGTGCAATAACTAGTAAAGGAAGAACGTTACGTGACTTATCATGAGATTGAGGCATTCTTGGGGATTAGTATAAAGCTGTGTATAACATCTACATAGGTGACGAATCTTGTATCTATCGGTATGAGCCCGAAAAATAACAGCAATCCACTGTATGGATCTTCCAACATGAGCCAAATCCGACAAAAGTGATTCGTGCACAAAGCACATCGAAGCAAATGATCGCCTGTTTCTTCGGAATAACTGGACATGTGGCAACCGTACCGTAAGATCAACGTATAACCGTGAATTCTAAATGGTTTACAAGCATTTCTTTGCCAGAAAAGCTTGGTGAAATACGGAAAAAGAAGCGATAACGAAGGATCATTCTTCATCATGACATTGCAAGCTCTCACAGATCGGCTGAAACAACTACCTTTTGACAGGCCAAGACGTCGAATTGATAAGCCATCCTCCGTAAAGCCCTGATTTAGCACCAAATGACTTCCTTTATCAAGAAAAAATTGCGTGGCCAACGTTTTTTGCGGTCTGAAGAAGCCGTTGATGCATCCAAAAACCATAATTTTGGAGGCACCCCAATTGGAGTGGAAAAAGTGTTATGTATATTGGTTCGAGGCATGCAAAAGTGTATTGATTATCATGGAGAATACTTCGAAAAACAATTAAGCCTTTTTCATTATTAGGCTGAAAATATAAATGGCAACCCTCAGACTTAACCACAGTGAATATCCATGGCAACGCTATATACTATAGTATTTTATTGGAAGTTTAGGATCATTCTCAAAGGTTTAACATTCGCGAGCATTCTCTATGAATAAAAGGCATAGATGGCTGAACTGATCAGATCCCACGGTTTGTATAGCTACCATTAGTGTGAGAAGCGTCTTCAGTGTATACAATGGCGTCGTTTATTGTACAAGAACAGTGTCATCCGTTTTCTACACTTATGTCGTTTAACACGCATCGAAATTCATCCTCAATTGAGTGAGACATGACGCAATGGGGCTATGGATGCGTATACAATGTGCGTTCGTGGATGCAACAGTTCAAAGAAGACAGCATCGTGTGACAACGAACCCAAGAAGCTCCGGCTGCGGACCATCATCAATTTTCCAGTAGGCAAAATGGACCCAGACAGTTACGTTCACGGCGGTGATGGATTCAAACTGTCGGCTTTGTGAAAAATGTGCACGTTTACATGGAGATTTCATTGATCGGTAACAGAAGTTCCATTTTTCTGGTGGATATGCATAGTTTATCAGAAAAATATTACAAAAACTTAGCCCTTGAGAACAATCTGTAACTTATCGAGGTAGTTTGACTCCTTTACTTGGCATGGGAATCATGCAGTGTCGGTATGCTCTTAGCTGAAATACTTCGGAGTTTGCTAACGGAGACAAACAAAAATGAAAAGCGAAGGGTATTCACTGCGAGAAAACTTCCAAGAGTCCATCCGGATACCTAAGCAGTTGGCTTGGGGAGTGACCCTAAGGTCCCTGTCTTCCGTCTCACGTGCCTCGATAACCTTTCCATTCTCAAGACATATTCCATTTTGCGACACCTCCAACAGATACACTGTGACTCAAGATTCATCCTCTGGTTCTTGTTTCCCCAACAGGCCTCCATAGGGCCCTATTCATTCATATAAAATATAGCATATTTGTTCGTTTTAATTTTATCTCTCGACTTGAACTTTAGAATCCGCTCCCCACTGCAGGTTTTGAAGACGCATTTCTTCTTCGATTCGCTTTTCCAGTGCTCCATATATGTACCTAATCCATAGATACGTACACCATATTCCGTGCGAATGCTCCGAAATACTGCTTTTTTGACCTTCGATAGTTCCTTTATTTGGTTTCAGCACCATTGTTATCACTTCGTCATACGAGTTTCTTGAGATAAAGGTATTCTAATCTCAGCGCAGACATGGGATAATTTTTCATCAAACTATTGGGCGGGATCACAACAAGAAGTTAGGGGAACATCATTGCTTTGTAGAGCGATGAAATAAATGCTTTTTCTCGCGCTCAACTCTTGAAAGAATTATAATGAATATCACACAAGACAATCAGAACTTCTAGATAGTAAAATTATACCCAGTGCCAATAATCACGAATTTCTCTGATCGCTTGGTGCCTAACACGACCTGCTATTGCGCTCTCATAGCAGCTTCAAGGATAAGATGTATACCTGGAAAGCCTTCGAATACTGCTTTTCTGACCTTTTCATTCAGTTCTCATTGCTGTTCATCAAATATCCAGCTGTCTTAAGCTAGATGCATGTCGACTATCATCTCAAATCGCGCACTCATGACGTTAGTCCAAGATTCCACCTGTTCCAGCCTCTCTTCTTACAGCGCAGTATTTACATTTTACCTCTTCCTCATTTTGAAAATTTAATTTTCTTTCCATTGAATATCATACTATGTCCATGAAATACTCACTTCATTGCAATAAAGGGTGATGACTTTTGAGTGTGCTCCAGTCTCTTCCGAGACAGCGATGCCATCCTACCGAATAGCTCCACGATGAATTACACTCCTGTTCCTTCTATCTCATCATGTTTCTTTTATTGCCATCATAAGTATGGCGATGGGAAGTATTGGCGAAAGATCAAATCCATGTCCGACTGCTCATTTATTTCAACCCTTATTTTTCTTCCACCTGTCGCTGACGACATTAATCCCGAAGACTTAATGGGCCATTCTTCCATCGTCCCTCAACTCCCTTAGTCTCTCCGCCACCAATATTATCTAAATCAAACCTAGCGCGAAGTCCCAAGGGATCAACGTATAGACTCAAGACGCTGACTCGACCTGGATAGGAAGAAGGCCTCGAGGTGGCGGCCCGTGGTGCACCGCTCAGGTATGACGAGGCGGCGACGACGATGCTCTAAGTAAGTAGTAAGTAAATGGGGGAGGGGGGAGGAAGCAAGAACCCGGGAATGAGTCCTCCTCACGAAGGCATGTTATGTGTCTATACACACTGCCTTTGGCGAGAGGAGGGAGGAGGGGGTGTGGGGTCAACCGGTTAGGGGAAGGGTAGGGATGAGGAGGAGAGTGAGGAGGCACTGACTTCCGTGGGTCGTTGCCACGGTGCCCGGGAAGGCATCCGCGGCGGATGATGGCGCGGCGACAACGGGAAGGGAAGGATACCTGACCCCTCCCCCGATGGGGACCGAGTGGGACGGTGCGCTATTCATTTTCCAGCATCGACCGTCGACAAAAACCAAAAATCGACTTTGCGATATCCATCGACTATGTCGAGCATCAACGACAAGATCGGGTTACACAGAGTATTGCTTATTAAATATTTTATTTATTGCACAAATAAATTGATAAATAAATAATAACCTGTATAACCAATATTGCCGATGTGGTTGAGCATTACCGACATGTGGGGAAAGTATATAGAGTATTTTCGACAATATTTTCCAAATGGCATATCAAATACATTGCCTATGTGGAATATTTTTCGTCCATATTGCCAACCGAAAACTTCGTTAAATTAAATGGTGGATTATTTCCTCCTCATTGGCAATATCGTCCACAACGGTGATAATTATCAAACCTGGATATATCAGTTTCTTAAAGTTACCCAAATTCACTAGATTAAGATGAAAAAATATCGATAACGTATGAATATATACGGTCATCATGCACTGGATTCAAGAGAGGTTGAGAAACAAGTTCCTAGATTCAGAAAGTTAACTCCATGTAATTAGGCCGACAATATTTCATTGATGATATGAATACATACATACTCTTTAAGGCAGGAGGCTACCAAACTCAGAGAAACATAAGTAAAATCTCTTAAACATGAGACGGTATAGCATTTTGGGGTGAATTCGACCGTCGCAATACTTGTTTTGAAAATGGGCAGTTTTTTATCATCACACAGTTTTACAGCACACATTAAAATTCCAAAATCATGACTATATAAGTATTTGGGTACGGACAATATAGCAATAAGGCATATTGTTTAGGAATAAATTTTAGCCGAAAAACCTCCAAATCCACTCTACTATTTTAAAATGAAATGTATATGATCTCACTACCATTGTCATATTCACCTCCACTTGTCTTCACCATTGTATGACAATGTGAAAAAGGAAGAATACTCAGCTTTAACTACGATTATAATTTACAGATACTCATACAATTTAAGTTGTACTAATCACCATGTCGCTTCATCTGCGGCATCTAGGTGTCTCTACGATGGTGAGAACAAATTCGCGAAATATCTAGAACAATATCTTGGGTATTACTTGGTTAATTTATAAGAAGGCCATCAAATGTTGAGGAATTTATTGGATTCAACACCGACGATTGCAACTTGCCTTTGTAATTCTTTGCTATCATGGCAACAGTGTGGTCCTGGAGCTTTGAGAGCAGTGAATGTGATACAGGAGAAATATTCCATTGCGCAGATTAATTGCCTTTCTTCGCTAAGCTAACCATCACCTGCCTGTGCCCCAAGGACTATCGATGTTCTGGGGAGGTAAGTTTATGCACCCACTACGGCTGAGACACAGCAAAAAAAAATCACCCGAAGCGACGGTGAGCAGAGGGATGAGAACCAATTTCAGCACTGTCATACTACGTTTGCTCGACCCACAGCGATCGAAAAAATCGCTTTTTTATGTCTATTTGTTACCATTTCTGAGTTATTTACCACACAGTAATCGCATTTGAGTTTGAATAGTTTGAGTTAGGCTCGAAGACAATAGACTCTAGGAGAATGATTCTGAACGTGAATGTTAAAAAATATAAACGAGCAGCTAGTACCTGTATATAACTATGATACCAAAGATAAAATTATTTCTAGATCGTTTGCTTTGACTATTAAAAGGAGTCTGAACTGAATGATAACCATTTTTCCTTCATTTAGCTGGCAAACACGAGAAGGACTAACTCGAACATAAAATTTTGAGATGTGCGGTTTTTCAGGCCACATTTGTTTAACATTTACGAAAAATTCATCGAATAAATGCTCCTCTATGGCGGTGTTTCAGCAGTCTCGGAAATATAAACCATATCGTGAATCAAATATATCGCTCATATCGATACCATAACATCATATCGACGATAGTTATAGTATTTATAGTTATTCGTTTCTTTAAGTTATCCATATCGACCTGGTCGATACGGATAACTTAAAGAAACTGATAAATAAATCGACATGGTATCGATACATGGTCATATAACGTGCATAGTTCTATGGTCCCCTAGTCCACAATTACACCCACACGGCTTGTACGATAGACTACCTGCCATGCGCCACCGCGTTGACTTGCAGGGCATCTTGTTTTCCTTATTTAAAAATGGTATTCATTTTCCAGATTTTCTTCCGCCCATCTTGGCGGAGTCACGCGTCTCGCACGTCTTCGAGGCGAAAAGAAAAGCTCTCACGTGCGGACGGTGCAACGCTTTGACACGAGGGACTTCTCAGGATGCGCCTCTTTGACAAAGGAGTCGTCACCTTTCTGGAAAGCGAAAGCCTTGGCGCTCGGATGACTTCCTTGCATAATCCCGAGGGAGGATGGCAACATTGATTCCAAATAAGGGCGACTGACGCGGCCTTCACGGTTGAAAAATAGAAGGAAGGCCCGACCGAAAAATATTGATATTCCGATACTGCCGCGTAACGAAGAGAAAGTGGGGAGAGCCAGGGGGTGGAAACGGGGAGGGGAGGAACAGTAGAGCGGGAGAGTAGGCTATTAGTATATACCTCGTATATATTTTTTTCCTCCCTTTTTGCTTCGAAGGTGGCACTTTCGAAAGTGTCGAGTCGAAACTTGTGAGCAAAGCGTGCGACTTCAAGGGCGAAAATATGTATATATTTATTTACGAGGCTTTGCATAAATAACGTAAATTCTCCGGCCATGAATTTGACAACCGCGAGGCTATACAAGGAAGAGCTTACGGAGAATTTGGACAAGCGGGGAACCCAAAGAAACGTTTCGGAAAAGAAGAATCCGTCTGAAACCTGGCCAAACGTCAATTCAACTTAGGCGAGGAAGCAAACAAATAAACAAACCAAAAATATGTTTGTTTGCTTACATTTTTTTATAATTTCCACGGGGATGGCAGAGGAAAAACACGATCGAGTGAAATGCGGTGTCACCGTTAAGAAAATAGGATTCATCAAGGGAGTTGAAAGAGTGATGGAGGAAATATACTCTTTCTCTCTAGTTAGACCACACGCTGGGAGTTCTCGGAGCATCTCAGAAAAAAATTGAGCATAGAATTGAACAAAATATGCGCAAAAGATGGCGCATCATGAAAAACTGTTATTAACGGCTTTGCGCCGAACGTTGTGCATTAAATAGAAAGTTCAAAATTGGGCACACATGCATATTAACACGAATACTCAATACTCGATTCGGTCGATTGCCATTTTATCATTAGTGGAAATTTACTGTATCATCGAGTTTATTAAGATCCACAATAAATCAACATGGAGAATAGTGACAGAAAAGGCAGATCACCACTGAAGGAATATATTGGAACACAACGTCAACTCGGAACATTTACGATCGTACAATAGCCGTTAGGAAAAAAAACATAACTGCCGTCAGACTTTGGACATTTCAGATGCAATTCAGGTGCAATAACATGTGGAAAAATTCCCTTTTGAGGGTTTACAAGGTGTAATGTAAATACGATATATCTTACAGAGCACAGAACAAATAGGTAAGAAATTTAAAAAAGATATTATTTGGCAAAAATATTCTCTGCTTTTCAATGGCACGAAGTGGGCAAAATACAACATGTTCCAAATAATGGCTTAATAAGACATTTACAACTTAAACTTATGTAAATATTTACACCCTTCCATCTTGAATATAGAGTAAAAATCATTGATAGACAATATTCTGTACCTAAGGATGTCGCCTTCGCGACGAAATCGGTCGTTGCACATTAAAACTTGTGATAATATTACATAGTTGTGCCATTTAGTATAACTAAGTATTTATCTATCATTCACTTACTATCGTGTTATTATGGCGTTCGAAACCAGATCTCGTTTAAAATTAGTTTTATTTGCGCTTTGTGTCGATTGTAAATACCTTTTAATACAGGGTCTGCCCCAAATATAAGTAGAATGATTTTTTTCCACAAATACAGATGACTGGAGTGGGGTGATTTGTGATGGGAAAGGTTTTGGGAGACCTACGTCGGTTAACTGTGCGGTTTGCTGTTAGACTGGACCCCTATTCGACGGTCACGTCACGAATTCACGATGTCACTTTCCATGAAGCAATGGCATATATAGCAATGGCGATAAAATTATACATAAAGTTAGAAAAATTGGGTTCGGAAACCATGACCATGGTTAAGGATGCTTATGAAGATGGAGAAATGTCCCAAGTGATGGTTTTCTGCTTGCATAGGATGTTCTGGGAGGGTAACGAGGAGGTTGACGATGAGGAGTGTCCTGGACATCCATGAACCACACAGTGTGATGAAAATGACCAAAAAGTGAGACATATGCTCAGTTCTGGTTGACCCCCAAGTATCAGGATGTTAGTAGAAGAGTGAAATATTCATAAAACCAGAGTCCATTGCATTCTTACAGAATATTTAGCCACGAAAAAGGCATGCCAAGATGGTACCCAAGGTGCTGTCAGAAGGCTGCTTATGTGACAATCTTGCCTTGGACCTCTTGGACCACGGTGAAAGTGACTCGAATTTTTTAGAATAGGTGGTTACTGGTGACGAGACGTGGGTCTTTGAGTACGACACAAGTATAACCTCTTTGATCACTATTTTGGAGACTGGATTTTGTCAAAGAGGCCATGACGAGGGGCCTGAACGAGGGTCCTCTTGATGCCTTACAGGAAGCACACCACAACTAGCGGAGGCACTGCTGGCATTGGTGTGTCGATACATTAGGGTGCTCTTATAAAGAATTTTAGAAATATATACTTCGATATGCAATGCATTTTTTCCCCATATTTACGAGTATTCTACTTATTTTTGGGACAGACCTTGTAGTACCGGTGAACATTCAAAATAGCAACCGGTTATACTGAATGCGGTTATTTTTAGCCCATAACGTTAGGAGTTCTGAACTACATCCACACTTTGTGTGAGGAATGACAAGATCCATAATTTCATTTCAATATACATCCAGGAAAATCGAATATATATGGTGAGAAGTGGTAGCTCAGTCGGTAGAGCGCTGTGCTACTAGCCAGAGCCCGGATTCGATTCCCGGGCTTCGGACACCCTCATATTCGCCCTAACTATATGAATTCCCGAATACCAAATCTTCCTAGGAAACCATTGGCGGCACAGAGAAAGGAACTGGCCCCCGTACCCTGAAATTTCACTCGTCGTCGGTTTAAGAACTAGATGATCTCTACTCTTGCCTATCTCGACCACGGACCCCGAATTTCAGGTTGATGGAATGTAACTGGAGCCCTGGTGAAATGTATTGGCGCTGAAGAATGGATATTAGGCAGCCTATTAGTGTGTTAGATGGGGTCGTAAATGCTCAGCAGTGCTTACTGTCTGGATCTGTTCAAAACTTAATAATAATAAAATCTGTGATTTTCCCCGCAAAACTTTGGGCGTTCTACGCGTCGTTTTAACTCACATGCATCATCTTCAGACTTGTATATTTGAAATTGCATGCTCTCCGAGACGTGTAGAACTCAATGAAATCTTTGGAAAATTAATACTAACTTACTATTACTATCATTGAAACAAATTCTCACAAACTGGAGTTGGCCTCAATTACTTATATAAAAAACATACCTTAAACGGTAGACTGCTGATAATGGCAAAGAAATGTGTGGGGAGGAATTGATAGACATTTTGAACGGCACGAAGGGAAGGCAAAACTATGTGTAGCTGAAAAATGGGTTATTGCATTGCAGAGTGTTTGCTGAGAGAGTCGCGAAAAGCGGGACTTGGAAATGGATGTTTGGTCGCTGGATCCAGCATAAACCGACCTTCATCCCTGGCCTACGGCTAAAAAAATCGCACTTCGGCATTCAAATTCGAACTTCGTTCAAAGAATATCCCAAAAGAGCACGCGGCATGTCCTTAAGAAATTTTAATAAGTACCGGCGGCCGATGGGAGAAATAGCGGGTTGTACGTGCGTGAGTGCCCGTCGGTGCACGTCCGCCCAAAGGCCACAAATCTGATGGGTGCGGTGGGGAGGGTGGTTGCCACGATAAAGGCGGAGGGTGCGCGTGGGACGACGCACCCACCCGCACCCATCACCACACCTGGCGGTGGCGGCAGCAGCGGATCTCCGAGAACGGAGACTCCCCTCCCGCCCACTGCCCTCCGCCAGAGCCGCGGTCACGCTTTTTGTGCGCACCCGTTATATTGCATTAAATTACATGTCTGACCCCGCACTCTCAACTCATCCTCCCACCTCTTATTATTAAATCCTTTCTTAAGCACTAAAATTTTTTTTTAATCTCCGAGGTAAATCATTTCACGACTGGCGGCAACAATGGTCGCAGCACCTCGGAGATGCACGATGTCGAGGGCAGGGTACCAAAGTGCCGTTTAATGATCTGCCTTTCAAAACCGCATTCCGCTTCAAAAAGAAAGGCTCGCAACTTACTGGCACTAATTGTAAGTTAGGAAGCATTCCTCGGACGACAGTCGTCAAGTCGAAGGGCAGTTTGATAGGTGGGGTGGAACTCATCTGTGTCTGAGCCTTTGAAACGAGCGGAATTCACAATTTCAGGGTGGAGGGCCAATGCGGCAAAGGACTCCGAGTAAGCCTGGGAATCAGGAAAATCACGTGACCAGGGATTAGCCGAGAGTGGCCCGGAACCTCACCCGAATTCGAACTCAGGGCCGTCCGACCCGAAGCCGTCAGCTCTACGTACTAAGTCAACCGCGACTCTTCTAATTGACCCATTATTTAACCCTAGAGAATATACTAGACGAAGAGATTAATCATATATTTAAGTTCTAGAAACACTTTCAGGACGGATTGAAAGTTAACAAACAATTTTTTACGGCCTTAGCCTGACTCTCTTCTCTCATTGGTTGACTATTCGCCAATGATATTAGCTAAAAAGGTTCCGTTGAATGATTTCCATAAAAAATTTGAAAATAAACTTTCTCACTGCAAATGAGAAACTAAATTGGAAAGAAATACAGAGAGGACTAACTATGAGGCAACAACGGTGAATTAAAACGATTATAATTCTCTCAAAGTACGACAATCACGTCAATGATGGACATTTGCATCGATAGGGATGTAAATTATTTCAAAAACTCTCCAGGGTGAAAAGGTAAATTTGACCGCGAGGACAGTTTACGTGAATATCACATGCAACAAGGAATTAGACATAATAATTTACCGAACCCAATGCATGAGATTTTATACATTAACATTTATGGTGGTTTGCAGGATACATGTGAAATTAATTTTCATTCAAATACGACGAAGATTTAGAGTCGTATAGCTTTTATCAATTGATAATGTAATTTTTCTTTTTCTTTTTTGGTAAATGCCATTCTTTCAGCTGTAACGACTGAAATAAATTCATCCTGAATTTAGATTTACTCCGAAGAACCCTTGATTCCCTGTCTTAACAAGTTCGCCGATTTTTACCTTACAAGCTATATTTGAAAAATTAATCTACGAGTTCTTTAATAATATTTGCATATTTGCCTATGACTGGAGGCTTCCGCCCAAGATATTGATAAACTTGTTTTCTTCTCTTACTTCCTCAGCAATATTACCAAAGATAATCGATCCGACAATTAGTTTGTAGCAGCTTTCCAAACCCTCTTGTTACCTACAAATCTCATAATACCCCCATACCTCACCTTGCACCAACGTTTTCCATGACCTACTTCTCGTACTTCATCCTTGGCCTTCCTCTATACGCAATTACTCCTCTCTAGGTTTTCTTTAATTATGTTCTCGGTGAGCTATCGTGCCTTAGAATGTGCCCAATAAATTCCCCTCTTCTTCTTGTGTCCTCCATGAGATTCTCTCTTCCCTCACTCTCCGACGTACCTATTCATTGTTTACTCTATTCATTTTATCATCATAATTATTACGTAGAACCACATTTACATCACCTCCAACCTTCTTTTCCCAGCTGCTACTATCGTCCAGCTATCACTTTCATAGAACAGTAGGTTCCACATATTTAAGTTTAAATGAACTGAATTATCATGTCCGTGCTAGTAATCTTCGTCGTTTGAACTCATTTCTTTCAATAGCAAGATTTCTTCGCCATTCCCATTCTGATTACTGCACCTGTTCCACTCGTATCACTCTAGCTCCTATTCTAGCTTCTCCTATTGCTTGCTACTCAATTCCCCACCCACCCTTCCCGAAATTCCCGCTGCTTCCGCGCTCCTCCTCAAAACGGTGTCCCTCACGATGGGGCGGCTCCAGACTCGCCTGTCTCCCGAAATTCAACCCTCACCGCCGACCAAGACAGACACCGCCCACCTCCCCATCTCATCTCTCGGCGAGCCCATTCACCCACCCCATTCACTCATTCCTTCGCCGTCTCGAGCCTTCCTTTTTCTTTTCTTTTTAAGGGCGTGCTCGCCCGCCTGAGATCAGTCAAACAGGCACACGAGAGGACTACAATGGCTGCCATATAATGTCGCTCTCTCCATTCATCCCCACCAAACACGTCAGCAATTAACGTCTGCGTGATATTCTTTCTCATTCCCCCCTCAACTTCTCACCTCGGAAAAAAATATTAAATGTATCCCTCTCATCTTCTTCGTTCCCCTTCCCTTTGAAGACCCCCGGACTCTTTATGGTGGTCGGTGAAAGCCTTTTGAAGGAGAGACCTCTTTAAGGTGGACGTGAATTTTCGCGCAGCGCGTGCCTTTGTACTTTTGTTTGCATTGTTTCACTGAGTTTCGCCGCTACCTTTCTTGCATAAGTTCCTGTAGTGTCGTTATGTTTGTGCTAGGGACAAAGAAAATCAAACACAGCCGACCACATCCATCAATCTTAAGACTGTTTTGACATGTCATAAGGTGGGGCTCACTTCGTACTGCGGCCAACGGGCCGTGAAGTCACGAAATCGAGGTAGGTAAAAGACAGTTCCTTAATCTCTTCACTACGTGCCACCTGTGATTATGTAATTCAAAACTGGGCACCGTGCCAATATTATCCTAATGAAACACAGTCACTGCAATTTTCTTCATGAATTTTATTCCAGCTGGATGGTCCCAGTGTGACCGAGACAGTAACGGAGAGGGCAAATGTGACTACCACGAAACTAGCCCTGATTAATCCGGAGACTTGGAAGAATAATCAAATTGTGAGTGCAAACAGTGAAAAAATAAGAACAAGTGAATGTTTATTAATGTGAATTTGCGATTTCTTTACTGAGGTACATCTTTGAAATGAGCAGGTATCGGCTATCACATTCACCGTTCGATGGACGGTTCGTATTATAGGATCGATCGGGGATGATGAGGGAGTCAAAGAAATTGATTTTATCTCGCACCGCTAATAGTTTTCTTATTGCGACTGAATCGTAACTGTTTGCCTCAGATTAAGTGCCACGCCGCGATTGTTTTTCTACGAGCTAAAAGGCATGGACGCCAATAGCATTAGAAAGTATATAGGAAAGAATTAGATTACCGTGACGTTATATAAGAACGGCGGCGAATGGACGATGGACTTAAAGGATGGAGTGAATGGAGAGATTCAACTAAGAGTTGTTTTACATGCCTTTTAACGTTACATTGACAGTCAAGGAAGATTTTTGATTGATACTCGCAGAGACCACTGCTGCACTTTTAAGCACCGCCTAAAGATAGGCTAACATAGCAGCTTCCTTCACTAAGTAAAACATTCTTCTCCGCTGGCCTGCGGACTCCCTTTATTCCCTCTAAGGGAAGGAAAAAAAAATCCACTGAAAAAATTTCTGCTAACCTCATTGAGCGCATTCTGGGGCACAACTTCCGCCTGAAGAAATAGAAGGAACTGGAATTAAAATAAAAACGGACCGAAAGAGCGACAGAAAAAGACTTCGAATGAGTTGAAGGCGATGTGGTAATGAATGAAGTGACACGTGGGAAGAAGATGCTTTTTCATTAAAACACCATTTTGTTATTTCACGCAGTTCCATCTCGGTACCACCAGTTTCGATGCATACAAGACGCCACCATTTGCCACGTGCGCGGATACTTGATCGTATGTGTTTCATAGACGATGGTGCCGTAATAAAATTATGTTTCGCAGGGGTGAGCCTGGAACAATCGGAGAGAACGAGATGGAGGGCTTCAGCAATAAAAATCTTCGGGTTACTGTCGATGATCTCACGCGAAAGGTGACTCAACGGTGAAAGTACTTGGCGGTTGACTGAAGGTTCACCGGGTTCTGATCTGGGGTGGTGACCCTGGAAGCCAACAGTCCCCAACGCTCGCTTGCTCTACCAACTCCCGGAGAGGTCTGGAACATTTTACGCAGGACCAGTAGGTCCTCTCTGTAAAGGCCGACGGTATCCTTGCATAGGACACATCACGCTACGATATGAAGCGTTAAAAGCCTCCTTCAACTCACTGCTGTGAGAGCTTTGTCTCTAAATTATCAAAGTTTCAATTTCATGAATTTGGAAACTAGCGGACATAAAATGTCAAAACATAAAATAGCAGTGAGAACAAATAAAAAAAATATAATCACTTAAGCATTTTCTACCATGATATTTCAATACCATTTCATCAGTTCCATTAAATAAATCAATATATAATTTCATTTTTAAAAATTTCTAATATATCCTCTGGAAATAATGAAGACTTAAAGAGGGGCGTTTTACTTATATACAGTCATGCTTACAGATTTTTCAAGAGAAATCGGAAATAATTCAGGATATTTTTTCGTCCCACCGAAATAACAACACTTTCATTCAAAAGTTGTTCCGTTTTCCAATGCTTGGAGCTGTCCTACTTGTAGATGCCGAGCGAGGATGTCTGAGGCAACAGAGGACCCACATTTACGTGAATGATCATTCCCATTTTTTGTAGAACAGTAGCATTTTTTGTAGAAAAAGGCTTCTATACTGCTCCAGTCATCACGAAACCCACCCTTATACGTAACTGCAATTAAAGTATATGGGTTCGTGGGCCTGAATAAATTGTGATGGCCATTCAACAGAAAAAGATATACTCAACCAGCGATTTGCTACGTGGGGGGTATTTTCTGTAGTCTCATTAAGGATAGGATTAACTAGATACAAGAGAAGAAATAAATGAGTAAATCATCAGCATTGACGACTTGGTATTTCAATTAAGGATTACTTCACATCGTAGAGTTTCCAAGAAAGAGCCTTATGATTCTAGTGTACATATACTCACGAATACGATGACGAACAAGTTAAAAATATTTTCCTTTTGATGCGAGCAGATCTTTCGATAGATCTATGACCTGGCGGCACAACAACAACTGTCGAACTCTCCATAAACGGTACATTATTGACGATTTAAGCATTACGTTCATTTGCACAGCATTGATCGGACCACTCATCACTTTCTTCCGAAGTGGGACTGGGACATCGGCAGAAGGTCGTGCATAAATGGAATGCTTATTGGCGCTGTCGATTTTTTTCACCCCCTTAAGTTTTTTGCACCCGGAATAATACATTAATTCTTATCTAACGGTCCGTTTCCGATCTCCACGCGACCTTCGGATACCTGCATTAAGCAGCGCTCATTACTTTTCCTTTCGCCTCACGATGCTAATTGATCGGGTTGCGAACGGAGGCGGATTTTTACGAGCATCACTTGCATATCCACCTCCTCCGTAGGTATCCCCCTCATCCAAATCCCCATCTCAACATGGTTTTATGCATGCACATACATTTAGCTGCTCCATATGCAAGACACCAGATGGCCCTATTGATTATGCCAAGTCCTTCTCCTTCCTTTCGGTAACTTTCCGTCGAATACGGCCGCAAGTCGTTGTGCTACATTTACTGGAGAAGGTATGATTAGGCTATTATTAGACCACAGATACTTACGTAAAACCCCATTTAATTTCCGATGAGATAACGGTTATACAGTTGCATATAAACTTACATAAATAATTAACCTAGAAGAATATATTATGGTGACTAAAATCCCCATTTCCAAAGTAAATGCCCTCTTTTTTTCTCTGATGTGCAAAACAAAATTTAAAATACCCACTTCTTGTGTGAAAGAATACGTAAAATAAAATCAATACACACAATTGCGCAAGCATTGTTTATTAATATATTTAGTACCCTATGTAAAGTTTGAGTGGACGCGAATTTGCTAGATTTTAAAAAAGCCTTTGACAAAGTACCTCATAGTATACTACTCGCAAAGCTAAACGCATATGGCATAGATAAAAATATCTGGGGTTGGATTAAAGACTTTTTGAATCGTCGGGTACAAAGAGTAGGGATAGATGGAGTTAGCTCAAGTGCAGTGGAATTTACTTCAGTTGTTCCCCAGGGAAGGGTCATCAGACTTCTTTTATTCCTGCTTTACGTTAACGACACTGACTCCGTAGTCACGGGTAAGATACGTTTATTTGCCGACGATGCAGAGGTGTACCGTGATATCCGTGATCCTGAGGACACAACAGCTTTGTCAGATGACTTAAATACTATACAAAGCTGGTGCGACACTTGGCAATTAGAATTAAACTTAAAAAAGTGCGTAGCCATAAATTTTTGGCAAAGAGCAATTCCCTCACGAACGCCTACTACATTGGGAACACCTAAATGGAATGTATAGACTCAATTAAATACCTAGACGTTACCCTCACTCACGATATCTCCAGGGTGAAACACACACGGGGAATATGTGGACAAGCTAACAAAATATCAGGATTTATTAGAAGAGTACTTAGTAAATGTGAGGAAAAGATTGAAGAAAAATGTTATATGTCGTTGGTTAGGTCTCATTTAGAATATGCTGCAAGTATATGGGATCCTCACGAAGTTGGATTAATTGCCGAATTGGATCGCGTACAGCGTAGGGCAGCTAGATTTGTAAAGTGTTTTTATGATAAACTTAGTAGCGTAGCCGAAATATTAGAGCAGCTAGGCCGGGAATCACTCACGGAGCGAAGGTTAAATTACAAATTGAAGCTCTTGAGATCTTTAGTAGTGATGTTGAAAATGTATTATTAACCCCATCGTACGTACTACGGTATGAGAGATCATATCAATAAAATTAGAGAGATTAAGTGTAGAAAATATAGATTTAAGAAGTCTTTTTTTTCCACGAACGATAGGGGATCATAATAATATTGCTCGATCGCAGAAGGGTCATATTCGGGTCAAAATTATCCTGGGGTGTATTCACCCCCTGCCACACACCCTAGCGGTGGATTGCACGGCATATAAATAAAAATACCCTGCTAGCCACCATTAGATTGACGTCAGCCCAATTACGACAATGTGATGAGTAAAGAGATACATTGGCGAACGTTTATCAAACATTGCGCATGTGTCAATGGTACCAGGAGTGACACCGAGGACATTATATAAACCCATAGTTAAAAATAACCCTTTATTGTGCAGCGTAGCAATAAAATTTTGGAATATACAATTATTTGTAAAAAACATTTTCTACATTGTTCTTCGATATTTTGACTAAAAGAACGAATTAATTTATTATTTAAATGTTGCAGATAAATCTTTTAGCGTAGCATATGGAAAGTTAACAATAATAATATCTTATGGTGGACCAAAATCAGTTTGGGCTGAAAGTAGTCTGGTGTGTAATCACTTCTTGCCACGCACCCTAGTGCTTGCTTGCCGGGTACTATGCATATAGTGCAGGCTTGTGAAACATTTTCAATTTCTTTGAAAAACATTGTTCATTTATTGATAACGTTTTTAAATGAGCATATTGGTCCTTTTCTTGATTTCAGCTTGTTAAGTAGAACCAAATAAAACTTAATTTTTGAACTGTAGTGTTATTAGAAATAGTTTTAGAGTTAATTTAACGTTTTATTTGGCCTAATTAAGGCAACAGAGGAGCATATTTTAGTCACCTTAAACTTAATTTTTTCGAGAATTCAATCCCGTAGCCTCACCTACGGAAAATTACGCAAGGGGTACGATAATGCTTACGGAACACGACAAACTCTGGGATTAAATCACTTTGATTACTATGCCCACCATTAGCTTATCTATAATATAGTGGATAGCGGTATTTGCGAGGCTTCTATGGCCCTCTTAAGGATGCAGATTGCCAAGTAAGGAATATAAAAGCCAGATGCGAGAAAGAACGAAAGCCCAAGTCCGTATTTGCATAATTTTATGGCGAAAGTACCATGGATTCTGATAGTCAACGATCCATACGACAGAAGGGTGTAAAACCTACATTGCTAGTGAAACACAAACGTACCCACGACTCAAATATCCTTAAATCTAAAACTATAGCCGATTCTAATTGGAAAAAGACCATAAGCCAAATCGAGCGCAGTAAGTTCATTGATTAGAGTATCCATTCTACCTCTTGACAGCCGAACATTTAATCGCATTCCCATACGCATAGAGATTTTCAGCACTATTCCATAACTAATTACTGAATGGGGGCTCTGCATTTGACAGTAATGCTCGTCGTCACAGCGAAACTGCATAAGGTAGCAATGGGAAAGGGGCGGTGCTTTTAATAATCTCACGATGTGATTTAAAATACGGCAATATCCTTATGAAAATGACCGTAATAAATCATTGTATCAAATGGTTTTTTCAATATAACTTTTCGGAAAACGAAGTTATCAGTAGAGGTCACCGACTTCTGAGGCCATTGGCGAGATTTGGGATGGGTGGGTACTTTGGAAAACGTAGGATTTCCAGGGAATGGGGATGAAATGCGGAGAGAAACTAGGTGTTGGAACTAGCCTATTGTTAACGACAGGCTCCAAAGAGTCCGCAGTTTTACGACCCATCAAACGGACGGCTTACTCCACTTGAAGCGCTCTTCGATTAACATCCCCAGTGGAAGGATAGGGAGACCAATGAAAATAAGCCTAAAACCTCCGGGATTCAAACCCAAGCCCTCTTGATAGAAAACCAGTGCACTAGGAACCACACCATTTCGAGACCCGTTAGTATTCGTCCAACTGATGAATCGAAAAAATGTTACACGCACAAAATTAACCATTTACTTGTAACTAATATAAGTTCCATAATTAATTAAAATTGGCAATTTTCCACAAAATAAAGCTGTGGAAAATTGCCAGTTTTAATTAATCATGATATTCCACCATATCACGCTTGAAACGTCTCTTTCTATCAGTTCCATAGTTGATTAATGCTTCATATTTTTACATAAATCAGTGGTCAAGAAGAATTACGGACCGTGATGAGTTTCCATCCGGTCTTATGGGTTTTCGATGAACCTCAAATTGGCAAATTGATGATGACCTTGAAGTTTCAATAGAAAAATAAATCATTTCGTTCTAACGAACTATGAAGTTATTTAATTCTAAATGAAGATTTTTATGGAAAAATATTGGAAAATACTAAAAATAATAACATTAACAAAATACTTTGACAATTAATTTTTACAAGTAGATATAAAATTTTGCAATTTTCCCCAAAAATCTTTGAACGACGTCAACGTCAATAAGTAACATCATAAATATACTGCGGTAAAATATAGTACGGATAAATAGCTTTAAATTATATGCATATTTAACCGAAAAAAAGAGTATTTATTTCCGTAGAGTCTCATGTAGTCAAGTCCGAACCTTCTTAATTGCTAACGCTTTTATCATTCATCATCACGAACACTTCGAGGACGTCTTGACCACGTACTCTATTTTTAAAACATCAACAAGACCAAAATAAGCAGATTGGATCCCGTCCAAATTGACGGTTCGTTTTATTTGTTTCGTACCCAGACAGGACCTTGTGAGAGAGGGAAGCTGAAGGCAAATGATACGTTACGTAGAGGGAAATAAGGACAAGTGGAATCTTTCAACTACTTCGGAAGGAGCGTAACACTGTTCGGATATCGGAATTTAGACGGCTTTCAAGAAGGCGTAGGAGCCATCGGGAAGAGGGAACTGCTTTTCTCCATGAAATAAGGCTTGCAAACGAGAAGATGATTCGTGAGAGCATTCGAGTGGAATTTGAACGGGGATTCCATAGATCACTGGAAACGTTGACAATAATAAGAAATGGGTTCTTCAAAATCCGGAGATGGAAAGAGGGTGTTGACATCGGAATCGGACAAATGAAATGGGAAACGAGTAATGATCTCGGGGAAGAGACATGGGATCAGGGAAATCGTCTTATGGAGTACTACACCGAGATGATATATAATATATACTCGTGTATATATATATATATATATATATATAATAAAATTCACTAAATAGTCATAGCAAACACAGAAACTAAAACACTAGTTCTCGAATTTTCGGTGGTGCAACCACCTTTCTCAAGAGAAATTAGGAACAGAACTTGTTTTAGTTTCTGTGTTTGCTATGACTATTTAGTGAATTTTATTGTGCACGTTCGTGGCTTTTCTAAGAAAGTGACTATATATATATATATATATATATATATATATATAATATACAGAAAAAAATTGAGGATCTGCGAGGAATATAACAAGAGGAATAGGTATCGTTCCACATAATATAAGGACTATGGTTGACAGAGAACGACTATTGGACATGGAAATGTAGAGGGCAATCAATCAAGTTGCCATTTGAATAAAGCAATAACGAAAGGGGGCAGAACGTGAACCATCGAAACGTTTAGGAAAGGATAAAATAACTTACGCGGTACCGTGTGCTCTTGTACTGTTTAGTGACTTAAAGGCATGCCTCCCAAAATAATAAAACAATATAATAGGCATGAGTCTTTTCAAAAGACAGTTAACTAATAAACTTAAAAGTTTGAAATTAGAAAGTAAATATTTTTAAGACTGTATTCATCGTGGGTGCTGAACGACATCTTTGTACGAATTACCAAAAGACGGAAACTAATATTTCCACAACGCTTTAATCTCGCCACTTTGTCTAATATTTCCAGGATCTTTACCCTAACATTCAATCATATTTAAAGGTAAATTTATTTCTAAAATATTAACTTGGCAAATATCATGTTTGCAATAACTCATGTGGAACTTTTAAGCAAAATAATACGATAAAAAATTGTTTTTCCATATTAGCCATGCTCCTGACTGTTAAGACGTAATGCACTCCGAACTCAAGTTAGCACTGATCACAGTTTAAAACAAATTAACACTTAAGTTACTCTGATCGTCAGCTTGCAGCTGCAGCGCCGGTGATTTGGAAGTTCCATGCATAACCTTGAAAGCAGAGCCATTATATTAAAATTTAAAGTGACATTAAATAAGAATCGTTTACTCCTATGTACCGTCGTGCATGTATATTACCAAGCCATACAGATTTGCTTCCAGATCACCATCTTGAATATTTGCCAAAAGGTTTGACAAGCGAACATCCAGCCCCGCTGAATATGTTTTCGCGTGAGCAGACATCCTACGAATCCTCGTTTTTTACACGATATGATTGAAAAGAAAACAAGTTAATAAAGCGTAAGGTAAGTAGTCCGGAAAGGAACTTACTGCAAGGTCTGAGAAGAAATCGGCCATGGCACCGACCGGCCAAAGACGGATGCTGAGATCTACTACAGTACTTATTCCCTCCAATTACTGAGGCTCTTGGAGGTCCATATCGGCGAGGAAAAAAAATAAACGAAGCACGTCTGCCGCATTCGCGAAACCCCGAGTTTGGCAATTGCTGCCATTAATTAAGCGCACTCTTCGGCGAGAGGGAACCCGGGGAAAAAGATCCTCCATTCCTTCACGGCTCGTCTTTGGGCGTGGTAAATGCGGGGAGCGAAAGGGCGAGAGGAAATGGAGGAAGGAAGGGATCTGGGAGCGAAGAAATGCGAGGACGCCGCCCTTAATGGTCAGAGACCACGGGAGAGCGGGCGTTCTCATGAATAAGAGGACAGTGGCGTCCGAAAATTCGGGGGCGCTCGCTTGTTATTATGTGTGCGGCAACGGGGAAGGCTCCTCAATTCGGGTAAGTGGAAGGGTTGGTGTAACGCTACAGATTCCTCCTCACACCCCAACGAACTTCGTCACGTATCGAGGACGCATCTTCACAAGACCTCTTTTCTCTCGTGAGGGTATTATTACGTATCTCCGCCATCAAAGTAAGGCAGCAATCGCGAGACTGGTTTATTTAAGTATATCAATCCAATTATTTCCCCCCGCGCTAACGTCTTCATCTATACGCTGATCTTTCACATCAGTCTCCCATCTTCCACCCAGGGACGTATAGAAAAACTGGGAAGGTAAAGGGATATTGGGGGTTTCTACCCCTAAGCGAACCCTCCAATGAGGAAGCCTTTCGTCTATTTCGTAAAAGGAGTTTTCGAAGAGCAAACAGGCATATGAGCGTCAAATCTATTCGGCAGGCCTGTTCGTAATTCGAAAACCAGAAGAGTTTTTTATGGGAAGTTAAACTTGGACGGAAATCTGTCGCGGCATTGATATTTGCTTCAAAACAGGCTAACCAATAGAAATGATTTAAGCCATTTTTAATACTCCTCAAGCTACAGCTCTTGCCTGTTTTCGAAGATGTGGGAATCTTTCCATATTTTCCTCACGCAGTTGATATCTTATTCTTGATTTATTCACTAGAACTCAGTATACTATTTTTTAGGGCACGGAAGCTTTTTTTTGCTTCATAATTGTCCATCAAACGCCTCCCAAAGCATGCCATTCAGTTTCCTAGGTAGCTAAAATATTACACCTATTCTAATTTCTTTCACAATAGCCCACCACTCCCTTTTTCTCCACTCTAGGATTTTAGTGTTTTCCCAATGATATCCATTTGATGTTCTTAAAACACTCGAAACTGACTCAACTTTCAACGTGAAATGGCACTCATCTTTTTTGGCATATTGACTTGTTCGTTCCTCGCACCCTCTAATGTCAAATTCAATAGTCTACCAATAGGCACGTGCATTGGAAGCTGATCAATGAAATTATCTATTGAATTTATCAAATCACGGAGCTCTAAACTGGCTTACCGTGAAATAAAGTCGAGGCCGAAGTAACTTCCGTTCAACTGAGTGGGGCTTTCGAGGTGATACGATCCTCCGATGGAATCAGAACCCTTCGCTCAGCTAGCAGCGAAGTGATTTCACTGCCATTCCCAGCGGTACTCCCCTATAGTGCATTTCTATTAAGTTCCATACGTCCCCTCGGGAGGGCGGGACAATGAATGTTCTGACCGGGGAACAAGGAGCTTCCATTCTCTCACTTCTCCGTCCGTCCAACACAAAAAACCCCTGAAATGACTCTCGACCATCCACTTGGGACCAGCTGACATGAGAGGACAGTCAACCAATTCCACTCTCTCGCCTTCTCCCTCCCATCCTCACACAAGAGGATCTTCTAGGGAAGCGAAGGCGGAGAATGCGCTCGTAAGGATTTCTACAATATGCGACTGGAATCTCCCTCTCTCCTTTTCCCTGCCTGCAAAAGAGTGGACGGCTCTCTCGTCCACACATTACCGTTCTAACAAGTCAGCGATCAACTCCCACCAATGCCCAAAGCCGGCTAAGGTGACTGGCTGACTATGAATCGTTTCCCCTAGAGCCTTTACAAGACGTTCACAAAACACTAATGGTTTAGTATACGATTATCGGAAATATAATTCAAAATAAGCTTCACAATTAGTACATTTAAACTAGCAGTAATCGACGAAGGTAAAAAATTAAGCAGGCAATCATGGAAAACGAAATAAGACTGGGTAGTTCCATTTTAACCATTTTCACCAATGAACGACAGGCGGAATCGAAAAAAAAGTCAGGCAATTAGGGTTTAGGATGCACTTAAATTGCTTGATTTCCAGTATCGTTTGATTAGTTAATTTTCATCCTGTCTTATGAATAATTATCCCCAATGTTTTTTAATGTTGTATCTGCGATCGGTCGGTGGGAAATAATTCTAATGGCGTATGGTTCGGCACACGTACCACTTACCAAGTTCTCGCCAATCATCATAGATAATTTCAGGTTAAATTATTCACTCCATTGGCGTCTTTACTCGAAAAATTGGTCTTCTTTATCTAGGCTAATCAGGACCACTGTTGAAATGCGTGAAAACCCGGGAGAAAAAGTTTGACACGGACGCTGACTGTATCAACAATATATCGTAGTTAAAAATTAAGAGATTGTGATCCCATGCTAAGTATACTGATTATATCGATGAAGATATTTCATCGGAATGAGTATAAGCACTTGCGTATTTGCTTATCATGCAACAGCACTAGTGAATATTCTTTATCGTGCTAAGCCTGAGGCTGCGGGTTTTATTCCCACCTAGGTGAATTTTCCTCCCCCTAGGGTGTATGTAATTCTCTTCAATGTCTAAGAGCTAGGTGGAAGAAGGGACTTTTAGTCTCAATCTCGGCCAATTAAGTCGATAAATAAATAAGTGGATGTTCAGACAACTTTTCATTGGGCTTGAGGTATTGTTAATTTAATAGTTGTTAGTTCATTTGTTTCTCATTATTTCATTCATAATCAATTGCAAAAATGTTTTTGGATTTGTGTGGATTACCTGAAAAATTAAATGAAAATAAAACTTTTTGAGCAATTCGAATGGGCATCCGCATTGAACTTATATTTCATGGCTCGAATTATTATTGTTGTTTCCAGAATATCACCCATGCAAGTGACGCTTATCTGGCCGTTCACAACCATCTATAACTGATATGGCAGCTTTTTTCTGGGCGATCCTGTAGCCAATATTGGAAAAATGTTCCGCCTAATTCATACAGGTATGTGAACAGTAAGAGTCATATTGGATAGCAACCGCTAGAGAATATGGCAGAAGTTGATCTCCACCAGACACGCTACATCAAAATTAGGCTTTACACGGTTGGTACTTACCAATAAATATATAAAATATTTAAAATATAATGAGATAATGTTAACTACAGGTACATGCACTACAGTATATAAGTGTGAAATACTCCTCTACGCATGCCAGGCGAGCTGCTGGTAAACTACGAGTAGAAGAACATTAAAAATCAAGGTTAGTTACATTGATGATTACTAAAGATTCAAAAAAATTCCATCCTACGGTGCGGTCGTTTGCAGTTATTCTTATCCCTAAACTTTCGTGGAAAAATGACATCCTAAATCTATCGCTTCTTCACATATCTCTCTAATCTTGTTTCCATGGTCTCTCCTACCGTAGTAGGATCGGGCTGATAACATATTTTCATCGTCGTAAAGACTTCCTCCGATAAACGTGTGTCGCTGGCGAATGATGGAAAACTTGTCGGTGCAGGCGTTTGGGACGCGTGCTCGAGGCGGCATCCCTCCACGACGAGTGGCCAGCTGGCCGCAGAGGAGATCGTGAGAGAAGGGAGGGGCAGTACGTGACTCAGTCGACGTTCAAAAAGTGGGTGTCGCGCTCTGTCGGCCGGAGAGGAGGGAACGTTGGGTCGTGTGGGCGTCCACTCTTATCTCCTCTCTCCTTCAACCCCTTCCGCCCATTCATCCGCATCCATTTCATCCCTTCGCGCTGTCACGGGGACAGTTCGGACGCGGCAGCTTTTTTCTCGCGGGTGAAGCGTTCGTAAAGGAAACGACAGGTCTTACGGACAACGCTGATAAAATATCACCGCACATACAACGGGGAAGAGAGACACCGCAGGTGATGGAATAAATATATTGGCCAGGAAAGAAATCCTAAAAATAATTCGGCCCCGCAACCAATAATTTCGGATAACGAATGCCACCTTCAATGAACTTCAAATGCCACCGAAATAACGAGCGAAAACGGCTACGAGCGATAAATAAAAGGGCCACACCGTAGGATCTTCGAATAAATTTCTTTCCTCCGATGCTCCAAATATAGTAAATAAACTTTCAAGTGCACCTGGTGAATAATTAACTCTGCTGCTAACTCCAAAGTTTGCGAAGTCGAGTCCCGTCCTGAAAATGAGTGTCACGTCAACCCTGGAGATTCGATACTTGGAGCTTCCGATTAAAGCAGGAATGAGTAGTTTCTCAGTATCCAAAGGGATAGATAATCCTTCATGTTCACCTCTCTAAGTACCCAGAAACATACTCGTATATGCGTGCATGTGTGTTTCTGTACATGAGAAAGCGTATATACGTATAAGTATATAAGCGTTAATGGCTAGTCCCCTAAAACCTAACAACATACGCACTCACGGCGGCTTGCGGGGCATTGTGTGGGCGTAGGCATTTGATATCACTCCAGCAGCCGCGTGGGCGTGCGGCAAGGGGTGTTAGGATACGCCAATCTTCAATATGGAATTGAGGGTGAATGCCATGGGTTCGTACAAGCTATGACGGATGACACTGAGGTTTTTCCATTGAAATTGATAGTGTGCTCAACCTTAGTTCCGTCTTGATGGTGAAACTACGACGAAAGAACGAACATTAATATCAATCAGTGCTGGACTCAATTTCACCCATTGAATATTAGGGTAGTCTTTATAGACCGACACGACGTCAGGTTCTAATTCTGTTCTATTCATTTGCAGACTGCCATAAAAGAACTTCGTATCCTCTTTAGCCGTGGCAAATGATGCTTCAGAGAAAATTTTAGTGAAGTGAAATCATTCCCTTAATTGAACGAAACCGAAAAATGTTCAGCGGAAAATTACGAATTAATGTTGTCAGTTTGAAAGAGGATTATGGGACATCATTGTAGTAATTATATTCCCTTTTATGGTTGCAATTGAAAAAGAGTTACAAACGGCTACTACGGAAAATGCGAGTTTAGTGCTGGTTCGAAGGGGAATGATTTCTCTGTCAGAGGGTCGGGGCGGCGTAAATTTCCTCCCCTATTTTCAGCGTTAATTCCCTCACCTCCGGATAGCTTCTCTATTTTATGTCCTTCTTAATGTATATGTATCCGATTAGCAATGTCATACGTAAGTTTGCCCGCTAGTAATGCTGTTGGAACGTTGAAATAATTCAGAACAAGAATTATACTGGTAGTTGATACCACGAAAAAGGTAAAAAATAAGGAAAATCGACCTTCAGGAGAATCGATGTATTTAATCTTTCAGCGATTAACGGGATTTGTTTATAAATTAGCTGAAGTTGACCTGGAAGTAGTTGATACGGTAAAATACCTAGGTGTTACTATAACTAACGACTTAACTTGAGGCACCCGCAATCGTAAAATCTGCGAGTCAGCAAATAAAACATTGGGATTTATTGGACGCATTGTTGGCAGAAGTGACCATATCCAAAAGGTCAAAGAATCTTGTTACCATGATCTTGTGAGACCTCATTCAGAATATTCATTAATTGTATGGGATCCGACTCAAAAGGCCTCATTTGGGATATTGAGAAGGTTCAACGCATGGCAGCCCGTTTCTTTGAAAACTGTTAAGATAAAAAGAAAATCGTCACAGAAATGCTTCTGGAGTTGTGTTGGGAATCATTAGAAGAAAGACCATTCAATACTAGGTTGAACTTACTAAATACATTCAGAACCGCTTATTTCAGCGCCGAGGTCTTGCAAATCATTCCCACTCCAACATACATTGGTCGCTTGGATCATGAATAAAAAATTCGAGAAATAAATGCCAGAACTAGCAGACTCAAGGACTACTTCTTCCCACGGACAATACGGGATAGCAACTATAAATTAGAGATTGCAAAAATCCCACTTGCCACCGATAGCGTCTAGGGAATAATCAGATTTACTCAAATGCATGCGCTTTCACTAATCTCGTGTGTTTTGCTGTCAAATTCTTTCCCACATGGGACTTCCATTCAATTAATGTAGTGCTTATTACAGTATTGCTAGCCTTTGTACATTATTGCTACTTTGTCGTTTTCAAGCTCTTCCTTTCATTTCTCGTATCTCTCTGTGGGGGGACGCCTCACGCCGTCCGCTGCATGCAGCGGTGTGTTACGCTCCCTACCTGTGTCTTAGGGACGGAGACCATGAGTTGCATATCCATGTAATAGTAGAATTTCTCCTTCTTACTTTTCAATGTTTCATGAACGGTCTTGTTATGGTGGAGGTCTGTCGTACAAATGGTTGTTGTTCATTTTTATTCTGTTTTATTCGCATAAAAAATAGCTAATTTATTAGGTAAATTAACCTCCGTTTTGAATTAAGTCTTTCTATATCATATATACGAATTTTCACGTTACTTGATAGTTTTTTTACTGAATATTTTTCCCTTTCTCTCCTACGTATAATCCTTATCCCTTACCCTTCCCACCTGGTGCTTGCACCCCCTGCCACACATCCTTTTGGTGGATCGTGGGGTATATACGAGATTTCCACTCTTTTGTACAATGCACGAAACTAACTAGAAAGACAATACATACTCGTACATCAAAATTCATGTTTCCTTCTGGTGCGAATCTATTCTAATATTTTCGATTGTTTTGTAATGTAAATAATCTATATCGACCTAATTTTTATCTTTTTACTAACAATCGGTTACAATAATTTTAACAATAACAGTTTTTTCAGATCCAGGAAGACTAAGTTAAATATAAAACTTGGAGGACAAAAACTAGAACACCTAGAACAGTTTACCTATCTTGCATTGTTTTGGACAAAGACGGTCAAAGTAGTAGGGCCATCCGAAGAATTATTGGGTCCGCTTTCGAAAAAACATTCGAAAAGTGGAGGGATTTTATAGAAGAGACACTGAATTAAAATATTAACAGAAGATTGGTACGGTTAGGTTACGATATTTGAATTCAAATAAGGCTACTGAGTACTTACAAGTCAATTAAAAGTCAAACCAGAAGTAAACGGAGAAGATCAACTCACCTGAAAAGAAAAAAAAATCCAGAATTAACTCCTAAATTTAGAAATTGTGATCACCATTTGCAAAAGTTGATCATCATTGTCAGTATATCAATTTTTAAATTGCTTTATTGCGGCCCACCATTCTTCTCTATACAGTGCTAATTCTCTTCTCTCTGAGATCTTTTCTGATTTAGATACTTTCTAATTAGTCCTATATGCTTGTCTCTTAGTCTTCCTCGCTGGACCATCTCTTCGACTTTCTATGATGTTCCTAACTAATCCATTGGGCCTCAATATGTGTTCAATACATCTAATTCCTCTTTGCCGTAGAGTTGTTCATACGGAATTTCCTCCTCTGACCTTCTAGTATATACAAGTATATACTTGTACTGGGGAAGTACACGTATATACTTGTACTTCCCCGTTCTTCACTTTGTCTATCGGTTAAATCTTCGGCATTCTCCTTCAATACAATGGTTCATATTATTATATTATTTTCTAGAGTTTTATGGGTTTTTTTTCAAACTTTTAAGGTAAGGACCTTTTTTATGAACAAAATGCGTAAATAAGGTTTGCTGTACATAGATAAACGGGAAGCGATATGTTTCCTTCATAGTAAAATGTGGGAGTATTACGTAATACTTGAATTTTTAATTTTGCTCAGTATTTAATAATTTTATTAAGTACTTTCATCTTGGTCAAAACAAAGTTAAACAGAAAAGGTTTATATAATCAGTATTTGAGGCAGTTGATGAGTATAAAACCATATATGGACAGAGAGTAGGTGTGACAGTCATAATTCTATTAATGCCCTTTTAAATTTAATGGTGTTTATGACAAATACCTTTGAAACACTCATTTGGTTTACGTGACATTTAGATGCCCCTTAGTAAGCTGTGGGGATGATTGACGATTCATTTTATTTTGTCTGCAGTACGAGTACACTTACATTAGTAGCAAAGATACAACCTCAAACAATAATTGAAAATTGAATTGAAACCCTTACTAGAAACTCTTCTGGGATGAGCAGTTTTTTATTTATCTATCATAATACTTGCGAGTGGTTAGTCAAAATTATTCCCACGGGTTTCAATTACACAACTTCTCAATCAGTTGCTAACATTTAACTCTGAGG